>CM073463.1:56535868-56878368 GCA_037074535.1 Gleditsia sinensis | reverse complement strand
TTGTTGAACTTACTGGGATTTATTTCTCATTGTATTTCCATATCATGTTTAGAAAACTAAGTTATGCAGATATTCTTTATGACCGGTTTTTAACATACGTTGGGTCGAGTTAGCTAAGATCTTGGTGAAGGTGCAACCACCCGCATCCATATCTCTGGAACTAGTCAATATGGATGAATAAAATGTAGACTTATATGTGTTTAATTTTTTGTACATATGTTTTAATCAATAATGTGTACGTGAACCCAAAATTGTATAAGTGTTAATGGTATTTCATAAACCATATTTATGTTTGATTAATTTAATTGAATGTTATTATGAGTTAAATAGTTAAAAGTAAAAAGGTAATGACTTCATGAAATTTTAGAAATATACATATATGTATATATGTAAAAAAATGGAGTTGTTACACTACCCACATTGAAACATCCTAAGCCATATAGGCTAAGAGGGATGAATGAAAGGGGAGATATATGGTTGACAAATCAGGTTCGGATATCTTTCTTTATTGGTAACTACAAAGATGAGGTGCTCTATGATATAGTACCAATGCATGCCGGACACTTATTGTTGGGTTGTCCATGGCAATTTAATAGAAGAGTCAATTATGATGCCTACAAGAATCTATATATATTGGCCACGCATAATCGAACTTTTATTCTAACACCCCTAAAGCTAGCTAAGGCTTTTGCTAATCAAGTGAGGATTACAAAAGAGTGTAAGTTGATAGAAACAAAAGAAAAAGAGAAGAAAGATAGTAAGGCCAAAATTGAGAGTGAGAGAAAAGAGAGAGATGTTGAGATATGTAAGTAGAAGAAGAAAGAGAGTAAGGCCAAAATTGAGAGTGAAAGAAAAGAGAGAGAGGTTAAGATATGTGAGCAAAAAAAGAAAGAGAATTGTGAGCCAGAGAAAGAGAAAAATAAAAGAGTGAGTGCTTGCTTTGGTATGCAAGCCAAACCTCCTTGTACTCATGTACAAGGATATTTATTTTACTAACACTCCTAACTTTTCTTTGCCTAGTATAGTTGTGTCTTTAATACATGAATTCACAGTATTGAAATATCCTACTTATGATAAGGAGTTATATGCATTGATGAGGATTTTACAAACTTGGCAGCATTATTTATGGTCGAGAGAATTCATTATCCATTCAGATCAAGAGAGTTTGAAATTCTTGAAGTCCCAAGGTAAGTTGCATAAGAGACATGCTAAGTGGTTAAAATTTATTGAGACATTTCCTTATATAATTAAGTATAAAACTGGGAAGAAAAATATGGTAGCTTATGCATTGTCTAGAAGATATGCGTTATTGACATCCTTTCATGCCAAGTTGCTTGGTTTTGAATATATTAAAGACTTGTATGCTAATGATGTTGATTTTGGATCTGCTTGAAATTATTGTGATAAGCGTGCTATTAATGGTTTCTATAGACATGAAGGTTACTTGTTTAAAAAGAATAAACTTTGTGTGCCTAAGTGTTCTATGCGTGACTTATTAATTAAGGAGAGTCATGGTGAATGTTTAATGGGGCATTTTGGAGTGACTAAAACCTTAGAAATTTTGCATGAACAATTTTATTGGCCTCACATGAAACATGATGTCATTTTATTTTGTGCTAAGTGTGTAGTATGTAAACAATCTAAGTCTAAGGTTATGTCACATGGTCTTTATACTCTATTACCTATACCTACATAGTCTTGGCATAATATTTCTATGGATTTTGTGATAGGGTTACCGAGGTCTCAAAGTGGTAAAGATAGTTTTTTGTGGTTGTTGATAGGTTTAGCAAAATGACTCATTTCATTGCATGTGCTAAAACCAATGATGCAACACACATAGCAAATTTGTTCTTTAAAGTAGTGTGTTTGCATGGGTTGCCTAGAATGATAGTAAGTGATAGAGATATTAAGTTTTAAAGTCATTTTTGGCGTACTTTATGGGGTAGATTTGTAACGATCGGTTTTTTTTTTCTGTTTTATATACATAGCGACTGATAACGGATTCCAAGCAACGAACCATACACATTTATATAAACCGCTAATATTTCATTATCATAATATTCGAACTACATCAGAGATTATTATTTATACACCAGTGACACTGAGTCACATAACTACATCAATTAAACAATGAACCCTATACCGCACATCTCCCCTGGGTGTAAAGGGTGGAGGAGGTAGTGCTAGCATAGGGATCTGTACAAAGCGTCGCCATCCACCGGATCTTCCATGATCAAGTGCAAGGAAGTAGCTAGCGTATCGTTTTTTCTTATCTGAACATAACATCAACAATAATGAGAACGAATGTTCCCAATAGATTTAACATTAAAAGCATTATACGGTAAATAGGAAAAACGCAGTGTTATGTCCAACTGTATAAACTACAGAAAACATTTTCTCTTTGTATATGATAAAATAACAAGAATGTACAGCATGCTTTCTTATTCAACAGATAGGTTATGCATCAATATCAAGCATGAATAATAACCAGGTTATACTTCAATAATATGCTTTTGTATTTATCTTTGTAGTACTTTCATGCAGGGTGACTGATCGTCTGCAGCCACATCACAACACTCGGTGACTAATCGTCTGTAGCCACATCTCCACATCGTCTATAGCCACATCTCAACCATGTACATCAACATGATATGACCATGTATACATCAACAACTCACCTTTAACATCATGCTTGCCATCCACAATCAACTTCGTCTCTTCATACAATCACTATGTAATAACCCCTTTATCGTCATATAATAATGTATACGTCATACTCTTTAATCATCATGACCATCATCGCAATAGGATTATGCATTAAATAACACATCACTATTATTATGCATAATAGCATCACCACATCATGCATCCATCTCACTTACATCACATCTATATGATTCTCATCAATGCATCATGCATCCATCTCACATACATCTTATCTATATGTAATATGTGATTTAATTTCTCATAATAAAAGGATGAAATCCACACTACAATGCATCATTGAAAAGTTATTTATTTGTATTTTAGTTTCCCTTAGCATCATCCATTCATTGGGGTTCATTTAGAGCATTAAAAATGCAAAACAGAGCAAAAACAGCCTCAAGCACGGCCATACTTCAAACAGTGTAAACCATGCTGAAAACTCACAAAACAGCCAGAAGCACGGCCTGGCCGTGTCCCCAAGCACGGCCGTGTTTCAGGTTTTCTCTACAGCCCCGATTTTCGTCCTGTGAGACCTTCCTTTACTAAAAATACCATAACTCTCTCAATATAACTCTGATTAAGGTGATTTCGGTGTCGTTAGAAACCTAATAAAATTATCTACAACTTTGATGTTTACTACTTTAACAGATTAGAAACATAAACCGGTAAAAAACGTGACCGAAAATAGAATCACCATTCTGTGCGTTAAATCTGACCTTCCTTCACTCGTTATGGCATAACTCTCTCATATTAGGTCGGATTAACGTGATTCTAGAGGTGTTTTAATCATAGGACAGAGATCTACAACTTTTATGTTGGATACATCTTCTAATTCGACCTAAATCTTGAAGTACAGATTCATTCATACAGACCATCGAATTTCATCCATCCAAAGTCAATTTTCAGCACAAAACAAGCAAAACATATGCTTCCAAACCTTTGCTCTACATGCATATTCATATGATCAATCCAATACATGCATAAGATACCTCCATCAACAAAAGCTTACAAGTATTCACACACATATATGTCATCAAAATTACAATCTTCATAGTAAGTTAATGTTAAACCTACCTTAACTCCTTGGATTCCTTCTTTTTGATCTCTTTCTCTCTTCTTTCTCTCTCTCCTTCCTCCTTCTTCCTCTTCTCCTTCTTGCCTACATTTTTTTCTTTTTGTTTTTTGAACCCTCTCCCCCTTTGATCACTTATTGAGTCTTATCCCCCTTCTCTTTCTTATCTTCCAATATTTTATTTCATTTTATTTTCTTCCCTTCCTACCCCTACCTTATCACCTCTTTATCTCCAAAATGCCCATGCCATCAACCATTATTTACACAAATGCCATCCTCCATAAAATTACATAAATTAAATGCTATTTTAATGAAATTACATAAATGCCATATGACTTTACCCCTTATTTCTTTACTAATTACGAGATTGCCATACCATTAGAATATCTAGAAACTTCTAGAATGTACCGAAATTATCTAGAATGTTCTAGAAGGTTATAGAACCTTCTAGATGCTCACATGACACATGTCTACATCCTTTCGAAGTTGTGACACAGCCACTTACGCCTATGAATTTGCCCCTAATTTCTCTAATTATTACGAGATTGCCACTCCATTAGAATTAATGGATGTTACAAGATTATGGACTAAACTTCTATTTTCTACTGTTGCATACCCTCAATTAGATGGACAAACTAAGGTAGTTAATATGACACTTACTACACTTTTACATGTTATTATGTCTAAAAATTTGAAACATTGGGAAAGAGCTTTGCCACATGTTGAGTTTGTTTACAATAGATCTGTGCATTCTACTACTGTTTATAGTCCTTTTGAGATTGTCTTTGGATTTAATCCTCTAACACCTTTGGATATTTTACCTTTGTCTACTAATGAGTTTGTTAACTTGGATGGTAAGAAAAAGGTTGAATATGTAAAGGAATTGTATGCTAAGGTTTGGGCTAACATTAAGAAGAAGAATGAACAATATGCAATACAAGCCAACAAGAGATGAACAAGAATTGTATTTGAACCTGGTGATTGGGTTAGGGTACATATGTGCTAAGAGTAGTTCTCGGCTCAGAGGAAATCTAAATTACATCCTAGGGGAGATGGACATTTTCAAGTCTTGGAGTGAATAAATGACAATGCCTATAAGACTGATTTACCTAGTAAGTATGACAATATTAGTGCTACATTCAATGTTGCTGATTTGTCATTATTTGATATAGGTGATGCCTTTGATTCGACGACGAATCCTTTCGAAGAGGGAGAGAATGATGGAGATCAGGGTGCTGTTAAACCTATTCCAAACCATTTTCCAGATCCTTTGAAAGGGATAGGCCGTATAATGACTAAGAGTAGGGTAAAGCGGGCCAAAGAAGCATTACTGAACTTGATCTTGGATGTGCAGTCTAAAGAGAAAGTTGTTGGGCTAAGCCAAGATATCAAGTGGATCATACTTTGCAGCTTTGAGGATGGCATTAAAGAGGGTAGTTCGAAGGCTAAATAGAGCTTGTTGGATCTTGAAGACAACTAGCCCAAATTTACATGGACTAAATGTAACATCTCTAATTTCGTTTCTTTTATTAATAAAAGTACATAAATATTTAATTAAAGAAATAACATTTATTAAACAATTTTGAGATATCTAAGGAAATATAAGCCTTATAAATTCTTCACCTTATGTGTATGTATAGAAAATGTTTCTAACATTAAGGGAATAAGTAAAGAGAGAAATCTTAATAGAAAAAATTAGAAATAACATATTAAAGAGAGGTGAAATTCTTGGGTAAGAAAGATAAATTTTTGGGAAGTAAGTAAAGGTCTTAAAATTTCAAGAATATTGAATTAGAGTAATTTTTTCTAATTCAAGAGTTAGAGTTATTAAGTTTAACATCTCCGCCCATACATTGGGTCTTCGCCTATGGACACTTCATAGAGTTTGTTTTTTCACTTTACATGAGTTTTTAGCAAGCCAATTGGATGGCCCAAGCAAGAGATATAACACAGACTTGTCCTATGATATAGAAGTTAGACCGATAGCCCAAAAATCATTAAAATGTGATCAAACACTCCATGAGATGTAGAATTTCAACCAAAGCAAAGAAAATTGGCAAGAATAAGCCCAAATTTAAGAGGGAAAAAAATAAGAACCATGTAATGAAATAGTAGTGTAATAATAATCAAGATTAGGTCACATGGCATTAGGACAAAATATCTATATCCTACATTCATAATTTCAGCAAGTAGGTAAAAATACACGGCATTAGGACAAAAAATCTATATCCTACATTCATAATTTCAGCAAGTAGGTAATAATACATGGCATTATGGTAAAACATTCCTATCCTACATAAATAATTTCAGCCAAGCAAGAAAGACTCAAGGGTTAAAAATTTGCCACATAGAAAGATAAACCTATCATATTTGAGTGAAACAAAAGAAAAATGAAATGAATCCCTAAATCAAAGGACCTTGTCCCTTGTCTTAAGAATATTTTATCATGATTTTCAAATACAAATCTCCTTTTACTATGCATATCTTGACTAAGGGCGAGGAAGACAAGAACATGAGTTGTTTTCCCCCAAAAAGCAACTAAGTACATCCTAATTATGATAAGGTAGATTCATGATTATGAGAGTTGAACCACTTGATAGTTTATTTAAACAAAACATACTCTTATAACATTATAATTTCATCCAAGTGAGGGAGAAGAAAAAATAGAAGCAAGGTAAAGTGAGAAAAGGAGAGAAAGAGAGGAGAAGAAAGGAAGGAAGAAGAAGGAGAAGTCTAGAAGACCAAGTACTCAAGGTAAGTTAGATTAATCTCCATTTTAATCCATCTTTTCTCTTCATCTTTGGGGTTCAAAACTCACCCTCCTTCTCTTATTTAAGTTGCTAGAAAAGTTAAGGGAAGGGAGGAATCTTATCACTTCCTTCAAGAGGAAATAAGAAAAAGAATCTACTAAGTGAGTTAGGGAGATCTTCAAGTAGGTTTAACAATATCTCTTTTTAAAGAAAAGTTTTGAAATTTATAACATTTATATGAGATTTTGATCTTAGAACTTTGATAAAATTTACAATTTTTGGTATTTTGATGATTGGCCATGAATGTTACTATATCATGTTACATGTTGATCTTGCATATGATGTATATTTGAATAGTTAGGTTAGTGTGGAAGGTTCTGCATAGGTATAGTTATGAGTGGCAAAATTTTAGAGTATTGTGCTACTGTTATGTATATTTAAATGTGGTGAAAAATTGATGGGATATTGTTAGATAAATAAAATGAATATGGCCTTAAACACCTAAAAGAAGACCATGAGAAATTTCTATTGAGAAACACCCATAGTGATGCATGATTTGATTATGTTTTTCTTTTGAAGTGGATGATGAAATATGTTAAATTAAGTAAGAAATATAATTAAATGTTGAGATGAATAATTCTATGGTTATGTGAAAATTTGAAAGAAAAATGGAAAAGTACTTAATAAAAGGATGAACTAGAATTTTAGAAAAGGTTAGGCTAAGAAACTTGAATTTTGTAGTAACCAGGGAAGCTTCTGTTTTTAAAATTTTGGGAAGAATCGGTTAGGAATGAAAAGAAATGGCTGACATACAAAATGTAGATATATGTCTTATAGATTTTTAGCCACTGGAATAACTTAATTTGGAGTCCATATGAGGAAGATATTGTTTGATTAGTAAACAGTGGTCAAAAAATAGTTAACCAAAAAAGAATCTGTTAGGTATGCTTTGGAATCCATATGAGAGAGATATGGTCAGATTAATAAGCAGTGGTAAAAAACTAGTTAACCAGGGAAGAATATGTTAGGTAAGCTTCTGTGTTTGAATTTTTAGGATAAATCTATAGGGAATTAAAAGAAATGGTTAACATAAAAAATATAGATATATGTATCACGAATTGTTAGCCCCTGGAAGCATTCAATTTAAAATTCATATGAGGGAGATATGGTCAGATTAGTAAATAGAGATCAGAACCTACCTGAGAAGAAATAATATTAAATTTAAGAGAGTAATAACACCATGATTACTTGAAATTTCATTAAAATGTTCAACATAAAGGTTTTAGAGGACTGTCTTATCTTTAAATTGACACTAAGATCACCTTAATTGGATTTAAAATGAGGGAGTGATACTCTAATTAGTTAGAGAGAAAAATAATATTTAAGAAAGAAAAAGAATCTTATAAATAAAAATAATAAATGACTAGTGTATGCCGTAGCCATTGCCATTGCATGAACTCCTTACCATTTTAAGTGTGTAATTTTGACATAGAAATATTTTATAAAGTGGTAATTAAAAATGATTATATTCATGGCAAGATTGCATTTTACCAACGATTTTTGGTAATGGTTATGATTTGATTATAAATTATGGCATATGAGTATAATGAACATAGTTGTTATTGAAATCATATTTTTGGTTATTAATGTGAAAAGAAAAGAAAAGAAAATAGACGAGCATGGTCACATGGTGGTCCGTGTGATGCACCAGTAGGGGACGCGCTACTCACAGCTATGATTATGCTAATAAGAAAAAGAGAAAGTATCATGTTAGACAGAGTGAGAAAAACTTGTTCTAGAGAGTAGAAAGTACTCGCTCTGACCGGGGTAACTTGTTATGAAAATAAGTTGATAGCTATCATATGATATTCTGAAAATAGTTATTCATGCCATACATGTCATTACTGTACGATTTTCATGTACATAAATAAAGTGCATTCATGTGACCTAAGGTATTTACTGTAACTTATATAGATGATCATGACATGATGAACTATATAAATGATAATTATGATTTATTGTTTAACCTACTGGAATTTAATTTTCACTATATTTTCATATCATGTTCAGAAGAATAAATATGCAGATATTCTCTATGACCGGCTTTTAGTATACATTGGGTAGAATTGGCTAAGATCCCGGTGAAGGTGCAACCACCTGCACCCGTATCTCCAGAATTGGTCAATATAGATAAATAAGATGTAGATATTTATGTGTTTGATTTGTATATGTATGTTTTGATTAATGATATGTATATAAACTTAGAAATGTATCAGTGTTAATGGTAGACCTTAAACTTTGATTATGCTTGATTAAACTAATTAAATGTTATTATGAGTTAAGTAATTAGAATTAAAGAAGTAATGACTTTATGGGACTTTACAAATATATATATATATATATATATATATATATATATATATATATATATATATATATATATATATATATATGTAAAAAAAATAGAGTTGTTACACTAAAGATGTATTATGGGCTTTATGTTCCATGCTTTCTTTAGGAATATTATTAGTATTTTGGGCCTATTCTTTATGCTGGCCAAATATTAGTTTAATTATGTGTTTATTTTTGTTAGTTATTTGGGCCAAATATCTAGTGTTGTTTGGGCCATATTCTATTGAGAGTCCAATTATGAGTTTTAAAAGTTTCCTACTAGTTTTAGGATTGTTTGAATATATAAGGATTCTTTATATTTATGTAATTCAAAGATTATGATGAATGATAATTGAGTTTTCTCCTAAAGTGAGAGCTTCCCTAGGTTCTTGGACAAAATCTGATCTTATCGAGGTAACTCGTGGCGATCAAAACATCCATTGAATTTCCAAAATGATTCTTGCTCTGCCAAACACTCTGTTTCTTGGCTTAAGGAAACGCATCATTGTATTTAAAAACAAAACTAACTACCACTATGGTGATAATCCATCTTTTAGAAGATCTACAACCTATTATCTAGATTTATAACATTTCAAGTTTGAAAGAAAAATCATGTTTGAAAATTGAAAATTGTGTTGCCTCTCATCGAGATGCTTCATTTACTTCTTTTGGGATTTATAGTCAGTTTATTTGGGTGAAATTTGTTGTAATTTTTCTATATTGTTGGTTAGTAATAGCTAGGAGGTCTTTTGCCTACTAATATGTAATTTTTGTCTACTCTTTGTAGTGCAGATTTGATATGTAATTATGTTTATTACTGTGTATTATTAATATTTCTGTAAGTTTTAGGTATTTATGCTTGTTTAACAAGTAATATGATGCTTGATTTGTAAAAAATAAGAAGGCTAAACCTATTTTCATAACTCTATGGAGGTGTTTGTTACAGGTTATATTTTTAACTTTCCTGGGAAAGTGGAGTGAAAACAAAAATATTTCCACATTTGGTGACATGAATACAAATTTATTTCTGGGAACTTTTTATTCCTAAGAATGCTATCTTACGAAGGGGTGGGAAACTTTTGGGCACCATTACAAAAACCCCTCATTCCCAGGAAACATAATCCATCATGAGATCTTAGCTGTGCTAAATATATCCCCATCACAACCTATCCCCTCTGTCTTCCTGGCTCGATATCTCATCGCTATCGCAGATTGATCTTCTTGGCTTGAGACTTCATTGCATTGCATTCCTCCCTTGCCATCATCTTCGTCTGTCTGCTGTGCCGTGCTCCATTCCTTGGTTAGTATCTCTCATTATCCTTGGGATTGTATATTACGATTATTCTATTTTCCATTGCCATCGTGTTCGTTTGTCAGCTTTCTGTTAATCTACGATTATGTATTGCAATTGTTCTCTATCTTCCTCTGCCTTCATCAAATTCTCTCTCTCTATCTCTGGACATGGTTTTCTTCGTGTATTTTTCCTTCATTAACGTTGTTCATGCATATTTTGAAATTTAGTTTTCTTCGTTTGGTTTCCCCGTATCGCTGAATACATGGTTTTCTTCATCTATCTTCCCCTCATTAACGTTCTCTAGACATTGTTTTCTCTCTTTGTTTCTACAATTGTGTATCTATTTCTGCAATTTAGAGTTGGATTTGAAATTTGATCAACAACTTATGATGTATTTGGTTACCGAGAAAGCATTGGAGAGGAAAAGAAATATGTATAAATATGCTTTTACTGTCTCCCTCTGACTATTTGGTGATGTATGTCTCCCTTTGCATTGTTTTGTATGCTTTTACTGTCTCCTTCTACATTGTAATGTATGCTTTTACTGTATGTCTCTCTGACTATTTGGTAAAAGAAATATGCTTTTATTGTCTCCCTCTGCACTATAATGTATGTCTTGTTTTAGGGTTTGAGATTGAGTACTGGATGATATACAGAAATTGTGGATAGTTCTATTTGGTTGTTTTAGAACTATTGTATTTTGGGAATGTCCATTTAATAGGGGAGACTCTATAGAAATTTTTAGAGAACTTCAAAAACCAAAAAATGTATTTATGATTTTATTTATCGTTTCATGTTCTTTAGACCATAAGATTGCTAGACTAAGGTTAGTCTATGAATGAATTCGTTCCATGTTCAAATGTATTGTGAAAAGTAATTCTTTTAATGTATATTCTAATTTGATTTTTTTTCTTGTGCTAGTTATTTAACTTAATGAATCATGGATCAATTACAAAATACAAGGAAGATGAGGATTATTGCAATTTTAGTTTTGAATTTAGAAATACTAAATAATTTTATCGTAGTGTTGATATCAATTTGTGCATATTTCATACTCAATTGTCTTAGACATCATAAGAATAGGACTTAGGATTTATATAGTCGACATCTAATGAGGTAAGTTAATTTTGATAGAGTGGTGTTTCTTTCAGATTTAACCTATATAGAAAACATTAGGATGGATAGGAGGAGCTTCCATTTCTTATACCGTATGTTGAGAATAGTAGGTCAATTAGAGCCATTTAAGAATATGGGAGTGAAAGAGATGGTGGCAATCTTTTTACATATAATCTTCTATGATGTTAAAAATGGAATAATTAAAAGACAATTCATGAGGAGTGGTGAGACCATTAATAGAGATTTAGTTATGTTTTGCATGCCATCTTAAGATGCTACAAAGAACTCCTTAAAGAACCCGAGCTAATTCAAAAAAATTACACTAGGGAAAGATGGAAATGATTCAAGGTAATTTTTCGCAAATTTTCCTTTGAAACATAAATAGGTTTTGTTTTTATTTTTTTGAACTTCAGTGATTGTGTATTTCTTTTGTTCTCTATGTAGAATTGCTTAGGATAATTAAATGGAACTTATATAAAGGTTAATGAATTAGAAACTGATAAACCTAAATACAAAACAAGAAAAGGAGAATTGGAAACTAATGCCTTAGGAGTTTGTTCTGAAGATATGCAATTTATTTATGTCTTGGTTGGGTGGGAGGGTTCAGCTACGTACTCTCGTAGGAATGGCTTGAAAATCCCTCAAGGTACTTTATGTACTTATATGATATTACATAATTTGTGTTGATTGTCTCTGATATATTTTAATCTAAATTTATATATTTTACAATATGTTATTATTACTTATGGGATGCTAGATATATAAACGGGGAAGGGTTTCTATCCCCTTATAAAGGAAAAAGGTATCATTTAAATGAGTGGAGGAATGAATCACAGCCTACAATCTCACAAGAGTATTTTAATATGAAACATTTTTATGCTAGAAATGTAATTTAGAGATGCTTTGAATTGCTAAAAGGATGGTGGACAATTTTAAGGAATAAGTCATTTTACCCAATTAAGACTCAAGTGAAGATAATTACAGCATGTTGCTTGTTGCATAATCATATCCGATAAGAAATGCATGTAGATCCATTGGAGAGGGAAATAATAGAGACAGAAGTTGACAAAAATGTGGATGTCATGCTTCAAGAAAGGATTAGACATGTTGAGACAAGTAATGCTTGGAGTCTATGGAGAGACAACCTTGCAGCAGAAATGTTCAATATTTGGAGAGGAGGACAACACTGAAATAAAAATTAATGTTATGATTTTATTTAATTCAATTGTCTATGAATCTTTGTAATGAACTCGAGTTGATTTATTCTTCTTTGATATTGCTTACTTATTTGATGTAATGGATTTTTTTTAATAAACTTATACTTTTATTTATTTGTGCATCACTATTGACAATTTTTATCCTGTATATACTTGCATTTTTTTTCATCATTTGTATGTCATAAAGGAATATGAAAGAATCAAGCCAATCAATTTTGATGGGTAAAAAGCATCAATGGACAAAAGATGAAGATACAAAACTTGTGGAGTGTTTGTTGGAACTTGTGGTGTGCAAAAAGTGGATTAGAGACAATAGTATATTCAGACCTGGATATTTAAAATAGTTAAAGTAGTGGCTCCACAAAAAATATCGGGTTGTGTGGGTTGAAAGTCAACTTATATATTGAATCAAGAGTAAAATAGCTAAAGAAACAATATTGTGCTATAGCTGAAATGTTGAGGGCAAGTGGATTTGGATGGAACGACCAAGAGAAAATGATAGTGGTGTAAAATGATTTATTCAAAGATTTGATAAAGGTAATGATACAATTATTTAGCTTATGTTATAAGTATCATTTGCATTTATGTGATAGTAACTTTTGTTCTTTTGGAATACATGCACATCCAAATGCTCAAGGTTTGTTCAAGAATCCATTTCCTCATTTTGATGACTTGACATTGGTGTTTGGAAAGGATAGAGCCACCAGGATGGATGCTGAAGATCTTGCTGATGCAATAGAGGCATTGGACAGAGAGATTCAAGAAAATGCCTTATTTACGGGCGACGATGTGGACATAGATGAGGCTCTAATTGATTCTATGGTTGAGACTCATCTTTCATGCTCTTTAGGCCATTATTCCACTCACACTAAAATTGGAGCTTCAAAAGGCCAAGATTCTGCATCTAGTGCCAGAGGGAAGAGAAAGAGAATCACTGGGAATGATTCTGTTATTGCTGAACTTTTAGAGACCATACAAGCTCTAAGAAAAGTGTATGAGAGAACCAAAGACAACATTGGTGACCTTGTTGGGTGTTTCAAGCATAAAAAGGAAGGAACAGAAAAGAGGATGAGAGTATTTGAGGAATTGAAGAAGGTCGAGCAGTTAACTGATATAAAAAGATTAAAGGCTAGGTCTATAACCACAAAGGATCAAAATGCAATAGATTTCTTCTTTACTATTGATCCTGAGTTGAAAGCTCTTTATGTGCAACAAATTTTAGCAGCAAACATTCGTTAATTACACTATATTGTTAATTAAGTATGCTTTGAACCTTTTCAACTTCTAACTATAGCATTATGGTAGTAGTTTGTAATTTTTTGGAGTTAATGTTTTGCACTATGTTTTGATGTCTTAGCTAGAAACTCAGTGGATATAATGTTTCTTTTTGTTTTGGATGTTGCGTTTGTTTTTATGGCATAGGTTGGACTTATACTAGTAGAAGAGACAATTGTTGCACTATATTAAAAAATCATATGCTGGTTTTGGATGTTCTGATTCCATATTGCCCAGTATCTTTTTAGCAGCATTGGTGCTGAGTTTTTACTTGATAATATAATAATTTACACTTCAGGGGTATAAATTTTTCAGCTAATTAATCTTATTCATGGTCGAATAGTATTTACACAAGGGGTTTATTTGAAATTAGTTGTAGTTGTAAATTAAAGCAACCAAAATTCTAAAATGAGTAGTATATAATTGTATCAATTTTTGAAATTTTTTAAGGGCATTTCTGGAAAAATAAATTATATTCCTGAAAATATTTTGTATCAACCAAATATGAAAATAAAATTTTAGTGGGAATTCAATTAAATATTTTTAAGAAAGTGAGTGATAATCAAACATATCTATTTAACTTTTTTGATAATCTCATTCCCAAGAATGAGATTTTTAAAATGTAACTTTTTTGAACATAAAATTTATCATGAACCAAACGCTGTCTATATAGGTGGTAAATGGTTTGTTTGATGTGGTGTCTAAGCACAACAGAGAATGACTAAGCAAGGTATTTGTTCAATAGATCTAAAGTATAAACACAGGTTAGCACTATGTTGGATTTGGAGTTCTACTATGTTAAGGACAATATTATCAATAGAATTAAACAATTATATTTAAAAATGTTTGGATATATAAAAAAATATTTCTCAACTTACCATTAGATCGCATTTAATGACTTAAATACATTTGTTTTAGAAGCAATTTAAATTTGTTAGTTTTATCAAATTTAACAAAATAATTTTATCATATTTTTATAACTTTGTATTATTATACTAAATATAAAAATTAGTTTCATATATTAAAATTTGATTTGGATTATTAAATACATTGGCCGATCCTAAGGTAAAAGATCCTTCAATTTAGTAATTAATATCTTAATATGTAGATAATTTCTTAGAATTATCGATTTGAGCAATTAACTCCTAATATTTAAAATAAGACCTTATGTCATATCTCTGTTTAAAATGATAGCCCGGGTCCACCAAAAAATAAATAAAAAGATAGCCCCGGCCATGTGGTCCACAAGTGAACTTGAACAAATATTGAAAAAGAAAAAGAAAGAAAAGACTACAATAGCAAAGAAAATTATTACCAGAAAAAAAATCTATTATAGGTGATTTTCTTTTTTCCAATCTTAGCGATGACTTTTCCAAACTATTAATTATTGACATGACACTATTAATTTAAATTTTCATATTATTTTTAATAAAATATCTATTATGATTATCTTTTTATCAAAATATTTATTATAACAAATTTTTAAATATACAAATCAAGTTATAATGACAGTTGAACAAAAAAACGTTAAAAGATTAATCAGAGTAATATATATAAAAAAATAATAGTGGATTATAATTTATTTTATTATTTAAAATTAATTTATCTCATATGATTTAAGTTATATTTGATAAAAATAATTTATAAATTAATTTAAAAATTAAAAATTAGTTAAAAATTTATAAACTATACGTTAATTTAAGTAATATATAAATTATAAATTATAAATTATTTTAATAAATTTATTTATTAAACATCTTTAAATTAATCAAATAAATTTATAAATTAATCAAATAAATTATAAATTAACTTATTTAACTTATTAAATACACTCTTAAATTGTACTATTTAATATTTTTGTGGTAATTACTTAGTGGTATTCTTAATATAAATTTTAATAAAAACAATTACAAAAATATTAAAATGATGAAATTTTTTGTTGTTGATTACCTATTTCACTTATAATTTATACAATTTGGCAGTGTTATAATGCTATTATTGGGACTAAAGTATCTAATTTAATTTTTATATCATCTTGATCATAATAATTATTTTAAAAAAGATTATAAAATTATCTAAAATATAAGTCAAACATATTTTAAACAATAAAATTATTCTTTATTTTTACAGTCAGATAACTGTGCAATTAAAAAGAGTTTAATAACATTAAATTATAAAAAAAGAACTAATTTTAAACCAACAAGAGTAATTTGTAATATACCCTGAAAGTAAAGTAATTTCTTTACTAATTTTTAAATGTACATCACCATCCGATCAAAATTTTTTAGTAAAAATATCCGCGAATTATCTTTCAAAGACCAGGCTTGAGAGATCTGAAGAATAATTACTGAACCCATTCAGGGAATTTGAACTCCAAAGTCCTACCTCTACCTACCTTTCTGACTCTTGAGAGATCAGCTCCATCAACTCCTACCTTCTTTCAGGAAATTGAACTCACTTACCCGTTATATCATATTTTAAAGGTGAATAACCTCAGAAAGATCCCAAATTCTCCTTGCGAAAAAATATATATTTAGTCTGACATTGTAAACTAAAATGAGATGAAAAGAATAGGTGGCTTCTGCAGAACCAGTGTAGTAGAAGCAAAACAAAAAAAACCCTGACTTACTTTATTCTCAAAAGATAACAAAGAGTTTTGATCCCAAACTGAGCTACAATTACCATTCCTTCCAAAAGCTTTCCTCACTAATATATACAACTAATCATACGAAAGCATGGAAAGGAACAAACAAACTAACAAAAACAAACATAGAGTGGGAATTCATTTTCCTTCCCTCTGTTTGTTTCCCCACATAAATTTATTTTCCTTTCAAGGGTCACCACAATCTCGCCAGCAAACAAGCATTGCGACGCAGCGGCGGAGAATATAGAACCTTGCCCTTTGCTCCTTCACAAGCCTACTGCATCTCCGGCCGAAGGATCTGAAGGGGTCGCAGACATGGCGATTGCAGAAACTGCTTTCTTCTTGCGTCATCGCTGTAAATTTTATATAATTCCTTGTAGTTGATTACTTTCTTTCTTTTCTTCAGTTTTTTTTTCTAATGAAGCTGCTGTAATATATGCGTTGTGTTGCCTGAAAGAGAACTGGTACTTGAAGGACAATAATGGAGGATGGAGAAGAAGAACAAGGAAAAGAAGAAGAGGAATGGAAAGAAGAGATTGGGATTTGGGAGGAATTGGTGGTGAGGGAGAGATTCCAACAAGTTTGGTGGTGGTGGTGGAGGGGATGTTTATCTAGGGGGATTTATAAGTTCGATGATTTTCAAGGGAAACGAGAGTGATTTGGACTCTTCCTCATTGGGAAATTACACTTATCATCCTTTGAGTTGTGCCATTTTACTTTGTATGCCATTTTTTTTGTTTGAAAATTGTATAAAATAGAATTCATTTGCCATGATATTCACTCCAATAATTAAATAGTTATAAAAACTATAATGTAGATTCTCACTACTAAAAATAGATAAATTAAGTTAATTATTAATAAATATATCAAAAGTCAATTTTACTAAAAAAAATATACTTGATACACTTATATTCTTATTTATAATTATTTTAATTTTTTCAATTTTAATAAACTAAATTTACTTACAAATATATCAATAATAATATTATGTGATTATTTTATTTTAAAATATAAATATAATCAGTAATCACTTATATAGTTGGGATTATCTAATTTTTTGTTTAAAAATAAATTCATTTTTTTTAATAATGAAAAAATATTCTTATTATTATTTTCCTTAAAAAATGAGTTGCGCAGTCTTATTTTGTGAAAGTTTATTTGAGACTGTAGTTAACTAGAACAAAATTTTCATTCTTTTAACTAAAAAAAATATGTTGTTTTGGAGAACCCCTTCAAATATATATTTAGAAAATTTACGGATTTATTTCATTCTGTTTATATTTTTGTTTTTAAAAATTATTTTATAAAATAAAAAAAATTTGATAAGTTATTTTTAAAACATGCTGTTTTTTTTAGTGTTCTAAAAACAAAAATAAAAAATAAAAATAATTATTCCTTATTTTTGTTTTTTATTTTATTTTAAAAGTAACTTGTTTTCAAAATAAAATATATACAGAATTTCAAATGAATTTTTTATTTAAAAAATAACTAAAAATAAAAAATTGATTTTAAAAATTGAAAACGGACATACCTTAAAGTTTTTATAATCCAAATAAATTTTTTAAATATCATGAAATCAAATTTTATTCCTCATTGGTGATTTGTTGTTAACTTTCTATCTTATGAACAAAAGCATTACAGTACTATTTTCTTGATAGTATTAATCATATTCAACAAATTTATTTGCTTTTTGGCTTCAAATATAAATATGTAATTCTTTCCAACTCTTCTACGGATGAAATGGTGGAGAGGTTTTTAAATTGATT
Organism: Gleditsia sinensis; assembly: GCA_037074535.1. Taxonomy (NCBI): domain Eukaryota; kingdom Viridiplantae; phylum Streptophyta; class Magnoliopsida; order Fabales; family Fabaceae; genus Gleditsia; species Gleditsia sinensis. The sequence goes on along the minus strand of CM073463.1, from coordinate 56,860,137 downwards.
GAAATTTACTATCCACTTTTTTTAGCGCTTTTGGAGAACTTGATATGATACCGTTTTTCAAAATTTATTTTTTACTTTTCAACTATATTTAATTTTTGTATTTTTTATTTAAAATAAATATATACTTAGAATAGTTTAAATGAATCCTTTATATCTCATTTTTCATTAGTATAAATGAAATTATCTTTGACAAAAAAAAAATTATACGAAGGCTAATTAATTGTTTTACTTCTTGCAATTATAAATTATAACTAATATGATAAGGTGGTGATTTGATTTAGTCCATCTATATCTTAACTACTTTGTCTTTGATAACATTGCTAAAAATAGACCATTATCGTCAAAATTGGGAAATTGATAAGACTTCACCACAAAATAATTTACCTTAATTAACATGGCGGGATTTGAACATATCGTAGACCCGTGAACTTTCAGTTTAGATCATGATTGTGTATTATGAATAGTCAAGGACCAACTCGACATATTTAAAAGATCAAAGGATTAATTATCATGTGTGTGTATATATATATATAAACAAAAAAAAATTAGTCTCTGAAAATTTTAAGTACACAAATTAATTTTTAAAACATTCAATTTATTGAAAGTTAGTCATTCTTTACTTAATTCTTAAAATTATTAAATTCATTACATATTATTTTATAAAAAGACTAACATATAAAGAGTTTAATATTTTTATGAACTTATTATTGAATAGAATTTAAAAATTAAATTTAAATGAGTATATAAATATATGGGCAATATTTAATAATAATAATGAATTGTTGTTTTGATCCATGAAATATATATATATATATATATATATATATATATATATATATATATATATATATATATATATATATATATAATTAGTTTAGTCCTTAAATTTTACTTTTTCAAATGTTGTATCATCTTCAAAAATATTTTCTCACGTTAACTTTATTAACAAATATTTAACAAATTTGCTTATATATTTGAAGCAAGAGCTTACGTAATTAATATAAGTAGTTTAATTAGCAAAAAATAAATGTTAAATATATGTTAAAGGGGGTTAACATAATGAATTTTTGAATATTGAATAGTAGTATTGAAAGAAAAAGTAAAACTTTGAATGATCAAAATTGAGAAAAAGTATAGGCTATGTTTGACAAAAATAGCTGATAAGTTAGCTGAAAGCTTAAAAGTTAACTGAAAGCTGAAAAACTAATTTTTAACTGAAAACTGTTAAGTTAATTTATTGAATTGCAAGTGTTTGGTAAAATTATCTATTGAATTAATTGATAAATGTAAAATGACATAAAAGGATATACTTATATAAAATTTATCATTTTTTGTTAGTAATTACACTTCATTATGTAATCCCAAAAAATACAAAATAAACATATTATATAGTATTCCACAATAAATTAGTAATATTGTTGCGAATCTCTTTTATCTTAGTAGATATCTCTAAATTTTTATTTTTTGTGTCACTATCAATAATATATGGAAGTTTATCATAGGGTATGTAATTTGAATGTTGTTTGAATATAGTAAAAACAGTGACATTTTGTGAGGAGGATAGTGTTGGAATTTGAATAAAATAATAATGATAAAAAAAGAATAAAATTATAAAAGCTATCAGTTAAAAGCTATCAGCTAAAATCTATACGCTACTTAAAGTAGCGTATGATAATACACTATAAGCTACTCAAATAAACTTGTTTACCAAACACCTCTAATTTGATCAAATAAGCTTATAAGCTTGTTAAATACGCCATAAGTTAACTTATTTGACTTACCAAACATACTCTATATCTTTTTCAGGATTAAAATAACAATTTACTCTAAAGATGAAATCTAATAACATTTTTAGTCCTTTTCATTTTTTAAAAACTTAATTGTATTTTTGTCCCTCAATTCATCTTTTCTCAAGAAAGCAATTTATTCCTTATAGATTCAATTAGAGTAATGTGTTATCATTCTAATTTATTTATTAGAGCAATATTTTTGATAAATTATTAGAGCAATTTAATCATTCTAGTATGAACTAAAACAATATTATCTCTCTATAATTATCAAATTGAAGCAATTGAACATGATAATTAGATAAGAGAAAACTAACTTTTGAATCATAAAAAATAGAACTTAGATTTGACTTTAATGAATTATATTTGAATCATTATAGGTGCGGGAATGTTCCACTAATTGTTATTAAGGACTAAGTTGCTCTCATAAATAAACTAAGAGGACAACATTGCTCTAACTGAAACTAGAAAGACCAAATTACCTTTCTTGAATAAACTAGAGAGGATAAAAGTGCCAATAAAATTTTTTTATAAGTAATTTAGTCTTTTCTTTTAAATTTTGACAATATTATCCATCTAATTTGTTTGTTATAGCAATTAATCCTTCTAGAATTAATTAAATCAATAGCTCGTGTTTATGTGATTAATTAAATTGAATTAATTAAATAATAATAATTAAATCATGTAATAGCTCAAATTTAGTTAAGTCATAAAAAAAATACAATTTTAATTGTTTAATTACATTTTTCAAATAATTAGGGGGATAGCATTGGTCTAATTAAAATGAGAGAATGTTTTTCTAATCAAATTAGAGGGACAAAGTTATTTTCTTGATTAAACTGGAAATATTAAAAGTTCAATTAAGTCTAAATATAAAAAAATTTATAATATAATATGTATAAGAAAAACAAACTCTTACTTTCCTTTAATTACTTTTCCTTTTTTCTGAAATTTTACTATGATTCTCCCCTTCGTCTTACAATCTTGGTATGCTATGCCTCTCAAGAAGTAGTTTTGAATATACATGGGATTCCAAACTTTGGAACGTTCTTCAAGCATACTTCTAAGTTTTACCTATCTTGAAGTATGAGTCCCAAGCCCAAAAGTTACCTTTATTATATGTAAACAGAAACCACTAATTCTTTTGGTTTTCAGGACTGAACATATTAGCCAGCCAAAATAAGTTATTAAAGGTCTGTAAATTACAAAAGAAAAAGATTATTGGAGATCTTGAAAGAAACAAATTAATTAGTATCGAAAAAAGTGAAAGACACCTTGCGTCATAGTCAGAGGGAAAACAACATTTTAGATCTATTGAAAGTATATTGTGTTTAAATATGCTATAGTGCATGCATGTGAAATTAATAGCACTATCCAACGAGGCGGGCCAGGCACAAACGGACTAGAAAATGTGGAGACCATACTATTTTTTTGCTCGCGGGCTAAACAAATTGACATGCAGGAGGCTTGGCTATCTAATAGATAGGTTAAAGGGGTTATATGAACAAGGCTTTTCATTAAGAGTTTTAGATTGGCTATCCAGGAGGCTTTTCACTCCCCAAAGCTGAATAAAAATAAGAACAATCCATACATGGCCATTAAGCTAGATATGAACAAGGCTTATGATAGATTGGAGTGGAATTTTATTAAGAGAGTTTTAGAGGCCTATGGGTTTGATGGGAAATGGATAGACCGGGTGATGGAGTGCATTACAATAGTAAAATATAAAGTAAAGGTGAGTGAGAATTTGGGTCCAATCCTCAATCCCCAAAGAGGCTTGAGACAAGGGGATCCTTTGTCCCCCTACCTGTTTATCATGGCAGCTGAAGTTTTGTCAAAAAGTATTTCTAAAGCAGCAACAAAGAAGGAACTTGTTGGACTCAAAATTTCTAAAAATGCCCCTGAGCTAACTCACCTATTTTTTGCAGATGACTCAATTTTGTTTGTAGGTGCTAATGAACAGAATGCTGAAAGGATAAGGAGGATTTTGGAGGACTACTCAATGTTCTCGGGATAGATGATAAATCTGGAAAAATCAGGCATCATTTTCAGCAAGGCCACCCTGGGAGACATTAAGGAAAAAGTTCAGAGTATATTAAACATCCCAATTTGGGAAAACCCAGGAAAATACCTTGGTATGCTAGCTGTATGGGGGAGATCTAAAAGACAAGCGTTAGGATGGGTTATGGAAAATGTTAAGCAGAAACTTTGTAATTGGAAGATGAGGTATCTCACCCAAGGGGGAAAGGAAATTCTTATTAAGGTAGTTATCCAAGCAATACCCACTTATGCTATGTCAACCATCCTGTTCCCTAAGGTTTTCTGCTCAAAGTTATGCTCTGAAGTTGCAAAGTTTTGGTGGAGAAGCAGTGGAAAAGAGAATGGAATACATTGGGTAAAGTGAGATAAACTTACTAGAAAGAAGAATGAAGGAGGAATGGAGTTCAAAGACTTTAGGAGCATGAACTTAGCGCTGCTAGCAAAACAGGCGTGGAGATTGAGAGAAGAACCTAATTCCCTATGGGCTAGCATCCTCAAACAGAGATACTTTCCTGTATCTAACCTTCAGAAGGCAAGGAGGGGCAACCGCAGCTCATGGGCATGGATGAGCCTTTGGGAAGGAAAGGAGTTTTTGAATAAACATGGTATTTGGCAGATAGGCAATGGAAGTAGTATAAATATTTGGGAGGATAGATGGCTTAGGAGTGGAGAACTAATTGAAAACAACTTTAATAGTGGCCTGGTGAACGTAGCCTCCCTAATTGATCAAGACACCAGGTCATGGAAAGTTCCTATCCTTAGAGAAATGCTATCTGGCCAACAGTTAAAGGAGGTTCTAGCTATCCCCATCCCATTCTCTAACCAACCAGATAAATATATATGGCCTATGACCAGTGATGGGCAGTATAGAGTGAAGAGTGGATATGAGTTAGCCAAGAAGGAAAACCAGGAGACCGAGAGAAACTCAACCTCTACCTTTGTTGTTATCAATCCAAGACTACGAAGAATTTTATGGGAGACCTCTATCCCTAATAAAATTAAAATTCACATCTGGAAAATATTACACAACGCTCTCGCTACTATGGAGAATCTTCATAGAAGAAGGTTAACCCAGGATTTTATGTGCCCTATATGCAATGAAGCTCCTGAAACTCTAGAACACATGTTCCTAGAATGCAATTGGACAAGACCAGCTTGGTTCGGGGTAGACATCCAAAGCCAGATCAACCGAAGAGAGGAACACAAAAGAAGTGATGGCTATAAAACAAAAGTAATGAGTATAAGGATGCTCAGGGGGTGGAGGAGAAAGAAGCTATGGCTATGTGCTTTACTATGCTATGGTTTATCTGGAAGGAGAGGAATGCTTATATGTTTGAACAGACATGAATAGATCCTATGAGAGTGATACAGAAAGCAAAATTCCTAATAGGAAACATTCAAAGTATACGCACAGAAAAAAACGCATAATTCCAATAGCAACAGGGAGGGGGAATCAGCCAGTCAAAGAAAATGGAAACATCCCCCAAGAGGATGGCTAAAAGTTAACACGGATGCAGCTTTCAAGTCACAAGGGACGGAGTGTTACCTGGCGGCAGTGGTCAGAGATGATAAGGGTAGGATGCTCATTGGTTTAACCAAGCAAAGCTCAACACAATCGACTTTGGAGGCAGAAGGAAAAGCAATTGAAGAAGCGCTGAAGTTAATCAACAACCTACAACTGAACAAAGTCATCATAGAATCCGATTGCAAGATAATGGTAGATGTGTGTAACAAAAAAAAGCAGATATGGAGGGTTAATCATGTTCATAACCTTATAAGTGAGATCGCCTCTGAGGGAATGTAGATCAGGGTTGAACGGGCCCATAGAGACCAGAATGAGGTGGCTCACTCTATTGCGAAACTTCTGGAGCACAATCAACTCCAGAGAAACTGGGTATCCAGACCCCCAACCAATATCAAGAATTTGCTCAGGAGAGATGCAGAGAGGGAGGAGGAGAACCCCTAACCCTCTGCTTGCCTTCGCAGTATGTTTCCCACCGAATCGTTTGGGTTCCATAGAGTGTGTTGCTATGTTTTTTCACCCTAGATTTGTGTCTAGTGTATTCTGGAGAGCAATATTTTTGGCTTTCCCACAATGAAAGCCGAGTCTTATCGGGTCTCTCGGAGATGGGCTTTAGCCCGAATATATGTTGTAGGCTTAAGCCTCCTGACAAAAAAAAAAGGGGGGTTATAGACGGACTTGTTTATAGTTTATTTTATTATTATTTTTAAAATTTTTGAGTTGAATAAATTAAAATTTTATTGAAGAAATTATAAACATAATATATATAATAAAAATTGAATATTTTGGTTATACGTTCATTTTTTAAATGAATTGAATTTTATAAATTTAATCCTATCCAATATACAATTTTAAAAAATTGATCTTCAAATTTCGACCTGTTTTAATAGTACTAGAAATTAAACTATAAGTGGTTAACTAATTAAATGAAATTGAACTACTGAATTTGTTACAGTTTCAAGATAGCTAAAAAGGTATATTTTTAGCTCACCTGTATTAAAATAAAGCTAACTACAAATACATCAAGTTGACTAGAAATATTTGAACAAGTACACATATAATAAAACTGTCTCTAATGTTAAAATAAGATAAAATACAATTTACTATCATGTAATTCACGTCGTTTTTAAATTTTAAATTTTTATTTTATAATTTAAAAAATTACATTATGTTATTTTAAAGTTTGCTTCCTTATTAGACTTTACCATGTGTTTTCATTCCATTAAAATCTCAAAGGAAAACTCTCAAATTTCATACATTTTTCTAAATTTTATTTTAAAAATAATTAAGAATTTAAAATTTTTAGATTAAATAATTATTTTTAATTTTTATTTTTTATTTTATAATTAAAAAAATTACATTATGTTATTTTAAAGTTTGCTTCCTTATTAGACATTACCACGTGTTTTAATTCCATTAAAATCTCAAAGGAAAATTCTCAAATTTCATAGCAACGATGGTTTAATGATGGTAAAAAAACTGTCGTTAGATCATGTTTTAACGACGGTTTTGACTTAACCATCATTATATTATGATAGTTTTGACTGAGTGTCGTTATATTACGACAGTTATTGTTTAACCGTCGTATAACGACGGTTCGTGTAAAACCATCGTAAAATTGGCACTAATACCCATAAATGGTCCATTTTCCGTCTCAACTCACGACGATTACCCTTAATTGTCGTTATTTGACAACGATTACTCTTAATCATTGTTATTTGACGACGGTTAGTCAAAAACCGTCGTCAAATCCCACAGTAAATGGATCGTTTATGGAGATTAGGGCAAGGTTTAACCACGGTTTAGCTAAACCGTTGTTATACCATGCGCCATTTGGACGACGGTTTTAACAAAATGGTCGTTAAATCTAGTTCTACAGACTATTTTTTAAAAACTGTCGTTATAATTGGCAGAAACGACAGTTTTAACAGATCCGACGTTAAACTATAGTTTTTCTTATAAAACCGTTGTTCCTCCTTCATTTTTATTGTGCAATTCAAAATTCTCTCTTTTCCTTGCGAAAAACACTTGTGACTTTATTGATATCGGTAGTTCGGAATTATTTACTCTTTGTTAAGGTTAGTTTTTAAATATTTTTATTATTATGAATTAATTTATTCAAATACAAATTTGAATAAATTTATTAAGATATTTTTTTTTAACTTTTTGTGTAGATACTTTGGTTATTTACAAACATTTATGATTCAGAGTTGTTTATTCTCACATAAGGTATGTATTTTAATTATTTTTAATGTTGTGAATTTTTTTTTATATATTTGTATGTTTGACTTAAATTATAATTTTAAATAAAAATAATTTATTAGAAATTGTATGTTATTTTTTTAGTAAATGTTGTATTATGTTATGTAAGTTAAATATATATTTTTAATTTAATCAAATTAACAGTAAAAATTATTTAATATTTACATTTATTATAATAATAGAATGATTATTATTTATTATTTAAGAAGAATGACATAATTATTAAGTTCAAATTTTATGTTAATAATTATAAAGTGAAACAAATTAAATTAATTAAGAAATACAAAGTATAATTAAGTTACACAAGTAGTAAATTTTGTAATTGTTATTAAAAAATAAGAACATAGTAATAATAGTATTAACATAGTAAAAATAGTATTAATAAATGTAATTAAATATTATACATAAATTATTAATAGAAAAATTGGTTAATAATAATTAATTAAGAAGTGAAAAATAAAGTCAAGTTACATAAAAAAATTTAAAAATTGTTATAAAAAAATAGAAGTATAATAATATAAATTTACTGGTTTATAACAGTATGATAAATAATTTATATATAATAAATTTTGTTGTTATATAATTAAACGTAATTTAGAAATAATACAAGTTTATTATTTAGAAACAATATAATATAATTAATAAAGTAACATATTATTTTTATGATTATTAAATTAATTAAGTAAAAAATAAAGTGGAGCAATAGGAAATTTTTTTAACAATTATTATAAAAAAATAGAAGTATAATAATATAGATTTACTGATTTATAACAATCTTATAAATAATTTAGATATAATAATTTTAGTAAGTATATAATAAAACGTAATAAAATATTAGACTTAAATTATTAATAGATGAATCGAATTAATAGACATTATGCAATGATATCATATGAAAAAATGAAATATATTTTTTACATGATATATATGAAAAATGAGTAAAACATTCTGTAGGATAAAATAAAATTGTCAATAATGATAATTTGTCGCATAAAATGCATGTGTTTTATAGTTAAATTTTATTACTTAGTTTAACTTAAACATAATTAGTTAACTTTAAGTATGCAAATTATATAGGAGTATTAAATTGTTAAATATATGTGTATATTTTTTCTCTTTACATTTTATTACTTAGTTTAACTTAAACATAATTAGTTAAGTTTAAATATGTAAATTAGATAGGAGTGTTAAATTGTTAAATATTTCTTTGTTGTATATTAATCCTCAAAGAGGGGTTATATTATCAAGTAATGCATTAAGAATGCATTATTCAGTGAATTATTATTTAATTTTCTTATTTCATAATGGTTTCAGACATGGATAAGTCTTAGATCCATAAATTTCGACACACCCAAGAGTATTTGGAAGGTCTAGAAAGTTTTTTAAAATTTGCAAATGCTAACTTGGGTGTGGAAGGTAAAATAATCTGCCCATGCCCAAAGTGCAAATTTAAAAAATAACAAGTTACAATGGTTGTGCGCTAACACTTAATCGTCAAGCCTTTTCCACAAGGGTACGATTTCTGAAGTATGCACGGGAAAATGACAAAAAACAAATCCTGCTACGGGACATCAAATAATACCCATGCTATTGCAAAACGTACCATCGTTCGAAATGACCTTGTGCAGGACATGGTCCATGATGTATTCGAAATTCATCATGAACATGAAAGTATTGATTCTGTGGACATGCCGGTTCCACTGTCAGGTGAAAGGATGGACGAAGGCATGAAAGAATTTTTTGAATTACTGAAGGATGGGCAGCAACCATTGTACAAAGGGTGTGAGAAATACTCCAAATTGTCATTTTTGGTGAATTTGTACCATATCAAGTATTTGTACGGGATATTTGACAAGGTTTAATGATACTGTAGCTATTGGTTGATGTCTTTTCGGATGTAAAGATTCCAACTTCATTTTACGAAGCTAAAAAAATCATTAATAAGTTGGGGCCGAATTACAAAAAAATACGTGCGTGTAAGAATGATTGTATGTTATTCTAGGGGTAGGATGAAAATAAAGATGCTTTTAATAAGTGCAGTGCACCAAGGTGGAAACCGAGGAGAAAATGGGAGAAGTGGAAGAAGGTGGCTAATAAAGTCCTCAAATACTTTCCATTGAAGCCTTGGCTACAAAAATTGTTCATGTCTTCTAAGACTACAGAATATATAATATGGCATTCCACAGACAGAAATAGTGACGGTATGATGAGGCATCCAAGAGACTCTGAGGCATGGCAGAGATTTGACATATTGAATCCTCAATTTGCATCCAATCCTAGAAATATGCGTTTGGGCCTTGCTATCGATGATTTCAATCCATTTGGAAATTTAAGTACAAGTTACAGCATATGGCCAGTCGTTCTGATTCCTTACAATCTTCCTCATTGGATGTGTATGAAGTAGAGTTCTTTTATACTGTCAATGATAATTCTTGGTAGAAAGGCACCGAGAAATGATATAGATATATTTCTGTAACTGTTGATTGAAGAGTTAAAGGAGTTATGGTTCGACGGTGTGTGGACTTATGATTCATTTAGCAGGGACATGTACAACATGCATGCTGCTCTCATGTGAACAATCAATGATTTTTCTAGCCTTGGATGTTTATCAGGTTGGAATACTCATACTAGATTAGCTTGTCCACACTGTAATTTTGATTCAACTCCTATGTACCTTCCTCATAGTCGGAAGTGGTGTTTTATGGGACACCATCGTTTTTTAAACCCGAGTCATAAATTTCGGATGGCTCGTAACAAGTTTGATGGAATATATAAGAGAAAAAAAATCTTCCACTGCAATTGAATGTCGTAGATATTTTGAGACAAATTAATGATATTAACGTTGTATTTAGAAAAAATGGGAAACATGAAGATCGAGAACAGAGATCCCGAGGTTACGGAGAGGTTGAAGCTAGGACTCAATAATGGCGAAAAAAAGCATATTCTTTGAACTTCCATATTAGGCGAACAATTTGTTGTGTTTTCGAAAAAAATATCTGTGACAACATCCTGTATACTTTGTTAAATGACACTAGCCGTTCAAAAGACTACATCAATGCACGAAGAGATTTACAAGAGTTAGGTGTGAGGCCAGAGCTTTGGCCAGATGAAAATGGTAAATATCCTCTTGCTTTGTTCACATTGACAAATGCAGGTAAAAATATCTTTCTCAAAACACTAAAAAAAATCTTTGTGCCTGACGATATTCTAGCAATATTTCTAGATGCATTGATTTAAGACAATGTAAGATTGGGGGGTTGAAAAGTCATGATTGTCATATTGTTATGGAACAACTACTACATTAGCCATAAGGAAGGCACTTCCTGAGCAAGTGTCCGCAGTTCTGGTTGAGTTTTGTTCGTTCTTTCGACATGTTTGTTTCAGAGTTTTAAATGTCAGCGAACTTGAACAACTTCAAAATCGTATTGTTCTGACGCTATGTCATATGGAGATGTTATTTTTGCCTTCCTTCACAGTCATGGTGCACTTAACAGTTTACTTGGTCCAAGAAGCCAAGTTAGGTGGACTAGTCAATATCGTTGGATGTATCCTATTGAAAGGTACAAAGCACAAAATTCAAATTTATTTTATTTTGTTCCTTTTGTTTTGTTTTATCAATTTTTTATTCATTGAACGTATTATATATAGATACTTAGGTAAACTTAAGTCATTCATCCGAAATAAAGTAAGGCTAAAAGGTTCAATAACCAACTCATGTGTTGTAGAAGAAGTTTTAATATTTTGCACAAGAAATTTGGAGGGTGTAGAGATGGTGTTCAATCATCCTATTCAGGTCGACGATCGACCTAATGTGGGGACGTCTGGGGGGGTACGTTGTTTCCACACATAAGAAGACCAGTTGGTGGGTTTGAGTACTTCACACTTTCTTCATGGAAAAAATTGCATGTCCATCGTCATGTCTTGACAAACTGTCAGGAAGTCGATCCTTACTTTCAATGAGTACACCAAGACTTAGTGTTGTATTAATATTTATTTGATAGATATGAAGCATTAAGTTTACTTATCATTTTTTTTGTACAGGGAATTTAGAGATTTCGCAAGCATAGCTTACGAAGTAGAACTCGATCGTCTTCTGAGATAGATAAAAAAGTTCACAGGGAGTTTGTTTCCTGATTCACTCGTTGTGTAAGTATACAATTTACCTAATTCATTTGTATTTGCATTCTATCATGAGCACAACTCACGGCTCTATTTTTCTTTCCTATATGGCAAATGATAGTAGCGGGACTTTGTCAACTGATTTAAAATTTTTGGCAATTGGGCCCCTGGATAGAGCACACCGATATAGTACATACAATGTAAACGGATTCAAATTTTGAACGTTAGAGCGAGACCAAGGGTTGACAACCCAAAATAGTGGAGTTCACGGTATTTTCGGGACGAGGAGTTATGCAAGTAGCAGTGATAGAAATATGCAATCTGGTGGAGTCTAGTATTATGGAAAATTATTGGATATTGTAGAATTGAATTATCATGATCACTTTACAGTTACTTTATTCAAATGTATGTGGGCCAATACAATAACAGCGAGGGGCATTACCACGGATGGCTTCGAGGTGACATCTGTTGATTTTTCATGGTTGATTCATACCGGTGAAAATGACGATAACAAGCTGTACATCTAAGCATTCGAAGCACATCAAGTATACTATGTAGAAGATGTAGTTGACAATAAATGGAGTATGGTTGTACATTTGAAATCTTGTGATTTATATGAGATAGGCGAGGACGATGATAATATTTTATATAATAGTGATTCATTGCATGTTCAAAATTTAGAAACATTATTTCCAGAAGAAGTGAATTTATGTTTGTTACGTTATTAATTTAATACTGTAATTTTATGAATATATTTTTGTTTTTTTATGAACAATTTATGATTGTTATGTATTTTGATATATGTTCTTATTATTTTTAAATGAACAATTTATGATTGTTACGTAATTTGATACTAATGTTACTAATTTTTTTTTGACAAAAATAGTGACGATGCGGAGAGGTAGATCTAGATTCACGGGCAGAGTAGGTGTGTCGAGCTCATTTAGGCATGTTGCTCACTCAGCGAGTAGTGAGGAAGGATAGCCCAGCGATGATAATATTGTCCAGTTAGTGGCTATCCCGTCTACGGTACCTCCGAACTCTAGGGAGTTAAAGTCAGAGGCTGGACCATCCACAATACCCTCCCCTGACTTTAGGGCATCAGAGTCAGAACCCGTCCTGTCCACATTCTCCTCTTTCGACGCTCAAGGACCAGAGGAGGATTTTGATATCGACATAGACGTCGGTGACTTGTTGGTGGGCATTGAGGTGGAGCGTCAGATAGCTCAGCAGGAGCGTAGATGCAGAAGGAGCTGGATAGTTGATGTCATAGGTAAAATATATAATATTTCTTGTATTTATAATAATTAACACCCAAATATTAAGCTAACACATTCATTTTATATTCTAACAGATGAAATTGGTCAGGTGATGCCCAGACAGATGATTGTCCACGATGTTTGGGCATTACCTCATGGGCACAGGGTGGTTGTTCAGTTTAATGACACCCACCAGTCCATCGAAGACGGTAGTGGTCTCCTTGGTGTCTTCCTTAGCACCATTGGAGATAACTTCCATTTCTTTCCAATCTTATATAAAGATTGGAGGAGTATTCCTGAAGATTACAAGACAGGAGTGTTCATAAACACGATACAGGTATAAACTATTAATTATTCTTAATTATATATTAATATTTTGAGTATTTCACTAATATTTGTACTATTTTTTGTAGACACATTTTAATGTGACGGTCTTCATAAGAAGTTAATTTTACAGTCACTTGGAGTAAAGTGGAGAGCCGCACATTATAATGTGTTTTGGCTCAAGTATGATGGGATGAAGTTTAGGAAAGAGTTGCTGAATGATGTAACAACTCCATTTATGTAACAAATTTTTTATTTATTTAACATCATGAAGTTATTACCTCAACTTAACTCACAATAACATTTATTTAATTATACAATACTAAGTTTACACTCACATCATTAATACAAACATTTGTACAAGACATACATGTACATATAAGCCCTAATCTTCCATATAGACTATTTCCGGGGCCACTAGTTCGGGTGGTGGCACCTCCGCCGGAATCTCAGTCACTTCAACAACTGATATATCCGCAATAATAGGTATTTGCCCAAGATAGGGCACCTCGATCATACGTACAGCAATAATAAGTCTCATTGAAAACAACTGCATAGCTAATTTTCTGAATACGATATGGAAATATAGTGAGAATTAAATCCCAGTATGTTCAACAATAATTCATTATCAATATAGTTCATCACGTCATGTTCAGCTGTATAAACTACAGAAAATATCTTTAGGTCACATGAATGCACTTTATCATGCACATGAAAATTATATAGTTATGACATGTATGGCATGAATAACTATTTTTTCAAATTTCATATGATGGCTATCAACTTATTCTTATTTCAAGCTACCCCGGTCAAGGTGAGTATTCTCTACTTTTCGGTACGGGCTTATCTCGCTCCGTCTGACATGGCACACTTTCTCTTCCTTTTCTCATGAATATAATCATAACCGTTGGTAGGGCGTCTCTTACTGGTGCACCACACGGATTGCCATGTGACCGTGCTCATTTCTTTTCTTTTCATATTAATAGCCGAAAATATGATTCCAATAACAAGTATGTTCATTATATTCTCATGCCATAATGTATCAAAACATAATCATTCTCAAAATTCATTGGTAAACTGAAATTATGCCATGAATATAATCATTTTCTAATTTTCACTTTATAAAATATTTCCATGTCAAAATTCAACACTAATACCTCGATAACTGGAGAGTAATTGTAGTCTGTAAACAACGCACCAGGAAAGTTCCCAGAAAAGAGAGGTGGGTCACTAATGGACACGCTTAAGTATCAAGTCTTTCCTTGCCAGAGCTTTCCTTAGACATGCACTTTTCACAAATCACAATTTTTTTTCCAGTAACTAGAATAATTCTTTTCTGATGTGGAAATACTGCAACCACGGAGCATACTAAGATTTTTTTCAAATAAAACCAGCACTTTCAAAACTTCTTGGAAATTTATATGAGTACTAGGGTAAATTCTATGTTAAAAATTACACACTTAAAATGGTAGTAAGTTCATGCAATGGCAATAGCTAGGGCATACACTAGGCATTTACTATTTTCATTTATAAAATTCCTCTTCTTTCTTGAATATTATTTTCATCTTTTCATTTTCTTTATGTCTAGGCATTTAGTAATTTTAATTCTACTTATATCATTTCCAACACATGTTCTTACAAATTTTATAGAGCATTTTTCCTCAAATTGATTTCTACTATTACCTTAAAAATTCATCTAGTGTAGAAAAAATATTGAAAATAGGTTTTACTAACTTTTAACACAGCATTTGCTTACAAATCAGAGCATAACTCTCTCATTTTAACTCCGATTAAGATGATCTTAGTGTCTATGAAAAGCTAAGACAATTATCTAAAACTATTATGTTAATCATATCAACAAAATAGTATGATATTGTGGTGTTATTACTCCTTTAAATTTAGTATTATTTCTTCTCATGTAGGTTCTGACCTTTACTGACTAATTAGACCATATCTCTCAAATTTGAACTCCAAATTGAGTTATTCCAGTTGATAAAATTCCATGAGCCATATATCTATAATTGTTATGTTGGTGCGCTATTTTAATTCCCTACAGAATATTCCCAGAAATTCAAAAACTAAAGCTTTAATAACATACTCTTCCCTGAATAAACATTTTCTGACCTCTGCTTACTAATCGGATCATATCTACCTCATATGAACTCCAACTTGAGTTATTCCAGTTGGTAAAATTCCACGAGCCATATATCTATAATTGTTACGTTGGCGCACTATTTTAATTTCTTACAGATACTTCCCAGAAATTAAAATACCGAAGCTATTCTAACATATTTTTCCCTGATGACCCATTTTCTAACCTTTGTCTACTAATCGGCTCATATCTCCCTTATATGGACTCCAAATTGAATGATTCCAGTGCCTAAATATCCATGACACATATTTCTTTAATTATTATGTTAACTATTTATTTTAATTCCTTATAGATTGTTCCCAGAAATTAAAATACCGAAGCTATCCTAATATATTTTTCCCTGATGACCCATTTTCTGACCTTTGTCTACTAATCGGCTCATATCTTCCTTATATGGACTCCAAATTGAATGATTCCAGTGCCTAAATATCCATGACACATATATATTTAATTCTTATGTTAACCATTTATTTTAATTCATTATATATTGTTCCCAGAAATTAAAATACCGAAGCTTAAAATTCTGCCACCCATAGCCATAACCATGCAGAACTATCTACACCAACCTAAGTATTCAAACATACATCACATGCAAGATCAATATGTAACATGATATAGCAACATCATGACCAATTATAAAAGTTCTAAGATCAAAATCTCATATAAATATTATAAGTTTCAAAAGTTTTCTTCAAAAAGAAATATTGTTAAACTTACCTGGAGTACTTAGTCCCCTAGACTTCTCCTTCCTCTTTCTTCCTTTCTTCCTCTCCTTTCCTCACTCTACCTTGCTTCTATTTTTCTTTTCCCTCACTTGGACGAAATTCTAATGTTGTAAGGGTGGGTTTTCTTATATAGACCATCAAATAATTCACCTTTCATGATCATGGGTCTACCTTATCACAATTAAGATACACTTTGTTGAATTTTTGGAAAACAAACAATTTATGTTCTTGTCTTCCTCTTCCTTAGTCAAGATATGCATAGGAAAAGGAGATTTGTGTTTTGAAAATTATGATGATATGTTCTTGAGATAAGGGACAAGGTCCCTTTGATTTAGGAATTCATTTCCATTTTCTTTTGTCTTAAACAAGTATGATAGGTTTGCCTTTTTAGGTGGCAAATTTCTAGTCCTTGAATCTCCATTATTTGGTTGATATTATTTGTGTGGGCTATGAATGTTTTGTCCTAATATCATGTATTATCATACCACTTGCTAAAATTATGAGTGTAGGATATAGATGTTTTTGTCCTAAAGCCTTGTATTATCTTGCCACTTGCCTAAATGATGAATGTAGAATCACACCACTTGCTAAATTTTTGTCTTAATGCCATGTAACCTAATCTTTATTCTTATTATTATATCATCATCTAATTTATTTTATTTTATTTTTCCTCTTGGATTTGGGCTTATTCCTACCCATTATGGGCTTGTCCTACCCATTTTCTTTGCTTTGGATAAAATTCTTCCTTTCTTGGTGGGCTTGGTCACATTTTCATAATTTTTGGGCTATTGGTGCAATTACTATATCCTAGTCCAAGTCTATGTTTTATTTCTTGTTTAGGTTATCCAATGGGCTTGTTAGAAACTTATGTGAAGTGGAAAAACTCTATATGAAGTGTCCATAGGTAAAAGCCCAATGTATGGGTAAAGATTTTAAACTTAGTAACTATAGTTCTTGAATTAAGAAAAATTACCCTAATTCAATGTTCTTGAAATTTTAAGACCTTTACTTGTTTCTAAAAATTTATCTTCCTTATCCAAGAATTTTGCATCTCTTTAGTATGTTATTTCTAATTTCTTTCCTATTAGATTTTCCTTCTTTATTTGTTCTCTTAATGTTAGAAACATTTTCTATGTATATACGTAAGGTGAAGAATTTCTAAGGACTATATTTCCTTAGATATCTAAAATATTGTCTAATAAATTTTATTTCCTTAATTAAATTTTTTATGTACCTTTATCAATAAAAGAAACGAAATTAAGGATGTTACATTTCTCTCCCCCTAAAAGAAATTTTGTCCTCAAAATTTCAGAAATTACCTTATAAAAATAATTGCGGATATTTCTTCCTCATGACTTCTTCCAGCTCCCAAGTTTCTTCTTCTAGAGTCAAACCTTCCCATAACACCTTAACTAGGGGAATGATTTTATTTCTCAGTTGCTTCACATCAGTGTCCAATATGGATACAGATACTAGCTGGTATGTCATGTGCTCTTTTATTTGGATTGGTTCATCCAGTATTACATGTGATGGATCTGAAAGATACTTCCGCAGCTGTGATACGTGGAAAACATTATGTAGGTTGGACAAATTAGGTGGGAGAGCAACTTGATATGCTGATGTCCCTACTTTCTTCAGAATTTGGTAGGGTCCTAAAAATCGCGGACTTAACTTTCTTGTTTTGAGAGACCTACCAACTCCAGTAATCGGGGAAAGTTTCAGAAATACATGGTATCCTTCCTCAAACTCTAGAGGTCTATGTCTCTTATCGTAGTAACTCTTTTCCCGACTCTGCGTTGTAAGTATTTTGTTTCGTATCATCCTGATTTGTTCAGTGGTTTGTTGAACTAGATCAGGACCCAACAAGTTCTTTTCTCCTACCTCGAACCAACATAGTGGAGATCGGCACTTTCTACTGTATAAAGCTTCATAGGGGGCCATCTTAATGCTAGAGTGATAGCTATTATTATAAGCAAACTCTACTAAAGGTAGGTACTTATCACATCCTTTACCTTGCTCTATCACACAAGCCCTCAACATATCTTCTAGGGTTTGAATGGTTCGTTCTGTCTGCCCGTCAGTCTGAGGATGGTAGGCAGTATTGAACCGCAACTGAGTACCAAAAGCTTCTTGCAACGCCTTCCAAAATCTCGACGTGAACCTCGGATCTCTATCAGAAACATTATTTAAGGGAATCCCATGGAGTCTAACTATTTTCTGAACGTACAATTGGGCCAATTTATCTAGTGAAAAGTTAATTTTTATGGGCAAAAAAGTGAGCAGATTTGGTTAATCTGTCAACTATTACCCAGATAGAGTCATGTCCCACTGAAGTCTTAGGTAAACCTACAACAAAGTCCATCGAGATACTATCCCATTTCCATTTAGGGATCTCAAGAGGTTGTAGAAATCCCGCTGGCTTTTGATGCTCCACCTTCACCTTTTGACAAATGAGACATTTCGCCACAAACTCAGCAATGTCATTTTTCATCCCTGGCCACCAATACATCCTTTTTAAATCCTGGTACATTTTAGTGCATCCAGGATGGATTGTGTATTTACTTTGATGCGCTTCCTGCAGTATCTTAGTCCTCAACTCTTGTTCTTGAGGGACACAAATCCTTCCTTGATACATGATTGCCCCATCTTCCATGACAGAAAAATTACCTTGGTCTTTATGATCCTGTAAGTATTGATCGTGAGCTTGAGCCTCTTTGATCTGGGCTCTAAGGTCAGACCCTATACTTAAACCATTAATGACTAAATTCTTTGGAGTAAGAGTAGTGGCTAGCTTCAAATTTTGAAACTCCTCTAGCATCTGCATCTCATACACCATCATCTGACCCATGTGCAGAGATTTTCGACTCAAGGCATCTGCTACAACATTCGCCTTTTCGGGATGATACTTTATTTCAAACTTGTAGTCATTGAGGAATTCTACCCATCTTCGTTGCCTCATATTTAACTCCTTCTGATCAAAGAGGTATTTAAGACTCTTATGATCACAATATACTTCAAAGGTTGTCCCGTACAAATAGTGTCGCCAAATCTTTAAGGCAAACACTACTACCGCTAATTCAAGATCATGGGTTGGATGGTTTCCTTCGTGGGGTCTCAGTTGCCTAGAGGCGTAAGCAATTACTCTCTTATCTTGCATCAGCACACATCCTAGCCCTTTCTTTGAAGCGTCACTATACACTTCAAAATATCCTGTGGGGTCTGGAATAATTAAAACAGGAGGAGTGGTCAGTCTTGTCTTCAGCTCCTAAAAACTAGCATCACATTGATCAGTCCATTTGAAAGGACTTCCCTTCTTGGTCAATTTAGTCAATGGCAAGGCTATACGAGAGAAGTTTTGTATAAATCTCCTGTAGTATCCTGCCAAACCAAGGAAACTTCTGATTTCCGTAACCGTCTTTGGTGTCTCCCACTTAATCACTGCTTCCGTCTTGCTAGGATCTACGGCTACCCCTCTATTAGAGATGACATGTCCGAGAAACTTCACCTCTGACAGCCAAAATTCACACTTCTCCAATTTAGCATATAACTTTTTCTCTTTCAGCACGATTCGGATATTTTGTTCATGTTCTTTCTCACTCTTAGAATATATCAAGATGTCATCAATGAACACTACAACAAATTGATCTAGGTAGGGTCGAAAGATGCGATTCATGTAATCCATGAAAATTGTAGGTGCATTTGTCAACCCAAAGGGCATTACGAGAAACTCATAGTGCCCATACCTAGTCCTGAAGGCAGTTTTTGATACATCCTCATCCTTGATCCTAATATGATGATATCCTGACCTCAAGTCAATTTTAGAAAAGATAGAGGCTCCCTTCAGTTGATCCAATAAGTCGTCTATCCTAGGGAGAGGGTACTTGTTTTTAATAGTCACCTTATTCAGCTGTCTGTAATCTATGCATAGTCTCAAGCTTCCATCTTTCTTCTTAACAAACAATACAGGAGCTCCCCAAGGTGATACACTTGGTCTAATGAATTGCTTGTCTAACAGTTCCTCCAACTGTTTCTTAAGTTCTTGTAGTTCCTTCGAGGCCATTCGATATGGTGCAATAGAGATAGGCCCTGTCCCAGGTAGGAGATTAATAGAGAACTCTATCTCTCTCTTAGAAGGTAAGCCTGGAATATCTGATGGAAACACTTCAGAAAACTCGTTGGCTATTGGAATTTCATCAAGTTTCGATTCGACTTCTAGGTTTGATAAATACAAGAGAATGTATCCAAGTACTCCATTCTTCAACTCCCTATTAACTGGATTGGCATTTAGCATCAATAACTGGACCTCCTCTTTCGGAGTAGAAGGTAGAAATTCAACGGTCTTGTTACAACAATTCAACAAGACTCGATTTCTAGACATCCAGTCTAACCCTAGAATGACCTCAATACCTCTTAAAGGTAAACAGACGAGGTCTACAGAAAAAATTTTCTCCTGGATGGTGACTTGACAGTCTTTACATACAGAGGAAGTTAATACCCGTTCCCCTGTAGGGGTTACTACGGATAGCTCATAGGAAGTTTCAGAAATAGGAAACTGAAACTTCCTAATACATTCTTCCGATATAAATGAATGACTAGCACCAGAGTCAAATAACACCATGAGAGCAAATCCATAGATATAGCATGTACCTTGAATCATTTCAGAAGATTGGGCTGCCTCTTGGCCGCTTAGTGTGAAAACCCTTCCTTTCACCTGAGGCCTTTGTTCTGGCTGCTTTCCCACATTCTGTGGGCAGTTTTTCGCAAAATGTCCCTTCTGTCCGCAATTGAAGCAGACATCTTGTCCCATGTAGCATGGCCGGTTACCATGCATGCGTCCGCACTTAGCGCACTTGACTGAGGTGAGGTTTTGTTGAAAAGGCCTAGGACCCGCAATCAATGGCCTCTTACCAGCTCCATATCCACTTCTTCTCACATTCTTTCCAGGGTTGAGAAAATTTTTCTTCCTCTTCCATAGGTTTCGCCTTTGCTTCTCGTCCTCCACTGCCCTTAAACTCTTTTCCAGGAGTCTGCATTTATTTATCAGAGGTACAAACTCCCTGATCTCCATAGCTATAACAACATTCTTTAATTCCGGGTTTAGTCCTACTTCAAACTTAACCGCCTTCCATGCTTCATCTGGGTTATATCGCAGATAAGAGGAGAATTTAGACAGCTCCTCGAACCTTGCAATATACTGGTCCACAGTCATGCTGCCTTGCCTGAGTTGGAGAAATTCGATCTCTTTCTCTGCCCGTACAGTACTTGGAAAGTACTTTTCAAAAAAAAATGTCCTTGAACACTTGCCAGGTGATCTGTCTTCCCTGATGAGCTAAAAGTTCTCTAGCTCCACGTCACCAGTATTCTGCTTCATCCTTTAACATATATGCAGCAAAAATAATTTGCTGCTCTTCAGTATAGCCCATCACTTCAAAGATTTTCTCTAATTCCCTAATCCACCTTTCGGCTACCGTTGGGTCATAGCCACCTTGGAAACAAGGTGGTCTAGTCCTCAGGAACTCAGATATGCCATTATCTTTTCCAGCCATTTGGTTGTTAGCACCATTCTCAACATTTGTGTTATTAGCATTCTGGAGATGTTGTAAAATTTGATTGGTGGTCAAGACTTGGTCTTGAATTGCTGTGGCCAGGTTATGCAGGGTTTCTTCCGCATTGTTTGCCGGATTCCTCCTTGGTGGTGCCATTTCCTACTGTGGCAAAAACAAAGTTATGCTGCTATTGAGGTGATCAAACCCAATAGTTAGTTTCAAAATATTTAACAGCAGTCATAACACCACCTCGGCATATAGATAGGAAACACTAGTAATTTCTTACCTATATGAACTCACTGATTCTCTACACAACATAACCACAACATACTCACGACACTATAAGATCGATTCAGATAACCATCCACCCACTGGCCATCTAGGATCGACCTGCTCTGATACCAATTATGTAACAACTCCATTTATGTAACAAATTTTTTATTTATTTAACATCATGAAGTTATTACCTCAACTTAACTCACAATAACATTTATTTAATTATACAATACTAAGTTTACACTCACATCATTAATACAAACATTTGTACAAGACATACATGTACATATAAGCCTTAATCTTCCACATAGACTATTTCCGGGGCCACTGGTTCGGGTGGTGGCACCTCCGCCGGAATCTCAGTCACTTCAACAACTGATATATCCGCAATAATAGGTATTTGCCCAAGATAGGGCACCTCGATCATACGTACAACAATAATAAGTCTCATTGAAAACAACTGCATAGCTAATTTTCTGAACATGATATGGAAATATAGTGAGAATTAAATCCCAGTATGTTCAACAATAATTCATTATCAATATAGTTCATCACGTCATGTTCAGCTGTATAAACTACAGAAAATATCTTTAGGTCATATGAATGCACTTTATCATGCACATGAAAATTATACAGTTATGACATGTATGGCATGAATAACTATTTTTTCAAATTTCATATGATGGCTATCAACTTATTCTTACTTCAAGCTACCCCGGTCAGGGTGAGTATTCTCTACTTTTCGGTACGGGCTTATCTCGCTCCGTCCGACATGGCACACTTTCTCTTTCTTTTCTCATGAATATAATCATAACCATTGGTAGGGCGTCCCCTACTGGTGCACCACACGGATTGCCATGTGACCGTGTTAATTTCTTTTCTTTTCATATTAATAGCCGAAAATATGATTCCAATAACAAGTATGTTCATTATATTCTCATGCCATAATGTATCAAAACATAATCATTCTCAAAATTCATTGGTAAACTGAAATTATGCCATGAATATAATCATTTTCTAATTTTCACTTTATAAAATATTTCCATGTCAAAATTCCACACTAATACCTCGATAACTGGATAGTAATTGTAGTCTGTAAACAGCGCACCAGGAAAGTTCCCAGAAAAGAGAGGTGGGTCACTAATGGACACGCTTAAGTACCAAGTCTTTCCTTGTCAGAGCTTTCCTTAGACATGCACTTTTCACAAATCACAATTTTTTTCCAGTAACTAGAATAATTCTTTTCTGATGTGGAAATACTGCAACCACGGAGCATACTAAGATTTTTTTCAAATAAAACCGGCACTTTCAAAACTTGGAAATTTATATGAGTACTAGGATAAATTCTATGTTAAAAATTACACACTTAAAATGGTAGTAAGTTCATGCAATGGCAATAGCTAGGGCATACACTAGGCATTTATTATTTTCATTTATAAAATTCATCTTCTTTCTTGAATATTATTTTCATCTTTTCATTTTCTTTATGTCTAGGCATTTAGTCATTTTATTTCTACTTATATCATTTCCAACACATGTTCTTACAAATTTTATAGAGCATTTTTCCTCAAATTGATTTCTACTATTACCTTAAAAATTCATCTAGGGTAGAAAAAATATTGAAAATAGGTTTTACTAACTTTTAACACAGCCTTTGCTTACAAATCAGAGCATAACTCTCTCATTTTAACTCCGATTAAGATGATATTAGTGTCTATGAAAAACTAAGACAATTATATAAAACTATTATGTTAATCATATCAACAAAATAGTATGATATTGTGGTGTTATTACTCCTTTAAATTTAGTATTATTTCTTCTCGTGTAGGTTCTGACCTTTACTGACTAATTTTTCAAATTTGAACTCCAATTTGAGTTATTCCAGTTGGTAAAATTCCATTAGCCATATATCTATAATTGTTATGTTGGCGCGCTATTTTAATTCTCTACAGAATATTCCCATAAATTCAAAAACTAAAGCTTTAATAACATACTCTTCCCTGAATAAACATTTTCTGACCTCTGCTTACTAATCGGATCATATCTACCTCATATGAACTCCAAATTGATTTATTCCAGTTGGTAAAATTCCATGAGCCATATATATATAATTGTTATGTTAGCGCGCTATTTTAATTCCTTACAGATACTTCCCAGAAATTAAAATACCGAAGCTATCCTAACATATTTTTCCCTGATGACCCATTTTCTGACCTTTGTCTACTAATCGGCTCATATCTCCCTTATATGGACTCCACATTGAATGATTCCAGTGCCTAAATATCCATGACACATATTTCTTTAATTCTTATGTTAACCATTTATTTTAATTCCTTATAGATTGTTCCCATAAATTAAAATACCGAAGCTATCCTAACATATTTTTCCCTGATGACCCATTTTCTGAACTTTGTCTACTAATCGGCTCATATCTCCCTTATATGGACTCCAAATTGAATGATTCCAGTGTCTAAATATCCATGACACATATATATTTAATTCTTATGTTAACCATTTATTTTAATTCCTTATAGATTGTTCCCAGAAATTAAAATACCGAAACTTAAAATTCTGCCACCCATAGCCATAACCATGCAGAACTATCTACACCAACCTAAGTATTCAAACATACATCACATGCAAGATCAATATGTAACATGATATAGCAACATCATGACCAATTATAAAAGTTCTAAGATCAAAATCTCATATAAATATTATAAATTTCAAAAGTTTTCTTCAAAAAGAAATATTGTTAAACTTACCTGGAGTACTTAGTCCCCTAGACTTCTCCTTCCTCTTTCTTCCTTTCTTCCTCTCCTTTCCTCACTCTACCTTGCTTCTATTTTTCTTCTCCCTCACTTGGACGAAATTCTAATGTTGTAAAGGTGGGTTTTCTTATATAGACCATCAAATAATTCACCTTTCATGATCATGGGTCTACCTTATCACAATTGTTGTTGTTTTAATTAAAACTCGCAAGTGCACGAATCTATTGGAGTATAGATTTAGTGGTATGCAAGGTCGATCCCACAGAGATTGCCAATTGAGAGAAAATTCTAATATAGATCCGAAATAAATACTTCTAACCTAGTTCTCGATGTCTTGTTTTGTGAGAGGAATATTGAACAAAATATGCAAAGAACTAATATACTGAAATTAAATGAAGATGTATTCAAGGTAAAGAAGCATGCTAAGGTTAGGGGATCCACTCTTGGTATATCGAATAAAAATAAATTTAACTCTTTTAGTACTCAATTAGAATCTTTACACGAATAAAGTTCTAATCGGATGATATGTTAATTTAAGCTCAACTTTGTTTATACATGACTTATATTTACCTCCTTTCTAATAATTAAGACATTCTTGTAAAATGGATTCAAGCGTACATTGTGCCAATCACCATATTGTCTACAATAAATCAAGAGTGATTCAAGTATTTATTGTGCCAAAAATTGTCTACAATGTATCAAGGTTCACACTTTACAAGATTAAAAATACAAAGATGCAAAAGATAACTTGTAAATGGATTCAAGCATAAATTGTGCCAATCATTATATTGTCTACAATAAATCAAGATTGATTCAAGCATTTATTGTGCCAAAGATTGTCTACAATATATCAAAATTCACATTTTACAAGATTAACTTATGCAAAAAATGAAAGGTAGAAAATTAATTCACATAACAAAATAAAATGAAATAGAATTGGTGGCAAAGCCAACCAATAGTAAAATAAAATAAAGTAGGTGGCAAAACCAACCATGAAAATAATAAGAGATAGGCGGTCTAATAAAACCTGCCAATAACAAGAAATCGGCGGTATGATAAAACCAGCCATTAAGAAATAATTATGAGAAAAGAAATAGGAAGGTAAATACAATATCAAAGATAAACATTAAGATTAAGAGTTAGATAAATTATTATTCTCATACCAAGAGTTTCACCCTTTCACCTTAGCATTAGGAGATTAGTTCTCCATAATCAAGGCAAGAAAGTGAAATGAAAGATGAAGAAACATGATAATATTACGAAAGAAAATGAAAAATACAAGATGTCTAAAGAGAGAATAACATTACAAGTTCGTAGAATTCCAAAGCTTTCCCAAGCTCTATCCAAAGCTCTCCAAAAAACTCCCTAACTCACCCCTCAAGCCCTCTATTTATAGATACAATTAAGTGTGGTTGGTGTGGTAATTGTCAAACTTGTTAGGTAGGAAGTTGTACAAAGTTGACAATTTGAATTCCATATGTGCACCGAAATTGATCCTTGAATATCGTCTTGAAAACCGCCGAATTTTCTGACTTCATCAACACGAAAGTTGTAGAAAATTTCATTAGCTTTCCGTCAAGACAAATTGTGGACAAATTGGATACGTAATGTGTGAGTTATGGTCAAAATACTAGAGCAAAGTCGGGCTGGACTGCAGCAGTAGTCAGATTCTCTTCTAGCCCACTTTTGGCCCTTTTAATGTCCGTATTTTCTGACCACTTGAACATGAAAGTTGTACCCAATTGTGTCAGCTACACACCTACCAAATTGCATACATATTGGATATGTATTTTCAGAGATATGGCCCAAGTACTACAGCAAGGTTGGGCTGGACTGCAACCAGCAAACATATTCTCAATATTGGGTGCTTTGCCTTGAATCTTTATGTTTTAGTTCTTTTGGAAATGTGATCATAAATCAAGAATAAATTTGTGCATATATCCATTAGGATGCGTCTCAAGAGACAATATGATAATGCTCCTTACTCAACCATCCTTAATGAATTTGTTTTATCTGCTTGATTTATAGACATCATTTCCAAAGAACCACAATTTAACTCTGATTCCTCCAATTAAGTCCATTTTCTACTCTTCTCTCCATCTGTAAGAAAGACACAAAACTAAAGACAAGTAAGGGAGATTTATGCTTAATTATGGCAAAAGATAAGATGAAAATATTTAATTTATGAGTATAAAACTCACTCATCAAATACCCCCAGACTTAATCCTTTGCTTGTCCTCAAGCAAAACACACAAACTTCAAAATTCAAATGATAAGTGAGTGATGAATTGTTTTTGACTTGCTAAGCATTCCTCAAGGATCTAAAATGTGCAACCAAGAAAGATATCAGAATTCTAAGGTTATGTAGAACTTTTATTCAAATACAACATATGGTTTACTCTTGAATCCCAAGTGTGTGTGTGTTAGTCTTATGACATTGGACTTTTTGCATTCAAATAAATTTATGTAATCAAATATTTAAAACAGATCTCTAGATATATGCATTTGAGACTCCATAAGCTTATTTTTCATGTCACTCTCCACTAATGTAGACTAATCATAACATTTAAGATCATTAGGACTTTCATTAGGCTTGTAATGTATGGCACAGGTTAAAGGTGGATAAAATGATATGAATGAAAGCTCAACTCACTCTTCGACATACATAATCATTTAAAGCCTCACAAATACTTTTGAGATTATACTGTGAATTCTATCTCCAACCTTTTCATCATCCTTACATTTATTTGCTCATACTATTATTTTTTTTTTTTTTGAATATAAACACCCCCAAACTTATTTATTTAGGGAGTATTGACTTTCTTTCTTCTTCTTCTTCTTCTTTTTTTTTTTTTAAACTTCTACCATCCACCCTTGAATCATAACTTTTCAAATGATCATGCCTGAGAGTGAAAGGTAAGAGTTAGACATATTTTTATTTAAAGGCTAGATAGAAATATAGGTGTTCAAGAAAGGATAAATATAAGCTCAAAATAGGTTGCTAGGGATATCATCATGTATAGGTTGGTTTGAAAGGCTCAAACGATTCCAAAAATGCCTAATTCATTTCTTAAATGGAGAGTAGTCTAGGATTTCGCCTCAAGTGACAATCGAATAAGTTCTAGAGTCTTATGAGATCAATTAACATATCTAAATCACATAAATCTTTTCTGAATAAACAATCAGTCAAATGTAAAAGATTAAGTGCACCAGATATTAGGATTCTCAAATAAAACATAAGTTACATTAGAGTTCAAGTTCACACATAACACCCAGAACTCATCAATTTTTCAAAGGTTACAAGCATTTTAAACCATTTTCATCATTGGTGCTAGCTTTGCCTAATCCCAAAACATCACTCAAAATTTTTTTTTTTTTTGAAAGATGAAGAAACGCAAAATAAACAATAAAGATTAAAAAAGATATTACCTGGAAGGAGATCTAAAAAGATGAACCTGCAACAAACTAAACAGAAAATACAAAATTACTCAAGCAAATAAAAGGTATTACAAATGAAGATTTAAGTCCAGTTTGCGCTTTCTGCGATGTTCTGTTGTCCACTCTATTTGAGCTATAACTGGATCAGGTACATGAACAAATGCTTGTAACGCATCAATCAGCTCGTCAGCATTTGAGGCCGAGATGAGAATCCGACGTGCTGAGTGTGAGATAAACCTTTGTTCTACAGCATGATCAAGAAAAGACAACAAACCATCAAAGAAATTGTCAACATTCAACAAACCTATGGGTTTATGGTGCATGTTCAGTTGTGCCCAAGAGACGACTTGAAAAATTTCCTCTAAAGTACCAAAACCACCAGGTAAGGCAATGAAGGCGTCAGCGTTGCACATCATTTTAGCAATTCGTTCATGCATGGAGGATACCCTGCATTCTTCCCCAATGGTTTTTCCTACTATGTTTGATGCAGCTAGAGCTGTAGGAATAATACCAAGAACTTGGCATCCTCCTAGATATGCAGATCCAGACACACTCCCCATTAACCCACGACAACCTCCACCATACACTAACTGAATCTTTCTCTTAGCTAGTACCATACCCAAAGTTTGTGCTGCTTTTACATATTCTCCATTTTTCCCAAGACTAGAACCACAAAAGACACAAATATTACGAAAGTGACGAACTGCGGTTCCTTCCATATCTGCACTCACCTTAACTTTGATTATGAAGGTGAAGATAATGAGGTGCGCATTTATAAGACTCAAATAAGGGCATACTTGTAATAGCTATGTGTATAGGCCGGGGGCATAATTTCAATAGCTATAAGAGTAGGCCAAAAAATGTCAGCTAAATTAAAGGTGAAAAATTCAAAAATGACGGCACGCATGCATATGTACAGTAGTTGTGATTGTGGCTCACATCTTCCTCTGGTTTTACGTCCAGTAACGGCTTAAACGCCCTCTATGGGTCGAGGATATGCTTCCCATCCAATTTTCTTATAAATTGGCAAACAGGGTCTTTTAACGTCAGATTCCCAAGACTGTACCGTTTATGTTCTGTTTTGAAATGGGGCCATAGACCGACAATACCGATATGCACAGATCCACTAGGATGTGTCTCAAGAGATGTTGGATGAAAGTCATCATCCAATGACTCCTTACTCAAGCCATCCTTAATGAACTTAATTTTGTCTTCCCGATTTACAGACACCCAACCCAAAGAACGACAACGTTTGTTACAAGTTTCACGTCCACATTTGTAACAAACACCCATTCGTTTAGCTCTGCGCTTTTTAGCAAAACTACTTTTTCCTAAACCAGGCATGTAAGAGATGAAATCATTTGCAGATTCACCTGATAACCGTACCTTAACTTCAATTAGCCAACGAATATCAGCAGGTATTCCCATGATCATCATTAACCTCAATCTTTCAACCCGTGCTTTGTAAATTTTTGTCAATGCATTGGTTAGAAGAGAAGGAAAATAATTTTTCAATTGTGCGAGAACGTCCTCCATTATCAACTTGATTGTTCTTTTCTCTTTTCTTTTTTTTTTCTTTTTTGAAAAAGCAAAAGCAACAAAGGGAGGGAAAACAATAGAAATTCAAAAGAAGATAACACTGAAGGGAAAAATTAATGCAAGTTAAATAAAGAAAGA
The DNA here is from genome assembly GCA_037074535.1 of Gleditsia sinensis. Taxonomy (NCBI): domain Eukaryota; kingdom Viridiplantae; phylum Streptophyta; class Magnoliopsida; order Fabales; family Fabaceae; genus Gleditsia; species Gleditsia sinensis. The sequence continues at coordinate 56,830,239 of CM073463.1, read as the reverse complement.
TCTTACCTAGATAACGTGCACGGTAACGTTTAACAACAGAAGCAGATCAATCCTTGTAGACAGGATCACGCAAAGGTGTCTCCTCTATCTCCGGATTTGGTAATTCCAAAAATGCTTCCAATCTTTGACCATTTACTTTAAACACACTACCGTTTTTGGGATTTTCAATCTTTACTGCACCATGTGGGTAAACAGTATGAACAACAGATGGCAGTGGAACTGACTCAAAAGGTGAGACTTTTTCTTTTTTAGCTTTCCATTTATCAGTATCCATTAGTGGAGTTGTCTCTAACAAAGAGTCTACTTCATGAACCAGATAATCCTCATTTTTATCCTTATCGAAATGAATCAAATATTTTTCTAGATGATCATTACTAAAGGAGTCTAAAAATGAATCAGCAATGGCACTTTCAATTAGGTTGACCTCACATAAATCATCCATGTCTACATGTTGATGAGAGACATTAAAAACATTTAATTCCACAGTCATATTTCCAAAAGATAAATTCAAAATTCCATTTCGACAATTAATGATTGCATTGGATGTTGCCAGAAATGGTCTACCCAAAATGACTGGAATTTGTGTCTCTGTATTCTCAACAGGTTCAGTGTCAAGAACAATAAAATCTACTGGAAAGTAGAATTTATCAACCTTAATGAGCACATCTTCTATGACACCTCTAGGGATTTTGGTGGACCTATCAGCTAACTGAAGGGTCACTGGTGTAGGTTTCAGTTTTCCTAACCCAAGTTTCTCATACACAGAGTAAGGCAGCAGATTCACACTTGCTCCTAGGTCAAGTAAGGCTCGGTTAATCACATGGTCACCTATCACACAAGAAATTGTAGGACAACCTGGATCTTTGTACTTGACAGGAGTTTTTTGCTGAATTATAGAACTCACTTGTTCAGTCAAAAATGCCTTTTTTGGAACATTAGTTTTCCTTTTCACCGTACAAAGATCTTTCAAAAATTTTGAGTAAGCGGGTACTTGTTTGATAGCATCAAGAAAAGGGATGTTAATGCTTACTTGCTTAAACACCTCTAAAATGTCACTATATTGAGTACCTTTCTTGACAGATGCAAGTCTTTGTGGGAAAGGAGCTTTGGGGGCATAAGAAATCTGTTCACTTTTCTTTTCACTTGAGTCATTAGTTTGGGATTCATGTTGACTCTGTTCCTCATTTTCTGGCGTGAGAACATGATTATCAATGACCTTTCCAGATCTAAGGGTTGTCACAGACTTTACTTCTTCCTTAGGATTTGCTGATGATCCTACTTCAAATTGACCCTTAGGATTAGGGATAGGTTGACTGGGGAATTTTCCTTTTTCTCTCTCTCCTACAGCATTGGCTAATTGACCCAATTGTGTTTCAAGCTTAGAAATAGCTTGAGTGTGAGATTGCAAGATTTGTTGGGTCGATTGCATGAACTGTTGCAAGGTATCCTCCAAAGAAGGTTTTCTTTGTTGTGGTACCCCGAAAGGAAGAGCATGTTGAGAAACGTGAGGGTATGAATTGGAAGAGGCAAATTGTTGCCCATTTTGATTCATTGCAGGTTGATTTTGCCTCCATGAGAAATTTGGATGATTCCTCCAATTTGGATTATATGTGGGTGCAAATGGGCTATCTGATGACTTCCCATAGATGGACAAGATTGTGCAATGTGAGCTGTACTAGAACATAAGGCACATGCCTCTATCCTAGTATTGGTAGAAGGGTTTAAAGTGTGGCTTAAAGTTAAAGCTTCTACTTTTCTAGTCAGGCTAGCTAAGGCAATTCTCACATCTGTATCATCACTCACTTTATAAAGTCCTCCCTTTTTTTGTGTTTGAGACTTTTTATCCCTGGGATCTATGCAGTTCCAATGCTGAGAATTTTCAGATAAAGATCCTAAGGATTCCCAAGCTTCCCCCTCATTCAATTGTAAAAATCTCCCACCATGCATGCTTTGGATCATTTGACGGTTTGATGAAATTAAACCATCATAGAAATATTTCACCAATCTCCAAGTTTCAAAACCATGATGAGGACATTTCAGAAGAAGATCATTAAATCTTTCCCAACATTCAAAAAATTGTTCACCCTCTTTTTGACAAAAATCAGAAATTTCTCTCCTAAGGGCATCAGTTTTAGACATAGGGAAAAATTTTGCCAGAAACTTATTTACTAATTGGTTCCAACTAGTTATAGTTCCTGTAGGAAGGGAGTTCAACCAGGCTTTAGCTTTATCTTTCAATGAAAACGGAAACATTCTAAGCCTGATTGATTCATCATTGAAATTTTGGAAGCGAAATGTCGAGCAGATTTCAAGAAACTCTTTAATGTGCATGTATGGATCTTCTCTTTCCAAACCATAAAATGATGGTAAAAGTTGGAGTATGGATGGTTTGATTTCAAAATGAGTTGCATTAGTTTGTGGCAAAACTATGCAAGATGGAGTATTGGCTAGGACAGGTGAGAAGTACTCCATAAGAGTTTTATTATGCACAACTTGTTCTTCCATTTTTAATGGTAATCCAGCAGATTCTAATGTCTCTATTGTACACTCAATGGTTGACCCTAAACTTTTCCTAACCAACCGCTTATCTTTATCACGTTTCCAAGCATGCATAAACTAAAAAAATTGCTTCCTAATTATGAAAAAGTATCTAACTACACAACGGCTACAAAATGCAAATACCACAAAAAAAATCACAAAATTAAACAAACTCTTTTTTTTTTCAAAGTGTTAGTAATAATGGGTAGTATTTAATCAGTAGACTCCCAGGAAAATATGGAGGAATCACAATGGTTTCTCTTAAAATCCATACTCCTTAGGCGCTTTTAGCCTTGTTGACAGAATCAACCAATTTTATACACCCAAATTACTACACCAATTTTCAAGAAACAATTCTAAAGAAAAATTTCTATACACAGAATAAACAAATGTTCTAACTATAACTAGTGGAAGAAAAGTACTTACCTGGATCCAAATAGCTTTTCCGTCGCAATCCCCGGCAACGGCGCCAAAAACTTGTTGTTGTTTTAATTAAAACTCGCAAGTGCACGAATCTATTGGAGTATAGATTTAGTGGTATGCAAGGTCGATCCCACAGAGATTGCCAATTGAGAGAAAATTCTAATATAGATCCGAAATAAATACTTCTAACCTAGTTCTCGATGTCTTGTTTTGTGAGAGGAATATTGAACAAAATATGCAAAGAACTAATATACTGAAATTAAATGAAGATGTATTCAAGGTAAAGAAGCATGCTAAGGTTAGGGGATCCACTCTTGGTATATCAAATAAAAATAAATTTAACTCTTTTAGTACTCAATTAGAATCTTTACACGAATAAAGTTCTAATCGGATGATATGTTAATTTAAGCTCAACTTTGTTTATACATGACTTATATTTACCTCCTTTCTAATAATTAAGACATTCTTGTAAAATGGATTCAAGCGTACATTGTGCCAATCACCATATTGTCTACAATAAATCAAGAGTGATTCAAGTATTTATTGTGCCAAAAATTGTCTACAATGTATCAAGGTTCACACTTTACAAGATTAAAAATACAAAGATGCAAAAGATAACTTGTAAATGGATTCAAGCATAAATTGTGCCAATCATTATATTGTCTACAATAAATCAAGATTGATTCAAGCATTTATTGTGCCAAAGATTGTCTACAATATATCAAAATTCACATTTTACAAGATTAACTTATGCAAAAAATGAAAGGTAGAAAATTAATTCACATAACAAAATAAAATGAAATAGAATTGGTGGCAAAGCCAACCAATAGTAAAATAAAATAAAGTAGGTGGCAAAACCAACCATGAAAATAATAAGAGATAGGCGGTCTAATAAAACCTGCCAATAACAAGAAATCGGCGGTATGATAAAACCAGCCATTAAGAAATAATTATGAGAAAAGAAATAGGAAGGTAAATACAATATCAAAGATAAACATTAAGATTAAGAGTTAGATAAATTATTATTCTCATACCAAGAGTTTCACCCTTTCACCTTAGCATTAGGAGATTAGTTCTCCATAATCAAGGCAAGAAAGTGAAATGAAAGATGAAGAAACATGATAATATTACGAAAGAAAATGAAAAATACAAGATGTCTAAAGAGAGAATAACATTACAAGTTCGTAGAATTCCAAAGCTTTCCCAAGCTCTATCCAAAGCTCTCCAAAAAACTCCCTAACTCACCCCTCAAGCCCTCTATTTATAGATACAATTAAGTGTGGTTGGTGTGGTAATTGTCAAACTTGTTAGGTAGGAAGTTGTACAAAGTTGACAATTTGAATTCCATATGTGCACCGAAATTGATCCTTGAATATCGTCATGAAAACCGCCGAATTTTCTGACTTCATCAACACGAAAGTTGTAGAAAATTTCATTAGCTTTCCGTCAAGACAAATTGTGGACAAATTGGATACGTAATGTGTGAGTTATGGTCAAAATACTAGAGCAAAGTCGGGCTGGACTGCAGCAGTAGTCAGATTCTCTTCTAGCCCACTTTTGGCCCTTTTAATGTCCGTATTTTCTGACCACTTGAACATGAAAGTTGTACCCAATTGTGTCAGCTACACACCTACCAAATTGCATACATATTGGATATGTATTTTCAGAGATATGGCCCAAGTACTACAGCAAGGTTGGGCTGGACTGCAACCAGCAAACATATTCTCAATATTGGGTGCTTTGCCTTGAATCTTTATGTTTTAGTTCTTTTGGAAATGTGATCATAAATCAAGAATAAATTTGTGCATATATCCATTAGGATGCGTCTCAAGAGACAATATGATAATGCTCCTTACTCAACCATCCTTAATGAATTTGTTTTATCTGCTTGATTTATAGACATCATTTCCAAAGAACCACAATTTAACTCTGATTCCTCCAATTAAGTCCATTTTCTACTCTTCTCTCCATCTGTAAGAAAGACACAAAACTAAAGACAAGTAAGGGAGATTTATGCTTAATTATGGCAAAAGATAAGATGAAAATATTTAATTTATGAGTATAAAACTCACTCATCAACAATTAAGATACACTTTGTTGAATTTTTGGAAAACAAACAACTTATGTTCTTGTCTTCCTCTTCCTTAGTCAAGATATGCATAGGAAAAGGAGATTTGTATTTTGAAAATTATGATGATATGTTCTTAAGATAAGGGACAAGGTCCCTTTGATTTAGGGATTCATTTCCATTTTCTTTTGTCTTAAACAAGTATGATAGATTTGCCTTTTTTGGTGGCAAATTTCTAGCCCTTGAATCTCCATTATTTGGTTGATATTATTTGTGTGGGCTATGAATGTTTTGTCCTAATACCATGTATTATCATACCACTTGCTAAAATTATGAGTGTAGGATATAGATGTTTTTGTCCTGAGGCCTTGTATTATCATGCCACTTGCCTAAATGATGAATGTAGAATCACACCACTTGCTAAATTTTTGTCTTAATGCCATGTAACCTAATCTTTATTCTTATTATTATATCATCATCTAATTTATTTGATTTTATTTTGCCTCTTGGATTTGGGCTTATTCCTACCCATTATGGGCTTGTCCTACCCATTTTCTTTGCTTTGGATAAAATTCTTCCTTTCTTGGTGGGCTTGGTCACATTTTCATAATTTTTGGGCTATTGGTGCAATTACTATATCCTAGTCCAAGTCTATGTTTTATTTCTTGTTTAGGTTATCCAATGGGCTTGTTATAAACTTATGTGAAGTGGAAAAACTCTATATGAAGTGTCCATAGGTAAAAGCCCAATGTATGGGTAAAGATTTTAAACTTAGTAACTATAGTTCTTGAATTAGGAAAAATTACCCTAATTCAATGTTCTTGAAATTTTAAGACCTTTACTTGTTTCTAAAAATTTATCTTCCTTATCCAAGAATTTTGCATCACTTTAGTATGTTATTTCTAATTTCTTTCCTATTAGATTTTTCTTCTTTATTTGTTCTCTTAATGTTAGAAACATTTTCTATGCATATGCATAAGGTGAAGAATTTGTAAGGACTATATTTCCTTAGATATCTAAAATATTGTCTAATAAATTTTATTTTCTTAATTAAATTTTTTATGTACATTTATCAATAAAAGAAACGAAATTAAGGATGTTACAAATGACGTCCCAGCTGGCATCCCACGTGACCATTGGGCTACGTTCATTGACTATCGACTTAAAGCAAAGACCAGGGTAATTATTTATATTTATTTTTTCATATATATATATATATATATATATATATATATATATATATATTTGTTTTTCAAAGAGATTAATCAATTAATCTATTTATGCAATTATTTAGGATGTAGCTGTTCAAAATAGACGTAACAGAAGACGTATGACGATGCCACATACCACTAGATCCAAGAGCCTTGCACGAGAAAGGCTGAGCTAGTGAGTTTCCTTTGATAAGAATCTTATTTCATTTTAAATTAAATACAAATTCGTTTAAATTTTTTATTAATTGTTAACATAATCAGGAGACTGAGGTTGCGAGACCAGTGACTCGCGATGATGTATGAACGACAGCTCATAAAAGGGCTAACGGAACATATATCAATGACGAGGCTCGAGTAGTTGTAGTACGTATAATTTTGTTATTGTTTTATTTATTTATTATTTTACTTGATTGTTTGTTAATTGTAATCAAAATTTAAAATTTTTATTTTGTAGGAAAAAATTACCTCGATCCAGTAGGAGGATAGCTCTTCCCAAGAGCTTTCGACAGGTGATTCACTTGCGAGAGCCTTGGGAAATGGGGAGCACTTAGGTCGCGTTCGAGGATTTGGGTTAGGCATTTATCCAACTTAAGTCTTCGGATGTGGCTCAGTTGGGTTGAGCTCTGGGTCTGGACCTTTATACGAGGAACTACAGACTGAGGTGGCTCATCTGAAAGTGGCCATACATGAGCGAGACGTTGAGCAATAGCGACGTGATGCTGACATCACACCCCGACAGAGACAGATGGAGGCAACTATGGCATTCTTACTCCAGAACTTTCAAGGTCAAGTGCCGCCTGAAATTGCACTTGCTCACAGTGTAAATCCTAGGGTAATTTTTTAATCTTAAATTTTGTAAATAATTGTTACTATTATTTTATTTTATTTCAAAACACTTACATAATAAAATTGATTTTTAGATTCCTAGTGATAAAGGTAGTGGACATCAGCCAGATTAGATGCCACAAGATCCCCACGGTTCGAGTTCATTATTATATTGTATATTATTTTTTTTGTAGTAAATTGTAAATTGTAATTTTAATTTTTAAGTAATTATTAATTTTATTTTCACAATTTATGTATGAATATGATTTGCATTAAATTATTTTTTTTCTATTTAAATTGTGAATATATATCGATATATGTTATAAAAAATTTAACATTATAAAATAATAATTCTCAAATATATATATATATATATATATTTTAAAAAATTAAATATGAGAATAATATTATAAAATTAAATTATAATGTAAATTAAAAAAATAAATAATTTTAAAAAAATTATATTTCAAGAGATTAAACATGAGAATAATAATATAAAATTAAATTATAATGTAAATTAAGAATTATAAATAATTAAAAAAATTATAAAAAATAACGACGGTTCAAAGAACGGTCATTATTTTTAGAGACATAATGGCGGTTTCGTAACTGTCATTATATTCAATTACATAACGACGATTTTCACAACTGTCGTTATTTCTCGACATAAAGACGGTTTCAGAATTGTCACTAAGACAAATCATAACAATGGTTAACAAAAATTATAGCGACGGTTGTTAAACCGTCGCTATACTTAGTTCTAACGACGTCATTCCTACAGTTGGCTTAAACCGTTACAAGGATACTCGTTCCACGACAGTTTGGACAACATTCGTTATGGTATTTAGTAATAGTTAAAATTATCGCTAAAACTACTTAAAAATTACTGCTAAATTCTGTTTTTATTATAGTAAAAATAATTAAGAATTTAAAAATGTTAGATTAAATAATTATGTAAGAATTTAGGAACAAAGCAAAAAATTGAGAAATATTTGTGACTTGTATAAGAAAAAGGATATTGAAAATCGAGATAAATTAAATAAAATTTAGGATGATATTGAATGATTGCGCAATAATTAAGAATTATATTTTATGGATAAAAGTAAATAAAAATGTCATTTGACAATATTTAAAGAGTGACAGATGTAAAATAAAAAATTATTAAATATCAAATCGAAGCATCCTTTTACATGTATATATAACAAACTTGATCGTACAATATTTTTATTTATATTAAAAGTGAATTCATAGAACTTGATGCAAATTTTATATTTCTGACTTCCTCGCGTTGAGATCGATCATCCTTTCTGTCTGCAATTATATTAATTAGAACATCAAAAGCTAGATATTTCTTTTACATTTAATCATCATCCCTAATAAATTTGAACGCGATATCATAGATTTCAAACTTCTAAAATTGATTATTGTAAATTTTTATTTTAGTAATTGAAATTTGATTTATTCTCTAATTTTTTTTATTTTTTTAAATATATCTCAAACGTTTTGTAAACATTTATTTTTAATTTTTAAAACTAAGTATAAAAATTAATAAAAAAAATACTAATTTAAATATACGTGATATTTAAGTTACTGAATATCTCATTTAAATAGTTAATTAAAATTTTTTCAATCACCTCAAAATGACAACTAGTTATTTTACTTTTAATGATGAATTTTTTTTTTTGATACATTAGAAGAGGTTGAACCAGCGGTTTATCCCTTGCTCCCACTCCACCCCAACCACCTTTTAGCTGAATTAGTTTAAGTGGAATGGCAAGACGTTGTCATTTTAAGATAATAAAAAAGTTTTAAATTAAATTAATTATTTAAACCGATAGTTTAATAGTGTTACGTTTCTATTAATTTTTTTTACTGAATTAGTTTTATAAACTAAAAAGGAATGTTTATAAAACTTCACGAATGCATTTAAATAAAAAAATTATTGGGATTAAATCAATTTTTCTGTAAATTTAAATAAATAAAATAGAATTTTACCCTTGATTACTTAATTTACTATTAAATGTGTTTAAAAAATTTTGTCTTCATAATTTATTAATTAAATTATAAATTAGAAACCATAAATTTATTAATTTAATTCAAACTCTTTATAAAATTAACCAACATTTTGTAGATTTAATTTAATTAATGAAAATATAATATTGTTGATTGGGATGAATAAACCAAACTAAAGTTTAAAATTGGCACCATTCCTGAAAGGGTTTCGAAATAAATCAAAATTGCATGTGGTTCTGCATTCCAATACATGCAGTGAATCAGATGTGAAAACTTCCCAACTTTTGACGCATATATTAGTATCTGACCTAAACTTTGATTACGATTTGGTCGGTGACTCAAAAAAGAAGGAAAATCAGATTCTATTTCATGGGAGGATAACAAAGAAAAGAAAAAAAAAAGGTAAGAGTTTCTGCAAACTCTCTCTCTCTCTCTCTCTCTCTCTCTCTCTCTCTCTCTCTATATATATATATATATATATATATTGCACTTACGTCACATCAACTTAATTACATGCAATTTAGTTAATTTTTTTATTTAGTCAAAATTAAAGTAGATCACTCTGGTCGCAATTAAAAATTCATACAAAATTTTGTCGTAACTTGACTTCATAAAAATAATAAAACTATAATTTAAATATGTAACAGGATATCCAATGAGAGATCATATGTCATTATTAGGCCAACTCCTTAAGATTCAAGCCAGAGACATTTACCAGCGAAGGAAACATTAAAGGATGTTTGGGTGAACGTATATTTGAATCTCTCAAGAAGCATTTTTGAGTTACGTCTCCCATAAGCATGTTTACAATCCTTAAACACCTTTTTGTAGAAATGACATTGTTTGAGGAGTTGTTCGTTTTTAGATTGATCTCAGTAGAAATATCAGTGGGATTTGTGGGGGTTCGGCCCTTTATTGCTTTAGAGTGAAAGAAACAGTAAAAGATGGTAAAAAATGAAGAATTGAAGGCATGCAAAAATGCATGCATACGGAAGTTTTGCCTAATTTTGTAGGCCAGTTTGAAATGGCTGAAGGACACTTAATTGGCGCAGATCAAGCCACAATTTTGAAGAGTGTTCACACTATGAAGACCCTCTATAAATAAAGGAGATTCTCTTACACCTCAGATACAATCAAGTCAAACAAGGCAGAGAAGAAAAATTACAGAGTAAATGAGTGTAAGAGAAAGAGTGTGTGAAACCCAAAGAGCGTGGGGAGAGAAAAAAAATGTATATGAGAAATTTTGAATATCATTTTTAGTGTTTCTTGTCACGGCTCCAATTTGGGATACATGATTGGCATGATATAAAGAATTGGTCCTTAAACCGTAAATAACAAAACAAACAATCAGAAACTAACACATAATATCACCTCACACTATATTAAAAATGAATATTTTATTTATATACATAATCATCTTCTTACTAATTCATGCCATACAGTTCTTGTATATAGATAATTTTAACCAAAATACATAGAGTATACAACAGAAGCAGGATCCTACTCATGATCATCGGAGCATAGTCTAGATTACAAAAATAGACAATATTATAAAAATAATAATTAAGGAGCCTTAGGAACAATTGGACTCAAAACTGAAACTGCTACCCTATTTAAGTTCGGATGAATGCAGGTTGGACTCTTTAATGCTATCTGAAAACATAAAATATGAGGGGGGTGAGTTTACACAACTCAATGAGCAAATATAGCCTACTATAACTGAAACAGAATAGACCATACACATGAGTTTTCATAAATAGAAATTATGTTAGAATATAATATTATCTAAATCAATGTATATAACAACAAACTAAAACTTTAAAGGGGCTAACTTTTGTTAAGAGAAGTTCTGAAATCTTAAGATTCAATATAATAAACAATAATTTTAAAATCAGATGAGGAAATAGAAAGATAACTTCTTATGAAAAAAATATTTAGAGGAGAAATCAAAGTAGAACCATAATTCTAATTTTTTATACCTAAACACAAAGTTTGGTAAGGGCAATCACCACATACATGTTTTATCCCAAGCACATAGCAATGAGACGGGTAAATCATCACATTCTCATTATTCATATCATAAGGTTGAGAGGAGCTTCTCTCAACTCCCTAACATTTTCATATGATGACTGTCCCAAGCATACAATAATAAGACAGGTAAATCACCATATTCTTATCATAGGTAACTAGGCCAAATGTCATTGACTATTAGAGGAGACATACTTTAACTCCATACTTATTCACAATCCAATCTTGATGTGTCCTTTCGCAAAAGGGGCTAGTAACTCTCTTATTAGCTAGGGTTACATGATGCACCAAAGCTAACTATATCTGTCGCTAGCTAACAATGTTTTTGTTAATGATTCCACCAAAATAAACAAGTTTTATAAATAAAAAATGTAAACTGAAAGGAAAATTACAAAGCATGAGGTTAAAATTCTTTTTAAGACAAAATATATCCCTCCCTTCCAAGACATTTCTCGGATAGAGTTCTGACACAAAAATTCATTCTCCAAAATTAAAAATACACAATATTTTCATTCCAGTTTAGACAAATAATGACATTCAGTCCCAAAGACACATTTCAAACATAAATCTAAATCCAATTTCACCATATTCATGAAATAATGAGGTATCAGTTATAACATAAATATATGAAATAATTTGAGAAATGATACAATTATAAGATTCAATAAAGTGTAACCTAACACCATATTTTTATCATAAACTTAGGAGGGATTATTAGAGGTCTATTCTGCATGTCCTATAGCTTTTAAAAATATAAATCAATGTAAACATGAAATTCATTTTATGCTATTCACAATTAAAATTTTGTTTGAAAATACATAGGCATGAGCGGAATTTGAAAATGCGTTATAGTAAATTATATTCACTCATACTTTAAGGATTGATGGAGGAAAACCTTTTTCCTTTCACTTCCAAAGTCCAAGCTACTAAGCAATCTTCCAACTTGGTTAGGACTTTCTTCGAAACCTATGATATAACATCACAAAATCATAATTCCTATATGACACATAATTACCATGAGTCTAATATTTCATCACATAAAAATCTATAATTTTTCAAGACCGAGCCTTTTAGTTCTTACATCAATTTGGTTAAGGGTCTATATTTCTCAATCTAACACCAACCTATAATTTTACATGCATTTCCAATTCCTTTAATAGCTAGCTTATAATCTAAAATTTAAGAATTTCCCTTATACTTACAAAATTCCTATCACATACATATACCAACTTCAAGCTTCCAAACTAATAGCTTCTCAAATGCATTTGCTTAGTCTAATCCAATTACTTAACCATTCCATGCATAGCCAAGTTAGAACCAAATACATATGGAATCATTTTCGTGGGTACTGTTCACAATACTGTTCATTGAAGGAAAAATTCATGATCTAAGCATCCAAATGGTGTTATTTGCTTGTAAAAATTGGCATGGAAGTAATACAACATGTACTTGACATGATTCTATGCCCAGAATTTCCATAAACCAGCAAAAGGACCAAAATGTTTTGAGCATTTACCTTGCTACTATAGTACCTCCACAGAGCAGAATTTTCAACTGAAAAATTGATGGATTGCTTCAACCTTCCTCGGGATTTTGTGGTAAATTTCTAGCCTTAACATAAGGGATTTGTGTGGCTGGAAGTTTGGATGAAGATGGCACACAAAATGGAAGAAAATGGTAGGGTTTTGGGTGAAGAGAGAAATGCACGTTTTGTTGAAAAAATTTTCCAACTTCTAGTGCAACGTACATACATAAAAAAATAGGAGGGGTATTGTTGTCATTTCCTAAATGGATGAGGGAAATTTAGTCTTTTCTAGGATAATAAGAGGGTAATTTGATAATTTTATTTATAATAAAAAAATAGAATCTTATATTCTTCCCCCCTTAAGAAATTTGGTCCTCAAATTTCAAACTAACCAATTACAAGTAAGACATGAAATCAAGGCATAATTTAGAGTTACTAACCTTATTACTCAAATAATTAGGGATATCTATTTTGAATGCCATCTTCTACTTCTCATGTGGCTTCCTCACTTGAGTGGTTTTGCCATATAATCTTAACCATAGGGATTTTCCTTGATCGTAACTTTTTTATTTGCCGATCAATAATAAACATCGGTCTTTCCTCAAAAGCTAAATTCTTATCCAATTGAATTTCTTGGGGTTGGATAACGTGAGATGGATCTGATAGGTATTTTCTTAACATTGATACATGAAAAACTAGATGAACATTACTTAGTTCTAGGGGCAAGGCTATGCGATATGCTACAGCATCTACTCTATCCAAGATTTCAAAGGGGCCTATATATTTAGGACTCAACTTCCCTTTCTTCCTAAATCTCATCACTCCTTTCATGGGTGAAACTTTCAAGAATACTTGTTCACCCTCTGAAAATTATAACTCCCTTCGCCTGTTGTCAACATATGCCTTCTGTCTACTTTGAGCTGCCTGTAGCCTTTCTCTAATCAGCTTCACTTTGTTCAAAGCTTTATGCACAAAATATGGCCTTAGAAGTTTAGCCTCTCCCACTTCAAACCATCCAATGGGAGACCTGTACCGTCTACCATACAAAGCTTTGAATAGGGCATTTGTATGCTAGTTTAATAACTATTATTATAGTCAAATTCAATTAAGGATAAGTACATATCCCAACTTCCACCAAAATAAAAAATGTAAGCTCAGAGCATGTCCTATAAAATCTAAATTGTACGCTCTGAATGACCATCGGTTTGGGGATGGAAGGCTGTGCTCAAATCCAATCTCATTCCTAATGCCTCTTGGAAAGCTCTCCAAAATCATGCCGTGAATTACAGCCCTCGATCAGATATAATAGATATAGGAATTCTATATAGCTTAACTATTTCATTTAAGTAAAGCTTTGCATACTGAGCTACGTTATAGGTGGTTTTCACAAGCAAAATGTGTGCTAATTTTGTCATTCGGTCTATTATTACCCATATAGAATCGTATCCTTTGGGGGTCCTTGGTAACCCTGTGATCAAATCTATGGTGATTTTCTCCCACTTCCATTCTAGTATCTCTATCCGTTGATGTAATCCTGCGGGTTGTTGGTGTTCAGCTTTCACTTGCTGACATGTCAGGCAATGGGAAACAAACTCAGCTATATCCCTTTTCATACCATCCCACCAATATAATTCCTTCATATCTTGATACATATTTGTCGTTTTTGGGTGTATGGTATAGGTGGAGCGATGTGCCTCCTCTAAAACATGTTTCCTGAAATCATTCATATTTGGGACACATAACCGTCTACCATATCTTAATACCCCTTCAGTGTCCATTGAGAATTCAAAATCTTGGTTATCCTTCACCTCATCCTTGATCTTGAGCAAGCTGGCATCCCTATCTTCGTTTGCTTTGATTTGCTTAACTAGGGAAGATTGAAGTTGCACATGAGTCAAAAATATCCCCAGTTCTTTTACTTCAAGCCTTATCCCTTCACTTTTTAACTTATAGATTTCTTCCAACAATGGTCATCACACTTTTGCTATATTCCCTAAGCTTCCCATGGATTTTCTACTTAGGGCATCAGCTACTACATTTGCTTTACTTGGATGATACAAAATTATACAATCATAATCATTCAATAGTTCCATCCATCTTCTTTACCTCAAATTAAGGTCCATCTGTTGAAAAATGTACTTGAGACTCTTGTGATATGTGTAAATCTCACAATATCCTTCATACAAATAATGTCTCCAAATCTTTAGAGCAAATACTACAGTTGTTATCTCTAAGTCATGGGTGGGATAATTCTGTTCATGTTTCTTCAACTGCCTAGATGCATAAGCAACTATTCTTCTATTTTGCATCAATACGCAGCCTAAGCCCACACTAGATGCTTCACAATATACTGCATAGCCTCTAGTATCAGTGGAAATAGTAAGAACTGGGGCTGTGGTCAAGCACCTCTTTAATTCCTAAAAACTCTCTTCACAAGCATCAAACCATTCAAACTTTATTCCTTTCCTAGTCAACGTAGTCAAGGGAATGACAATCTTGGAGAAATCTTTGACAAATCTCCTATATAATATCTAGCAAATCCTAAGAAACTACGTATCTCAGTAACATTTGTAGGTCGGGGCCACTGTTGCACTGCTTCCACCTTCTTAGGGTATACTTGAATGCCATTTTTAGTTATTATATATCCTAAGACTGTAACACTATCTAACAAAAATTCACATTTATAGAATTTGGCATATAGGTGTTGCTCCCTCAGAGATTGTAAAACTATCCTCAAGTGCTACTCATGCTTCCTTGAACTCTTCGAATACACCAGGATGTCATCTATAAATATGATGAAAAACTTATCTAAGAATGGTTTAAACACCCTATTCATCAAGTCCATAAATGCTGCAGGAGCATTGGTTAACCTGAATGACATTACTAAGAACTCATAGTGGCCATATCATGTCTTAAAAGCTGTCTTTGGAATGTCCTCATTCCTTATTCTTAGTTGATGATATCCTGATCTTAAATCAATTTTAGAAAAATATTGTGATCCTTGTAACTGATCAAAAAAATCATCTATCTTGGATAAATGATAGTTATTTCATATTGTCATCTTATTCAACTGCCTATAGTCAATACATAAGCATAAATATCTATCCTTCTTCTTTACAAAGAGGACTGGAGCACCCTAAGGAGATATGTTGGTTCAAATAAAGCCTTTATCTAGAAAATCTTGCAACTGCTCTTTTAACTCCTTAATTTCTACAGGTGCCATCTTATAAGGAGGTATAGATACTAGTTGTATTCCAGGGAGGAGGTATATACCAAATTCAATATCTCGTTCTGGTGGTAATCCCAGTAATTCTTTTGGAAACACATCTAAAAATTCATTGACTATTGGAATTTGATTAATATTGGTGAACTACTCATTCATATCTCTCATATATGCCAAATATCCTTAGCACCCCTTCCTTAACAACTTCTGAGCTCCCAAAACTGAAATTAAATTATTTGGTGATTCACTATGATTACACTAAAATTCGAATGAAGATTCACCATGGACATTGAAATTTATCACTTTAAGGTGGCATAGCAAGAAGCTAGCTAATCTATCCTTAGGATTACATCCAAGTCTAGCATATCTAGCATGATCAAATCAGCAAATGTCTCTTTACCCAAAATAGAAACTTTACAAGACTTATATACCTTTTCAACCAACAAACATTCATCCACTGGAGTGGCAACTATAAATGGAGAACTCAACTTATCTGGACTCCTACTTATGCGTTTAGCAAAATATGGGGATACATATGAATGAGTAGATCCAGGGTCAAACAATACATGAGCTTGTTGTGAGAAAATCATGAGAATACCTGTCATTACAACATTAGAAGCTTGGGCATCTTGTTTAGTCAAAGAAAATACTCTAAGTTGGCCTCTACCTGTCTAACTCTGTCCTCTACTTCCTGCTCCCCTATCAACACTATTGCTACTTGCTTGACTAGGTACTGATCTAACTGGCTGAGCAGCTATTGGTATGGGTGGCAAAGCTGCTTGAGTTGTTCCCTGACTAAATCCTTATTTTAGTGGGCAGCTTTTAATCATATGTCCCATCCGTCTACAAAAATAACAAGAGACAGTTCTTTTATAACATGGTCTTGTATGCATCTTGCCACAGGTAGGACATTGGAGTCTGACTAATGGAGTTGCTCTAGGTCTAAACTGACTGATTGGCCTAATATTTTTCTAATTTATTTTTCTTTTATCACTACTAGCTCCTACCTGACTAGAATCCTAACTTCAATATGTAAGGAGGATGTCTATGTTTGCATCCTTGAGCCTTTTGCCTCATAACCAGGACTACTCTTAAAAATTTTATCGCGATCTCTCTTCCATTTCTTTTGTATTTCTATTTCAGCTAACTCTCGGGTCTCAATAAACCAAGCGCAATCTACAGCTGCAGCATAGTTAGAGAATTGGTTCATTTATGGAGCTACTGATTTGAACAATGGGTGAATTAATCTAGTGACAAATCTCTTTATCCTATCCCTTTTTGTAGGAATTAAGTGCAAAGCATATCTAAATAGCTATGTAAATCAAACATCATACTCTATTATTGTCATGCTTGGGACTTGTTTTAGTTCTTCAAATTCCCTAGCACGGGTATCTCTTACATTTTCTGGCATGAATCGTCTCAGAAAAGCTTATTTAAAATCATTCCATCCTATATAAGGGGCTGAGATTGCTTTACTTTGATTTAAAGTATCAAACCATATCCTGGCTATGGCTAACAACTGAAATAAAGCTAATTCCACTGATTTAGTATCTGAACAACTCAATGCTTTGCAAATCCTTTCAACTGCATCCACAAACTACTCTGGGTCTTCAATACCAGATGCCTTAGAAAAAGTGAGGGGTTTTAAGAGAAAACTCTAATTTATATCCAAAATAAATAATTTTAACCTAGTTTCAGATTATTTGTTTGTTATAAGAATATTAAATTAAATATGCAAGAAACTAATGTACTGAAATTAAATAAACATGCTAAGGTTAGGGGATCCACTTTTGGTATATCAAATAACTCTTTTATTATTCAATTAGAATCCTTACATGAATAAGTTTCAAATCGGAAGATATGTTAATTTAAGCCCACCTTTTGTTTATACATGAATTATATTTATCTTTTTTTTATTGTATTACTAATATCTAAAATATTCTTGTAAAATGGATTCAAGTATATATTGTGCCAATTGTCATATTGTCTACAATATATCAAGATTCACACTTCACAAGATTAAAAATACAAAGATGCAAAAGATAACTTGTAAATAGATTCAAGTATAAATTGTGCCAATCATTATATTATCTACAATAAATCAAGATTGATTCAAGCATTTATTGTGCCAAAGATTATCTACAATATATCAAGATTCACACTTCACAAGTTTAAAGAAGAATGCAAAAATAGGAGTGATAACTTGTAAATAGAGTTAAGCATACATTGTGCCAATTATCATATTGTCTACAATATATCAAAATTCACATTTTATAAGTTTAAAGAAAAATATAAAAATGAGAAAGGTAACTTGTAAATGGAGTCAAGCATATATTATTCCAATTGTTGTATTGTCTACAATATATCAAAATTCACATTTTACAAGATTAAAATATGCAAAAAATGAGAAAGGTAGAAAACTAATTAACATAACAAAATAAAATAAAATAAAATAGGTGGAAAAACCAACAATTAAAAAATTAAAATAAAAAGTATGTGGCAAAGGCAACCATGAACAATAACAATATAAAATAGGCAGCAAAGCCATCCATTAAACAATAAGAAAAAAAGTAGGTGACACAACCAGCCATTGAAACATAACATAAAAAATGAGGAGGTAAATACAACATCAAATATAAACATTAAATACTTGTACAATAGTTAAATAAATCATTATTTCTCTATCAAAAGTTTCATCATTTCACCTTAGCATGATGATATTATAAAAGAAAGTAAGGATAACAAAATATCTATAGAAAGAAGAACGTTACAATAGCTCAAAACAAAGCTTTCCCAAGCTCTCTCTCCAGCACCCTAAATCACTCCTCAAGCCCTCTATTTATAGATACAATTAGGTGTGGTAGGTGTGGTAATTGTCAAAATTGTTAGGTAGAAAGTTGTACAAAGTTGACAATTTAGATTTTATCATGTGCACTAAAATTGAACCTTGAATATCTTTTGAAAATTCGCAGAATTTGTTGTCTCCATCAACATGAAAGTTGTAGATAATTTCATTATATTTCTATTAAGACAAATTGTGGACAAATTAGATACATAATTTGTGACTTATGGTCAAAATACTAGAACAAAGTCAGGCTAGACTGCAACAACAGATAAATTCATTTCTAACCCACTTTTGACCCTTTTAATGTCTGAATTTTCTGACTACTTGAACAGGAAAGTTGTACCCAATTGTATCAGCTACTCACCTACCAAATTGCATACATATTAGATATGTATTTTCTAAGATACGGCGCAAATACTACAGCAAGGTTGAGCTAGACTACAAACAGTAAACTTATTTTCAACATTGGATGTTTTGCCTTGAATCTTTATGTTTTAGTTCTTTTGGAAATATTATCATAATTCAAGATTAAATTTATGCATATATTCATTGAGATGCGTCTTAGGAGTTAATAAGATAATGCTCTTTACTCAGCCATCTTCAATTAAATTGTTTTATATGCTTAATTTATAGACATCATTCTCAAAGAATCACAATTTAACTTTGATTCCTCCAATTTAGTCTGTTTTCTATTCTTCTCTTCATATGTAAAAATACACAAAACTAAAGACAATTAATTATGACAAAAAGATAAGATAAAAATATTTAATTTATAAGTATAAAACTCACTCATCACATATCTATACTTAGGGTCCTACCAAAGAATCCTTTGCTCTGATGAATCACAGGAAAACTTAGGGCTCTTATACCACTCTGTCACGACCCCAATTTAGGATACATGACTGGCACGACATAAGGGATTGATCCTTAAACCGTAAGCCACAAAATAGACAATAAGAGACTAGCATACAATATCACCTCACACCATATTAGAAATGAACATTTTATGGATATACATAATCATCTTCTTACTAATTCATGCCATACAGTCCTTGTATATAGATAACCTTAACCAACATACATAGAGTACACAACAGAAGTAGGATACTACCTGTGATCAATGGAGCACAGTCTAGATTACAAAAATAGACAAGATTACCAAAAAAATATCAAGGAGCCCTAGGAACAATTAGGCTTACCACTGAAACTGCTACCCTATTCAAGTTCAGATTAATGCGGGTTAGACTCTTTAATACTATATGAAAATATAAAATATGAGGGGGTGGGTTTACATAACTCAGTGAGCAAATATAGCCTACTATAACTGAAACAGAATAGACCATACGCACAAGTTTTCATAAATATAAATTATGTTAGAATATAACATTATCTAAATTAATGTATATAATAACAAACTAAAACTTTAAAAGAGCTAAATTTTGTTAAGAGAAGTTCTAAAATCTTAAGATTCAATATAATAAACAATAATTTAAAAAATCAGATAAGGAAATAGGAAGATAGCTCTTTATGAAAAAAAATGTTTAGGGGAGGACTCAAAGTAGAACTATAATTATAATTTTTTATACCCAAGCATAAATCTTGGTAAGGGAAATCACCACATACATATTTTATTCCAAGCACATAGTAATGGAACGGGTAAATCACCACATTCTCATAATTCATATCATAAGGTTGGGAGGAGCTTCGCTCAACTTCTTAACCTTTCTATATGATGACTGTCCCAAGCACACAGCAATAGGACGGGTAAATCACCATATTCTTATCATAGGTAACTAGGCCAAATGCCACTGGCTATTGGAGGAGAGATATCTCAACTCCATACTTATTTATAATCCAATCCTAATGTGTCCTTTTGCACAAGGGGTTAACAACTCCCTTGCTAGCTAGGGTTACATAGTGCACCAAGGCTAGCTATCTCTATCACTAGCTAACAGTGTTTCTGTCAATGATTCCTCCTGAATAAACAAGTTTTATAAACTAAAAGTGTAAACCGAAAGGAAAATTGGAAAGCATGAGGTTAAAATCCTTTTGAAGACAAAATATATCCCTTTCTTCCAAGACATTCCTCGGACAGAGTTCTGACATAGAAATTTATTCTCCAAAATTAAAAATACAACATTTTCATTCTTTTCTAGACAAACAATGACATTCAGTCTCAAAGACACATTCCAAACATAAATCCAAATTCAATTTTACCATATTTATGAAATAATGAGGTATCAGTTATAACATAAATCATATGAAACAATTTGAGAAATGATACAATTATAAGATTTAATAAAGTGTAACATAACACCATATTTTCATTATAAACTCAGGAGGGATTATTAGAGGTATGTTCTACATGTCCTATAGCTTCTAAGAATATAAATCAATGTAAACATGAAATTCAATTTATACTATTCACAATTAAAACTTTGTTTTAAAATGCATGGGCATGAGAGGGATTTGAAAATGTTTTATAGTAAATTATATTCACTCACACTTTAAGGATTCATGGAGGGAAACCCTTTTCCTTTCACTTCCAAAGTCCAA
This sequence comes from Gleditsia sinensis, assembly GCA_037074535.1. Classification (NCBI taxonomy): domain Eukaryota; kingdom Viridiplantae; phylum Streptophyta; class Magnoliopsida; order Fabales; family Fabaceae; genus Gleditsia; species Gleditsia sinensis. The sequence continues at coordinate 56,808,984 of CM073463.1, read as the reverse complement.
GCTACTAAGCAATCTTCCAACTTGGTTAGGACTTTCTTCGAGACCTATGATACAACATCACATAATCATCATTCCTACATGGCACATAATTACCATGAGTCTAATATTTCATCACATACAAATCTATAATTCTTTCAAGACCAAGCCTTTTAGTTCCTACATCAATTTGGTTAAGGGTCTATATTTCTCAATCTAACACCAACTTATAATTTTACATGCATTTTCAATTCCTTTAGTAGCTATCTTATAATCCAAAATTTAAGAATTTTCCTTATACTTACAAAATTCCTATCATATACATATACCAACTTCAAGCTTCCAAACTAATAACTTATCAAATGAATTTTCTTAGTTTAATCCAATTACTTAACCATTCCATGCATATCCAAGTTAGAACCAAATACATATGGAATCATTTTGCGGGTACTATTCACGGTATTGTTCATTGAAGAAAAAATTCATAATCTAAGCATGCAAATGGTGTTATTTGCTTGTAAAAATTGGCATGGAATTAATACAACATGTCCTTAACATGATTCTATGCCCATAATTTCCATAAACCAGCAAAAAGACCAAAACTTTTGAGCATTTACCTTGCTGCTACAGTACCTCCACAGAGCAAAATTTTCAATTGAAAAATTGATGGATTGCTTCAACTTTTCTAGAGATTTGAGTGGCTGGAAGGTTGGATGAAGATGGCACACAAAATGGAAGAAAATGATAAGGTTTTGGGTGAAGAGAGAAATGCACGCATACATAAAAAAAAGGGAGGGGTATTGTTGTCATTTCCTAACTAGATAATGGAAATTTAGTCTTTTCTAGGATAAAAAGAGGGTAATTTGGTAATTTTATTTATAATAAAAAAAATGAAATATTACACTTCTTGGTACTAAAATTGTAATATTTGAAAAGGAGGACTCTCACGATATAACATTGTAGTTGTTGTACTACCTGAAGATATTGTAATATCCTTGATATAGTGAAATTTTTTAGGAGTTTGTCTTGTGATTTTTCTCTCAACATTAGAGGTTTTTTTTACTTTAAAATTTGGTATCCCTTTCTGTTGTGAGTGTGCTTTGTGCTATTTATATTTTACATAATGGTCACGGATTAATATGAAATTGTAAGATTTTATCTGGTGCTCGTTTGTTACTTTTGAATTTTAATTTATAAATGGAGATAATCCTTTTTTCCTAACAAATGATATTAGAGTTGTAGTTGCTTTTGCTTGTGATCGTGAAGTGTAAATTAAATGAAGGATAATACAAGTACCAAGATCAAATTGACAGTTGGCGACTACTCCATTTGGAAACCAAAAATAGAGGATATTCTTTTCCACAAAGATTTGTATAATCCTTTAGAGAAAGGGAGATGCAAAGGCAAACAATACGGCTATAGAATATTTGAAGAAGATACATCGAAAGGCCTTTAAAATAATTAGATGGTGGGTGGATATTAGTGTATTCCACCATGTGGCCACTGAGACAAATGTTGAGACTCTAAAAATATTTAGAGAATCTCTACTAAAGAAAGACTACTTGAAATAATGGTTTTGCTATTAGAAAGCTTGTGAACCTGATATACAAAGAGGAAAGATCAGTTGCTAAACACTTGAGTGACTTCCAAGATTTGGTAATTAGTTTATTACCATGAAGATAGTGCTAGAAGAAAAGCTACAAGCATTATTGCTTTTAAGTTCTTTGCTAGATAGCTGGGAGACTTTAGTGGTGTCACTTAGTAACTTCATTATGAGTGGTAATATATCAATCACTTTGGTCAAAGGTAGCTTGTTCAACAAGCAGCCAAGAAGAAAGCATTTGGATACAGATAATTTCTAGGTCCTTCTCATAGAGAATAGGGGGAGAAGCAAAAGTAGAAGTCGACGCAATAAATCCAAAGATAGATGGTAATCCTAATCAAGAAGAAATTTCAAGTGCTATCTTTGCAACAAAGAAGGACATATCAAGATGTATTGTATAGCTTGGAAGAAAGCTGGGAAAAGTAAAAAAAAGGCAAACTATGAAAATACCACAACCTCTGTGATAGAAGGGGAAGTGGTGCAACTCTTCCTTAGAGATAAAGAGTGCCATATTGTAGATTTAGTTGTTGAGTGTGTCATTGACTCAACAACATCTTATCATGTCACTCCTAACAAGAAATTCTTTAATACATACAAAGTAAGAGACTTTGGTGCAATACTAGTAATACAACCATTACTGGAATGGTGATGTGTGCATTCAAATCGATGTTGGTTGCACACTAACACTAAAGGCTGTGCGACATATGCCAAATTTGCGCTTGAATATAATTTTTGAATATGCGGTGGATCTATCTAGATGCTATAATCACTTTGATGATGGAAAAAGGAAGCTCACCAAAGGCTTAATGTTTGTTGCTAGAGGAAAGGTATATTCTACACTACACAAAACTCAAGTAAGATTGGTAAGAGATAGATTGTATGCAGTCAAGAATGATGTTTCATCAAATTTGTGTCATAAAAGACTAGCAGAAAGGATTTCAAATTTTGATAAGAAAATCCCTCATTCCTTCTGCCAAAGGTACAAGGTTAGATCCTTGTGATAATTGTTTATTTGGTAAGCATCATAGGGTTTCTTTTAGTAAAAATACAAAGCTAAAAGACAATACTTTAGATATGTTTTACTTTGATGTATGTGGTCTTATAGAGGTAGAGACTATTTATGGTAGCAAATATTTTGTGATGTTTATCAATAATGCTTCATGAAAGGTGTGGGTTTATTTCCTTAGAAGACCAAGTTTTTCAATACTTTCAGAGGTTCATGCTATGGTGGAGAGAAAGAAATTCAAACCTTTGAAATATCTTTGCACTGACAATAGGGGTGAGTATACTTCCCATGAATTTAGAATTTACTGTGCTAAGCATGGAATAAGACTTGAGAAGATAGTTTTTGGTACCCTACAACATAATGGTGTAGCCAAAAGAACCAACAGAACCATTATGGAGAAAGTTAGATGTATACTTAAAATGGCTAACCTGTCTAAGCCATTTTGGGATGAAGTTGTTTTAACAACATGCTACCTAAGTAATAGGTCTCCTTTAGTTCCTTTGGGCTTTGACATTCTTGAAAAAGTGTAAGTTTGTCATAATATTTCGTACTCCCATTTGAAGGTGTTTGGATGTAAAGCATTTGCTCATATACAGAAGGAACAAAGACAAAATCTTGATATTTGAGTCATTCCTTGTATTTTTCTAGGTTATAGAGATGAAAGATTTAGCTATAGGTTATGTGATTCGGAGAAGAAGATAATTGTCAAAAGCATAGATGTATTGCTTCATGAGCAAGAAACTATGTTAGAATTTGCTATACTAGAGAACTTGTGGTAATGTTGATCTTACACCAATCACTTCTCCTAGAAGAAATTCCATAGATGTAGGAGAGTTGCATGGAGAACTTGGGGTTAATGGTGAGCCAGTAATAAAAGATGTTGCAAATAAAGATGAAGTTGTTGAATAGGGGGACCAACCTCCTTAATCTCAACTCACAAAAATTTAACAGAGATCATCGTTCATCAAGCAAGTACTTTATCCTTCTCACTAATGAGGGGAGCTAGAGTGTTTTGTAAAAGTTTAAACTCATAAAGATAAAACCCATTGGATGGAAGCAATGCAAGAAAATATGAAATCTTTGTAGAAAAATGGTACTTATGTGCTGGTGGAACTTCTAGAAGGCAAGAAATCCTTGAAAAAAAAATTAATGTTTAAACTAAAAAAGGATGGTTATATGGTAGTGAGTATAAGGCTTGTCTTGTTGTGAAAGGCTTTGAACAAAAGCCTAGAATCAATTTTGATGAAATTTTCTCTCTAGTTATGAAGATAAGCTCTATTTGAGTCATTTTGTGTTTAACAACTATCTTAAATCTTGAGCTGGAGCAGTTTGACGTGAAGACTTCATTTCTCTATAGTAATTTAGAGGAAGAAATCTACATTGTTCAACCAGAAGGATTCAAGAAAAAAGGGAAAGAGCACATGGTTCGTAAAGTAAAGAGTCAGTAGGATTAAAGCAAACTCCAAGGCAATGGTACAAGAAGTTTGACTCTTTCATAATGAGTCAAGAACATACTATGACAAATATAGACCATTATGTGTATGTCAAATTATTCCCTAGTGATAAATTTATCATCCTTTTAATTTATGTAGATGATTGGTGATTTGACACAAGATTTATCAAAATCCTTTGACATGAAAGATCTAGGCTTTGCAACATGCAGAGTGCTAAACCAATTAGGATATTGTTGGCAAAATACTTTAAACTAGGTTGAAGGAGTTATCCCACCACTCAGGAAGAAAAGGAAGACATGGAGAATATTTCTTACTCCTTTACAGTTGCGAGTTTAATGTATGACATAGTCTGTATCTAACCTGATATCACTTATGTGGTTAGAGTGGCCAGTAGATTTCTTTCCAATCCCAATAAACACCATTGAGAAGCTGTGAAGTGGATATTGAGATACTTGAGAGGTAGCTCAAAGTTATACTTGTGCCTTGGAGAATCAAAATGAATTTTGGAGGGCTATGTAGATGTTGATATTGCAGGTGACTTGGATGGTAGAAAATATACTTTAGGATTCTTGTTTAGTTTTATTGGGGGAGTTGTGTTATGGAAGTCTAAATTGCAAAAGTGTGTTGCCTTATCTACAGCTGAAGCAAAATATATTGCTATGGAAAATTAGAAAAAGAAATGCTTTGGTTGGAAATATTTCTTCAGCAAGTGAGAATGAAGTAAGAATGGTCCATTATCTACTATGATAGGTCTAGATTTGAGTAAAAATGATATGTACCAATCTTGCACTAAGCATATTGGTGTGAGATAGCATAGGCTGCGTTTAGCAGTGGAAGAACTATTCAAGTTGAAAAATATTCACACCGATAAAAATCTTGTTGACATGATGAAAAAAGTTATTGCTCGTGAAAAGCTTTAGCTATATAGTTCAGGTTAACCAGCATGGACTCCAAGTGAATATCTTCAAAATTAATCTCCTGCCTTAGGGCTAGAGAGGAGAATTGTGGGGTCCAGCCCTTTATTACATTTATATAGTAAAAATGAAGAATTGAAGGCATGCAAAAACGCATGTGTGCTAAAGTTATGCCTATTTTTGTAGGTCAGTTTGAAATTGTTGAAGGTCATTTAATTTGTGCAGATGAACTACAAATTTGAAGGGTGTATTCACCTTATGAAGACCCTCTATAAATAGAGAAAATTCTCTTGTATCTTAGATAAAATAAAGCCAAGCAAGGTAGAGAAAAAATTAAAGTATCTAAGTATGAGAGAAAGAGTATGTCAAATGCAAGAGTATGGGACGTGAAAAAACTATACCGAAAATATTTTTGGGTATCATCTCTAGTGCTCCTTGGTACTAAAATTGTAGAATTAGAATAAGAGGATTCTCACAATATACCACTATATTTTCCGTACCTCTTGAGAGTGTGTGGGGTGAGGATATTGTAATTATTCTTGATATAGTGGAACTTTTTTAGAGTTTGTCTCACTGTTTTTCCTTTAACAATGGAGGATTTTTCACATTAAAATTTGGTATCTCTTTCTTTTGTGAGCGTGCTTTGTATTATTTATATTTTACATAGTGGTGGCAAATTAATATGGAATTACTAGATTTTATTTCATGCTCATTTATTAGTTTTCAATTTTAATTTACATGTGCTAATCATCCATTTTCCCAATAAGATTTTGTTATCTTTGTCTAAATATCCTTCCCTAGCCTTCCACGTCGGATCAAATATGAGTGAAGTGAACATCACAAAGGTGTTAATCAGATATGGTCATGTGCAAATTGTATTCGAGTCAATTTTCATCAACTAAGTCAGCACGAGTCTAGTCAAACTACTCTAGAATAGTTGGACAAGTAGCTCATTGTCGATTCCCATGGGTTGTATCCTTTGGTCTAAGGATATCACATATATGTATGCCCTTGTTCGCAAACAAAACACTTATCTTATGATGGGTTGAATAAAATATTTATGTGATATATTAAAAATATTAATATGTCTTTTTTTGTGAAAGAAAAGTTTATTTATTTATTTTTTTGGACAAATGGAAAACTATATTTATACATGATGAAAATTACATCAAGCACTAAAGCTAGCAAATAGAAGACAAAAATAAGATAAATAAGTCCTATAATTTTTGAATATACAAAAAAAAACTAAATACTATGATTAGAAAATAAAGATACAACACAACTCTTAAATATTAGTATATCAAATATTATATCTCAACTTTCAGATATACAATTAATACAACATACAGAAAAAGAAAAAAAAAGAGATATATCATTGGAGAGGCAACACACCTCCCAACCTTATCTAAATGTCAACTCTCTTCAAGGTTTTTCTACTCAATCACAAGCATACTGTTGTAGATTTGATCTTCTTTTACTTAGATTTGAGTTTAAAGTTGTATATATAAACTTAAAGTTGTAAAGCCTTCAAACAAAAGATATGTAAAGCCTTCAAGCTCCAAAACCTCTTCTAAAGAAAGAGGAAAAAAATTTCCTAAAGAAAGTAAAAAACTTTCCTAGTAAAAGAAAAAAAACTCTCCTATAAAAGGAAAATATAAGAAAACAATGAAAGAAATAAGAAGAAAGAGGAGAAAGAGGAGGCAACCCCCTCTTGCATGGTGCTCTTTTGCTCAAAGCTCTTCTCTGTTGTTGTTGGTTGTCCCCTTTTGGATGATGCTCTTCTGCTTGATCGCCCCTCTAGTGAAAGAAAAATTTAGAGTGACAAGAGACTACTACATTTTAAAATCAGAATATGTCACAAGTTTTAATAATAGTAGTATTTATAGATTATCTATCAAAAGAGACTGCTACAAGTAAGAATTGGACCGAAAATTTATAGACGAATAATTTGGTGCTTACTAATTGAACTAAACCTTTAAGATATATAATAAATCTTAAGATTTAAAGGTTGTTGGATTTTATTTTATTTTTGGTCAACAAGGATATTGGATTTTGTTATCTCCGATTTGTTTCTGGTTTGAGCCCAAAACTTGGGTAGCTTTGAATGCCTTTCATCATGTATTGGTTTGCCTTTATGGAGACCCATCACCACAGAAAGGACCCTCGGTACTGTCTGTATTGGGCTTCGACAGGGCCCGTGCTGAGGCTTGCAGTTCAGGACGAATTGTCTCGTTTCCAATGGGATGTTTATGACCAAAAAGAAAAAAAACAAAGATGTTGTGTATTGACCCAAAAAAAGGGATGTTGAGGAAAGAAAGGACAAAAGAAGAAGGTCTACTTTATGAATATGATTTCTTGAATTGAATTTCTCTTTTTCCCTGAGGCAAAAAGCATCTATTTTAGAGTAATCTAAACTGCAAAACAATGAGAATAAGTCCACGCATATTAATGCCACAGCGTCTAAATAACATGTTAGCGCAGCGAATATATATAATTGGAACCAATCGAAGTTAGTGTTCTTTGAAAGGAGAGATGGTTGCCATCTCCCCTGACAGGGATGGGAACTGCCTCCGGGCTTTTCTGCTACTACCACCTCATCCGGTTAAGGCTAGCCACTTCAGTGGATCTCTAACCAAATTTTTTTTCTTTAATATGTTAATGCTTTTATTTCTTTTGGTATAAATATGTAATATGTTAATGCTTTCATCCCTTTTAGCTTTAATTTATGTTCACATGCAAGTTTGGATAATTTATCCTGTGAAATTGCTTTTTCAAAGTTTGAAATTTCCAAAGGTTTCCTTGCCAATCAAATTAATAAATGAAGAACCCCTTTTTTTTTTGTTCTATTTTTTTCCTGTAAATAGTACATTAACTTTAATGAAACTAAGTAAACTTCAAAAATAAATAAACTAGCAATGCATTCAGCTCAGACAAACAAGAGCAAAGTATGTATAAGAATTTAAAAACACCAACGCTGCTTCTGGGTGCATTATAAAGTAGATACATAACAAAGCTCTTATTTAATTTAGCATTACATTTTCTTTCCCCATTAATGTTCAACAAAGCTAAACGCACACATAGATGTATATAATATTTTAAATTACAGTCGTGCTAGTGATTATTAGAAAATGTAATAAAATGCCTAAAAAATAGAGTTGCTACAGATTTTCATCGCATGTTTGATGCAGTTGCAGACCATAATATTAAACCCTGTATATAAGTTAAGTATGATCATGATATATATGAAGCAAAGCATTATTATTTACTGAGTAATACATATTCATATTCCAGCTCAAGGACCATTATTCACAACCTTGCCGGAGAAACAAGCTGATGCAAGAGGCTGATAATTAACATATCTGCTAGGAGCAGAGGAGCGATGAAACCCTTTTGGCAAACATGCTTGGAAGCTTCCTGACCTTCTTCCATCATCATGGCCTTTCTTAGGCTTCAAGTTTATGCTTTTTGAAAAAATATTTGGTTCTAACAAGGGTCTGGCTGCAGCAGCAGCCATGCAAATAGTCGCCGGAAATCCTCCAGTCATGGTGGCTGGAGGAGGACTCAAAAGCAGGAGGAGAACAAGAAGAAGCAGAGGTTTGAAGATGGGAAAAAGGGTAGACATATTGATGATATCGATATTGAAAACGAGAATTGCTAGGTTTTTAATAAACGAAGGTTAGTGAGTGGAAAGGAGAGGGAGATGGACGGTCTTAAATAGGCTCATGAGGAGACGCAAGTGGATGCAGATGATGACCAAGTCATAGCTAGCAAAGCATGGTTACTTGCTGGCAGTAGTACTATTGCTTGCACTGAGACCAGAGGCTGTGCCTTTGGGGTATTCACTTTTTCCAGGGTGCAAGTGAGGCTGCTCGTGCTTTCCATAACTATCTTCTTAGATTACCTTTGACGATCCATGCCTCGTCAAATTCTTCTTGCTCACATGATTTTTACTTTTTCTTGTATATGTGTTCTTGATTTATGACATCAAGGTTGGCTCACATGACAAAAAATTTGATAGAAGTTTCAGTCATTCATACTGTGCAAGTTTGAATCTCTTTAGTGGCAAAATCCCATGATGGTCGCCAACCCCTCCTCAATGAGATCTTGGCACTTGATACTCTGGGTGGGTCTTTGTTCATTCATTAATAGGTTATATCCTTACATTGATTCCTATTGCAAATTAAATATCAATTATAAGTGTTTGACAAATAAGAATATATGGTAGAAAGGAGATTTTCGTAAGCTATTGGCGACTTAATCATTAATGTTATAATATCTTATTCTCATTGACATATAAAAAGATATTTATCACATCATATTATTTGTTGTACTTGTACTTTTTTTTATTACTTCAGCTTAATGAAGAATTTTAAAAACAAAACATGTTATTAATATTGATATGTATGCAAAATAATTCATACATTGATGTTGTAACATTATTTTTTTGTCTCTTTAAACAATTTACAAGTATTGGATCAATAGATGTTGCAAAGTTTTGATATGTGAAATGTTATATGAATATTTAGTAAAAGATTTTAAATTTAAATTTTTGTGGCATCATATACAAAAATATACAACGTATTTGTAAGATGACTATATTATCAATTTAACACTATAATATTTTGTACTATTTTAATAAATGATGATATGATATGATTTTATTTTCAATTTCATTATTATGATATACTAAAATGATAGAATATAATTTTTGGATGATAAAAGAGATTTATTAAAATAAAATATGCTTTCAAATGAAAAAATAATAATAATTTACTAAGCATCAAATTATAATGACACTATTTTTAAATGATTAAAATAAGATTTTCATCTAATTTAAATATATCAAAGTACACCATGCATGTTTTATAACTGAGAAAAAAATGCAATTAGGCCAAATATTAAGCAAACGCATTTCCTCTCAAATTTTGAGGAAAGGAAAAAAATAATGTAGCAAAAAATGAGGTGGAAGGTGAGGGTAGAAGATCAAGGAAAAAGGAAGTGACAAGTGGAAGAAAGTTCAGACAAGTTGACTTCAGCAACCTCATATTCACAGAGGGACTACCTTATTGGTCCACGTGTGGCCGTAGTAGCTTACCAGTACAAAGAACTAATTAGTTGTGGTCGGCGTCCATCACAGATCTTAATGCCTTATGTGTCTTGGTTCACTATCTGCCACGTATTGTTTACGATAACGCAATCTACAGATATTACAGTATCTTAGTACTCACCAACCGTGATATTAAGTGGGCATATCTTATTTTAAATATTAAATAATGCTGTATATAAATTATTGTTCCAGCCTTTTAAAAAAAGAAAAAAAAAAGCCTGTTATCAAGAAAAATAGAAGTTGTCCGAAGTTGAGGTATTACTGTATGTTGTTGTCGCTTTGACAGGTTGATCTTTCGACCTCAAGTTGCACATTTTAGTGTAATGTTCGGAATTCAAGATTTTCGATACAGGAGCTGAATTTCACGATGATTTCTGTATAAAAGGTGAGTAAACTTTTTTTTTTTTTATTACACGAAACTCTTATATATTTTTAAAAAAAATATAATTTTTTTGAAATTAAAATATATACTATAATTTAACTTATACTTTATTTTTTTGACAAAAATACTTTTATTTGCATTAAGTATTTATTTAAGAAATTATATATATATATATATATATATATATATATATATATATAATCTTAATAATTGAAAAATTATTATTATTATTAGTAATTAATTTATAAAAAAATTGATTAAATCATTAAAATATTATTATAAATTAATTAAAAATTATATTAATTAAAATCTATGATTTTTTATGAGATTCTATAAAAAAAAATAGAGGGCCAAGATAAAAATTGTGTATAACTTATGTATATAAGTTAAGTTATCAATCTAAAAGTCTAAGTGTCTCTTATTAATTCAATTAATTTAAAATCTTTTTTTTTTGACATAGAAATTCAATTAATTGAATTTTTATATTTCTATGTTAAGAAAAAGATTTTGAATAATTTGAATTGGACAAAAGATACTTAAACTTTTAGAGTAATAATTTAACTTATATACATAAGTTATACACAATTTTAATTTTGACCCTCTATTTTTTATATAATGTTATACAAAATTTATGAATTTTAATTAATCTAAATTTTACTATAATTTAGAATTTTTTATTTTTAATAAATTTTTAATTATATATATATATATATATATATATATATAATCTTAATAATTTAAAAATTAATATTATTATTAGTAATTAATTGTATAAAAAAGTTGATTAAATCATTAAAATATTATTATAAATAAATTAAAAATTATATTAATTAAAATCCACAAATTTTTTTATGAGATTCTATAAGAAATAGAGGGCCAAGATAAAAATTGTGTATAACTTATGTATATAAGTTAAGTTATCAATCTAAAAGTCTAAGTGTCTCTTATTAATTCAATTAATTTAAAATCTTTTTCTTGACATAGAAATTTAATTAATTGAATTTTTATATTTCTATATCAAGAAAAAGATTTTAAATAATTTGAATTTAACAAAGGATACTTAATCTGTTGGAGTAATAACTTAACTTATATACATAAGTTCTACACAATTTTTATTTCGACCCTCTATTTTTTATATAATGTTATAAAAAATTTGTGGATTTTAATTAATATGAATTAATATAATTTTTAACATATTTTAGAACTTATTTATTTTTAAAATTTTAATATATATATATATATATATATATATATATATATATATATATATATATATATATATATAAACGCACAAGTTTTTTGCCTTAAATAAATACTTGATGTAAATGAAGGCATTTAGTGATTTGAACCCGCCTAACTTCACCTTAAAAGCTAACTCGTAAGGGGAGGATTGCAAACCCATATATATAATAACACCCAAGATCTATCTCGCTAACCGATGTGAGATTTTACCGATATTCACTCGATAATCACCCTTACCATTGTACGGTTCACATAATTTGCCCACTCTTTAGGCTTGCACATCCTCGTGCAAGGTGTATGTGGGCTACACAACGAGTTACCACCATGATGTAGTTTTTGACGACTTGCCTCGGTTGTTGATTTGGCTAACCCACTCGACTAGTCAAGGGTAGGCTTTGATGACATATGATACGAACCTGCCTAACTCTACCTCAAAAGTTAGCTCGTAAGGGGAGGATTGCAAATCTATATATATAACACCCAAGATCTCTCTCGCTAACCGATGTGAGACTTTACCAATATTCAATCGATAATCATCCTCACCATTGCACGGTTCACATCATTTTGATGGAAAAGTTAGAAGCAGAAGAAGATGCTGGATAAAATCTTTAGATACTTTTTACTGAAGCAATGGTTACAAAGGTTGTTCATGTCTTCTAAGACTAATAAATATATAAAGTGGCCTTCCACATACAAGAATAGTGATGGCATGATGAGGCATCTAAAAGATTTTGAGGCGTGGAAGAGATTTGACCTTATGAATTCTCAGTTTGTGTCAGATTCTTAGAATGTATGTTTGGTGCTGGCCACTAATAGTTTCAATCCATATGGCAACTTAAGCATAAGTTATAGCATATGGCCATTGGTACTAATGCCTTACAACCTCCCTCATTGGATGTGTACGAAATATAGTTCATTCATTTATTCAATGATAATTCTAGGTGGAAAGGCACCTAGAAATGATATAGATGTGCTTTTACAACTGCTGATAGAAGAGTTGAATGGTTTATGGTTTATCAGTGTTTAGACATTTGATTTTGTCACCAATGAAATATTCAATATGCATATAGCTTTGATGTAGACCATCAATGATTTTCTAGGCCTTGGAACTTTATCATGGTGGAATACTCATACTGAGTTAACTTGTCCACACTATAATTTTATTGTAACATCCCTAATTTCGTTTCTTTTATTAATAAAGGTACTTAAATATTTAATGTAACATCCTTAATTTCATTTCTTTTATTAATAAAGGTACATAAATATTTAATTAAGAAAATTTAAGACTTAGAGATTCTTTACCTTATGTGTATGTATAGAAAATATTTCTAACATTAAGGGAATAACTAAAGAGAGAAAACCTAATAGAAAAAATTAGAAATAACATATTAAAGAGAGACAAAATTCTTAGGTAAGGAAGATAAATTTTTGGGAAGTAAGTAAAGGTCTTAAAATTTTAAGAAGATTGGGTTAGGGTAATTTTTTCTAATTTAAGATTTAGAGTTCCTAGTGACGACTTATCAAAGTCGTCACTAAAAATTATTTTTAGTGGCGACTTATCAAGGTCTTCACTAAAAGGTAGGTTTTCAGTGACGACCCTAGTAAGTCGTCACTAAAAGGTTGACTCTTTCTTAAAGTAATAAAAAAAGCGACAAATTTGTTCTTCCTCCCATGAACTCTATCTCCACTCCTTTTTCTTTATGTTTGTAGTGGCTTAGAACTCTCTACTAACGAAAGAGAGTTGCACAAAAAACCCACCATGTTTGCATAGAGAAACCCATCGCGAAGCACTTAGAACCCCTGAAATCGTGAACTATTGCCTAGGTGGCTACTGTGAAGACCAATGTTCCACTCTAGTTTGCCGTAGCACTGTAGAGAAGCATCTCAGGTGAGTATTTTCTCCAATTTGTCTTTGTATTATGATTTTCATTTGATTTAGTTTTGGGGTTCCTTCAATTCTTTGTTTTTGTACTATCTTAGAACTCTACCCACGAAAAAGAGTCACACAAAAAACCCCATTGCGTTTGCATAGAGACCTATCCTACACCATGAACCATTACCTGGGTGGCTGCTGTGAAGAGAAATATTCTACTCTAGTTTGTCATAGGACTATAGTGAAGCATCTCAGGTGAGTATTTCCTCCAATTTGTTTATGTATTTTCATTTTCCATTGATTCAGTTGGGGGGTTTCTCTTTTTTGGTTGGATTTGATGCGTTTGGGGGTTTAGTTTTGGATTTGAGTTGGGTTTTGTTTTGGTATTATACCTAGTTTAATCTTCTGTGTAACAAATTTTTTTTCTTATTATTATTATACAATATAGAGTTTACATACATGTCATTAATCAAAACATACGTATAACATATCAAACACATAAAAATCTACATCTTATTTATTCTGGTTGACCAATTCTGGAGATACAAGTGCGAGTGGTTGCACCTTCACCGGGATCTAAGCCAACTTGGCCACAAATATTTTATTTGCTTATGGGATCTGCCCAACATAAAGTACTCGATCCAACGTGCACTAAAAGCCAGAGCCATAAAAAAATCTGCATAACTAATTTTCTGAACATGATATGGAAATATAGTGAGAATTAAATCCCAGTAAGTTCAACAATAAATCATCATCAATATAGCTCATCACGTCATGTTAAGCTATATAAACTACAACAAATATCTTTGGTCACATGAATGCACTATATATATGTACATGAGAATCGTACAATAATGACATGTATGACAGGATTAACTATTTTCAGAATATCATATGATGACTATCAATTTATTCTTATATCAAGCTACCCCGGTCAGGGAGAGTATTTTTTACTCTCCGGTACGGGCTTTTCTCGCTCCGTCCGACATGGCCCACTTTCTCTTTCTTTTCTCATTAACATAATCAAAACCGTTGGTAGGGCGTCCCCTACTGGTGCACCACACGGATTGCCATGTGACCGTGCTCATTTCTTTTCTTTTCACAATGATAACCAAAAATATGCTTTCAATAACAAGCATGTTCAACAAAATATAACTATTACCAAAAGTCATTAGTAATTATGCCATGAACATAACCATTTCAATTATCACTTTATAAAATCTTTCCATGTCAAAATTTCACGCTTAAGATGGTATGAAGTTCATACAATGGCAATGGCTATGTCATATACTAGTCATTTATTATTTTCATTTATAAGATTCTTCTTCTTTTTAAATATTAATTTTATTTCTTTATTTTCTTGATGCAGGTTTTCATCCTATCTAACCTTCTCTTACTAATCAGAGCATAACTCCCTCAATTTAATTCCAATTTAGGTGATCTTGATATCAATTTAAAGAAAAAACAATTATCTAAAACTCTTATGTTGAACAGGTGAACGAAATGTTAAGAAATCATGGTGATATTACTCCCTCAAAGAACATGTTAATTCTTCTCGGGTAGGTTTTGACCTCTACATACTAATCTATCCATATCTCCCTCATTATAATTCCGAATTATGTGATTCCAGTGGCTAAACATCCATGACACATATAGCTATAATTCTTATGTTAACTATTTATTTTAATTTCCTATAGAATGTTCTGAGAAATTAAAACACAGAAGCTATCCTAACATATTCTTCCCTGATTAACCATTTTCTGACCATTGCTTACTAATCGGAACATATCTACCTCATATAGACTCCAAATTGAGTGATTCCAGTGGCTAAAAATCCGTGACACATATAGATATAATTATTGTGTTAACCATTTATTTTAATTCCCTACAGAATGTTCCTAAAAATTAAAACACAGAAGCTATCCTAACATATTCTTCCCTGATTAACCATTTTCTGACCATTGCTTACTAATCGGACCATATCTACCTCATATAGACTCCAAATTGAGTGATTCTAGTAGCTACAAATCCGTGACACATATAGCTATAATTATTATGTGCACCATTTATTTTAATTTTCTACAGAATGTTCCCAAAAATTAAAACACAGAAGCTATCCTAACATATTCTTCCCTGATTAACCATTTTCTGACCATTGCTTACTAATCGGACCATATCTACCTCATATGGACTCCAAATTGAGTGATTCCAGTGGATAAAAATCCGTGACACATATAGCTATAATTAGTATGTTAACCATTTATTTTAATTCCCTACATAATATTCCCAGAAAATAAAACATAGAAGCTATCCTAACATATTCTTCCTTGCTTAACTATTTTCTGACAATTGCTTACTAATCGGACCATATCTACCTCATATGGACTCCAAATTGAGTGATTCCAGTGGATAAAAATCTGTGAGACATACATCTACATTTTTTATGTTAACCATTTGTTTTAATTCCTTACCATTTCTTCCCCGAATTTTACAAACAGAAGCATAAAAGTTTGCCACCCATAGCCATACCTATGCAGAACTATCTACACCAACCTAAGTATTCAAACATACATAATATGTAACATGATATAGCAACATCCGTGACCAATCATTAAAGTTCTAAGATCAAAATCTAATATAAATATTACAAGTTTCAAAACTTTTCTTCATAAAGAAATATTGTTAAACTTACCTGGAGCATTTAGTCCTTTAGACTTCTCCTTCCTTTTTCTTCCTTTCTTCCTCTCCTTTCTTCACTCTACCTTGCTTCTATTTTTCCTCTCCCTCACTTGGACGAAAATTCTAATGTTGTAAGGGTGGGTTTTGCTTAAATAGACCATCAAATAATTCACCTTTCATGATCATGGGTCTACCTTATCACAATTAGGATACACTTGGTTGAATTTTTGGAAAACAAACAACTTATGTTATTGTCTTCCTCTTCCTTAGTCAAGATATGCATATCAAAAGGAGATTTGTATTTTGAAAATTATGATAATATGTTTCTAAGATAAAGGACAAGGTCCCTTTGATTTAGGGATTCATTTTCTTTTTCTTTTGTCTTAATCGAGTATGATATGTTTGCCTTTTTAGGTGGCAAATTTCTAGCCCTTGAATCTCCATTATTTGGTTGAAATTATTTGTGTGGGATTGGAATGTTTTGTCCTAATGCCATGTATTATCATACCACTTGCTAAAATTATGAGTGTAGGATATAGATGTTTTGTCCTAAAGCCTTGTATTATCATACCACTTGCTAAAATTATGAATGTAGGATATCGCACCACTTGTTAAATTTTTGTCTTAATGCTATGTCACCTAATCTTGATTACACCATTATTTCATCACTTTACTTTTATTTTTATTTTTATTTTTCCCCTTGGGTTTGGGCTCATTCTTACCCATTTTCTTTACTTTGGTTAAAATTCTACCTTTCATAATGGGTTTAGTCACATTTTCATGATTTTTGGGCTACCGGTCCAATTCCTATATCCTAGTCCAAGTTTATGTTTTATTTTTTCATTGGGCTATCCTATTGGCTTGCTAAAAATTCATGTGAAATAGAAAAACTCTATATGAAGTGTCCATAGGTGAAAGCCCAATTTATGGCTGGAGATACTAAACTTAGTAACTTTTGCTCTTAAATTAAGAAAAATTACCTTAATCCAATCTTCTTGAAATTTTAAGACCTTTACTTACTTCACAAAAATTTATCTTCCTTACATAAGAATTTCACCTTTCTTTAGCGTGCTTCTTTCTAATATTTCCTCTTAGGTTTTCTTTCTTTACCTATTCCATTAATATTAGAACATTTCTATGCATACACGTAAAGTGAAGAATTTGTAAGGATTATATTTCCTTAGATATCTAAAAATTGTCTAATAAATTTTATTTCCTTAATTAAATATTTATGTACCTTTATCAATAAAAAAAATGAAGTTAGGGAAGTTTTGAATACTCTTGTACTTTTATTAATACATGAAACAAAATTAGGGATGTTACATTCTGCACCAATTTCAGATGTTGGGTTTTTTTTCCAATCCTTGAATAAGTTATTGAGTGGGTAATAGTTCAATTGAGAGAGAAGGCAAAGGAAGAATTCACTTGACGTATTAGAAAATAATAATGTGTCTTTGTCTTTCGAGAAGCATTTTTCTTTGTTTCCTTTTACTAACACAATGTTTTGTCATTGTACACTTTGACCCTTCATACAGACCCACCACACCCATGATGCTATATGCCACTTTACCTGTACTCCCCTCTCCCTCTATTTTCTTTATTTTTGGTTGAGGATGGAAATAATTTGTGGGTGTGTTCTATGTAGTATAGCCAACAAAAGATTAGAAGGAAATTACATTAAAAAAAGAAATTTCAAGTAGTAGCAGTTTTAAACATAAAACACTCACAAAATTAACTGTGTATTTAGAATTTCTGTTATAAATTTCATGTTCATAAAACTTGATATTACTTTGAAATCTCTTTGTACTACATCTGCATACTTATTTTTGTTAAATTTTTGCTCATATTAGGCATGTCTGTACAATAATTGGTCATAATTCAATGGTTGGATTTCTACAAGAATTCATTTGATGGTAGCATTACATCCTAAACTATTGTCATGTTCGTGCAACCATAGACCAGTTTAAAAAAAACCTGATGACGGGTGGATTCCAATATTTATATTATGACACATCTTAATAAAATCCAAACTAATTTCTTCTAGGGATTAAATCAACAACTACACGAATATGTTGCAACATTATGAGGTTCATCCCCAATAGCTTCTTGCCACATATCTATGAAAATTAGTATCTTTTCCCTCACATTTAAGTCTAGCTACATAATTAGATTGAATATAGTACTAAATAAGTAAGTCTTCCACAAACAGTTGCAGGAGTGACATAATCGAACTATGGAAATTATCAAAAGTCAGTACATACCTTTTTCTTCACTATCTTTACCATTTCATGTTAGATATCCTACTCAATGATTTGCTATTTCTTCTCTGCACAGGGAAGGTTTTAGTGATAATCATGGATGCAACCTAAATGTAAATGATAGACATGTATCTTTATATGTTTACTATTAACTTTCATCTCCCATAATGTGGTCAAACAATGTGGATAGCTCAGAATTAAAGTTCATGAACCAGCCAAGTTTTTTGTTCTTCACTATGATTTAAGTGAATTATAATATTATCTTAGTGTCTCTTACACCTTAAACTTGGAGATTATATATTAGATAGATTATTCTCTTCTTTATTATATCGCTTTAATGCAGAACTTGTTTGGAATAGTTAATACTTTCTTTGAGCCAGAAACAAGTGAACAAACTAACACAACACTAAAAACAAGACAATCAAACTAACAAAGTCAGAAAGATAAAAAAAGAGAAAAACAATAAGAAAATCACAAACTAACAGAGTGAAAGAGATACATAAGGGATTCTTTGAAGCATATAAGAAATTTCTTCCAGCAAGTCTGAACATTGCCAACCAACAATATAATACCTTGCCACCACAAAATGAATAAGGGTACCACAATTAGACTCTAGACTAATATCTATTAGATGTTTATTCTAGATCAACTATGGGGTGCAAATTAAAGATAATGCCTCAATAATTGAAAGATTAATAACATGAACTATTGCACAACCATATAAAATAGAACCTGAAGAATTTTGACAAATAATTCCAATTCCAACCTACTTTGAAGAGCTATAAGAAG
The DNA here is from genome assembly GCA_037074535.1 of Gleditsia sinensis. Taxonomy (NCBI): domain Eukaryota; kingdom Viridiplantae; phylum Streptophyta; class Magnoliopsida; order Fabales; family Fabaceae; genus Gleditsia; species Gleditsia sinensis. The sequence continues at coordinate 56,789,701 of CM073463.1, read as the reverse complement.
ATCCATCAATATTAATTTTAAGCTGCCCAGCGAGAGAGAAGGTCCACTGGAAACACTCTTGGAAAACCCATTCACATCTTGCTTTCCATATAAACCAGCATGTAAAAGCAATAAGAAATTTGGTCTTCTTATCCAAATCCTTCATTTAAACCAACATCTTAAAACATTATAAATCAAAAAGATCCACACACATATTTTCATTGCAAAATGATAAAGGATTAGCAAACTAGACCTTAATAACCCAACTACAAAGTAACAACATATGTCCATCTACAGTGAGGATGAATAAAATTGATTAGGATCCTTTATATTTTATTATTGAATAAAATGACTCTAAAATTTCATATATATAAAAAATAATATATGAGTCTAATCTTTTTTTTTGGACTGGCTATATGAGTTTAATCATACCATTAGCAAAGCATGATTATATATAGTTTAAATCTTTGACGCATGAGAAATTGATTTGGTTTTTTTTAAGAAAAGCATTGTTAGAAATATTTTTTTAAAAAGCAAGTTAAAGAGGAGAAATTGATAAACCAAAAGTGGAAAATAATTTTTGCATAGTATATGGGCTACAATTCTTGTGTTATTGGTCCTTCACTTAAAGCTTGATTATGTATAGTTGTAATTTTCCCATGAATTTGGTTTTTTTCAAGAAAAGCATTGCCATAGTTTTTTAGGCATTATTGAAATTTTCATTAAATTCAAAGAAAGATGTCTACCATTACAAAATGGTTCACTTTCTTTTTGAAACAGAACTAAACCCAATAGGTTATGGTTCACTTTATTTTTGGAATAGAATCAAGCCCAACTTTGAAGTACTAGAATTATAAAGTGGTTCATTATTTAGCAAAGTTGTATATTAATAGGACTTTGATGATGGTTAGTGGATGGTTTCCCGTTGAAGAGCTTAACATGAAATTTTTCATCCTTATTAAGTCTAAGGTTGTAAGCTCTCATTCTAGTATGATAGCTATACTATTATGTTGGAACCTTATCTATAGTTCTAGACCAATGGTTTGAACTCATTTATTTATTGGATCATCTATGCATGCAAGACCAGTGATATTGCATGCTTTCTTACATAACAAGTTTTTTTCCTAGGATTCTGTTAAATGAACGTGATCTTAACTACCTCTTTGTATTTATCTTTCTCTAATAGTTTTGGCAACACGTGCCCAGTTTTTGTATATTCGGCAACACGATCCCATTTTATTTTAACACTATATATACACTTTATTTTGTCTAAATATTTTTTTATTTTTCTTTTCCAATTGCTCACTTTGACTCTGGCCAAAATTGTAGGAAATTTCATGGATACGAGTTTGTTGAAATTGGAAATAGAGCTGATCGAAGGTACATAAAAGGGGTAGATGAATTTTTTGAGTGGGCATACAGTCAACCGAGGGTGGGTAGTAGAATTAGGTGTTCATGTAAAAAATGTAGAAACGTGGTGTTCAAGGTTAGACATGAAGTACGATTTGATATGTTAAAGAATGGTTTCTGGCAATCTTACGAGGTTTGAGATCGCCATGGAGAAGTTGCAGGGACAACTCCATATCCCATTAATGAAGGGAATGCTCATTTAAGAGACTTTGTTGAGGTGGATGATATCACTGTAATGATACACGATGCATATGGAGTTGTAAACACAGAGGAGATGAATACTAATGTAGAAAATAATGAAGAGCCAAATTTTCATGCAAAAAAGTTTTATCAATTACTACAAGATGCCAAAACAAGCCTATATCCAAATTGTGATAAGGTGTCAAAGTTGTCGTTCATCGTTAAGCTACTTAATTTAAAGTGCCTTAATCATTGAAGCAATAAGTTTGTGAACATGTTGTTAGACTTATTTAAAGAACTATTGCTAGAGGGTGCCCAAGTACCTAATTCTTACTATGAAGCCAAGAAGGTTATTCAAGAGTTGGGCTTAGACTACACAAAAATAGATGCATGTCAGAATAACTACATTTTGTATAGGAAAGAACATACTACTGCACAATCATGCTCTAAGTGCAAATTGTCTAGATGGAAATCAAATGGGCAGATAGGAAAGAAGGAAGCACACAAAGTGTTGCGATATTTTCCAATAAAACCTAGGTTGCAAAGACTATACATGGCAACACACACTACAAAAGACATGAGATGGCATAGAGAAAAACGTGTAGAAGATGGTGTGTTAAGGCACCCAGTTGACTCCATTGCTTGGAAGTCTTTCGATGAGAAATATCTTAATTTCTCAATAGATCCTAGAAATGTTAGGATGGGGTTATCAAATTATGGGTTCCAACCATATGGAAATATGAGTGCCAACCATAGTATTTGGCCAGTTGTTCTTGTGCCATATAACTTGACCCCTTGGAAATGTATAAAACAACTGTACTTCATGATGACACTTCTTATCCCATGCCCTAAATCTCCGGAAGATGATATAGATGTATATTTGGAACCAATGATTGAGGAACTTAAAAAATTGTGGGAGGTAGGGGTGGAGACATATGATGCTCATTCATAGTCCAATTTTAATAAGTAAGCTGCAATCATGTGGACAATAAATGATTTTCCTGCATATGGAAATCTTGCAGGTTGGTCAACTAAAGGAAAATTGGCATGTCCTTGTTGCCACAAAGATACTCACTCCATATCATTAAGAAGCAAATTATGTTATATGGGCCATCGTCGCTTCTTGCCAGCTAATCATCTTTGGCGTCGGAATAGGAGGGCATTTAATGCTAAAGTGAAAAACAATAACACACCGATGTATTAGACTGGTGAGAAAGTGCTTCAACAACTAGAACTGCTACCCAATATGACGTTTGGAAAAGGGAAGAAGTGAACGCGTGACCAGTCAGCCGTTGCTTGTAATTGGAAGAAGAAGTGCATATTCTTCCAACTGCCTTATTAGAGCACACTTTTATTGCGACATAATCTTGATGTTATGCATATTGAGAGAAATATGTCAGAAAACATTATGTCAACGGTGATGGATATGGCTGGAAAGACAAAGGATACAGTGAAGAGCCACTACGATTTGGTGGACATGGGAATTAGACTAGGTTTACAGCCTATTGAGGAAGAAAATAATATTTTGCTACCAGCGGCATCTTATGTGTTATCACCACAAGAGAAGTTGAAGGTCTGTAACTTTTTAGCCTAGTTAAAAGTTCCTGATACATTCTCTTCAAACATTTCAAGGTGTGTCAATGTGGCAGAAAAAAAGATATATGGACTAAAGTGTCATGACCATCAAATTTTATTGTAGGAGATATTTCCAGTTGCAATTTGTGGGTTGTTGTCTAAGCAGGTGAGTGATCCTATAGTGGAGTTTGCATAATTTTTCAAGATTCTGTACTCAAAATGCTTAACCATGGAAGACTTAGATTCAATCGAAAAACAAATTGTCATTACCTTATGCAAATTGGAAATTGTGTTCCCTCTAGCATTCTTTGATGTCATGGTCCACCTACTTGTCCACTTAGCAAGAGAGGCAAAGATTGCAGGGCCTGTCCAATATCGTTGGATGTATCTAATTGAGAGGTAACACTAACAAATCTATACTAATTTATTGAGCTGCATTGACTACTAAACTCAAAATAATTTTGACTTGCATTTATAGGTATCTATGAACGTTGAAATCATATGTTCGTAATAAAGTTCATCCTGAAGTCTTAATTGCTGAAGGCTCAATTACTGAAGGCTATTTAATTAATGAAAGCTTGGTATTATGCTCAAGATATTTGACCAATATCCCAAAAAAATTCAATAGAGCTACAAGGAATGATGATGAAAATATGATAACTTCTGGGAGATCAATATTTAGCCAAAGTGGACAATTAAGAACAGCCAAAGCAATTTTACTATCTAATGAAGAATTTGATCAAGCGTATCTATACGTGCTACAAAATAGTGAAAAAGTTTGGCCGTTCATAGAGTATGTATATTATAGTTTGTTGACAATTAAATTATTGGTAAACCAAACTCTAATAAATGAAACAACACAATTTGTAGAGAGCACAAAAGGGAGCTGGAAAAAAATGCATCAAATGTTGATTCAAGGCACATTAAAGAGTTTCCTCAGTGGTTTAATCGCCTAGTAAGTGTCTTTTAAGTAGCTCAACTAATGCATTATATTTTATGTCATGTCATAACCTTTTAATGTTATTAATTTTTTATAGGTTACGGAGCCAGGTTCACATTGGCAATGAGACAATGAGCTACTTGGTTTAGCCATTGGTCCTTAAAGAGTGGTATATAGATATACAATAATTTTGGTCAATGGGTTTAGATTTCATACCAGAGACCGTGAATCTAAAAGAAAAACCCAAAATAGCAGAGTCTTTGTGATGGGGGGTGATTCAGATCCTGAGAAAGAATATTATGGCATCCTCGAGGATATTTACGAGCTTTCTTACGTGGAGGATAGGAAAATACACCTCTTTAAATGTCATTGGTGGGATGTTGCTCATTTAGGAAGAGGATATAAAGTCGACAGATATGGATATACAAGTGTGAATTCTCTTTCTTCGTTGAATATAAACGAGACATTTGTCATGGTATCTCAAGCAGAACAAGTATTCTATTTGAATGATATTTTCGATCGAGATTGACTTGTTGTTGTGAAAACAAGTTCCCGTGACCTTTATGACATGCCTTGTGAAGATGATGTAGGTGAAGAATTATCTACTGAAGATGCTTACCAATAGGATGAGGTTGAATATAATGAGTTCATTCACAATGATGATCAGAATGACATTGCAGTAGTATTACTGTGGGAGGATGTTCAACCTCAAAGTGTTAGTCACCAAAGTGAGGGAAGAAGTGTCAGAGAAGTTGATTTCATCAATGACAATGAAGAAGATTAGACCATGGACGCAAAAAGTGATGAAGGAGACTTTTTATCTGAAGAATTTATTTGAATACTTAGTGTTAGCGCATTGTTGCTATATATACATATAATTCTTTCCTATGTATTGAATTCTTTGCACATTTTGTTTTGTATTGAATTCCACATTGTTTTGTATTGAATTGTTTTCATTTTTAGCCTAAGGAGGTGTTTAACTGAAAACATGATTTGTTTATTTGTAGTAAGTTGATATTTAAGCATGGCAACAAGAGGAAGAGGTGGACGAGGTGGTCATGGGTGCAGACGTGTCACATAAGGTAGTTGTAACGAAAGAACCCCACTGCCGAGCATAGAGCCCCACCATGGGGAGATAGAGGCACAGCTCACCACACCTACTTCTCGGCATCCAATTAGTAGTGTAGGTATGTAAATAAAAAACTTTAGCAAGAATTAGTTAAGGATCTAGGGATCTTGGCGTTTAATTATGTGTCTAATACCTTAGTTTTTTGTAAACTTTTGCAAGCGATAGGGATGGAGAGATGAACGAATGCGAAAGCAAAAGCTTCGATGTCCCAGCAAGCCAGGGGGTTGCTGGCAGCCCTGCAGAAAGTAAACAACATTCACCTTTGTCAAAAGAGGAGGAAGATAACATCCAGAGAAGCTGTAAAAAGATAAAGGCAAATGAAACAACTGAAGAAATAATGGACGAAGCAATAGGTGAAACACAGGAAGACCTTTCCGTGTCTGAGCCTAGTCCAATGGAAACTGTGGTAACAGACAAGGAGCTAGAGGAAAGAGCGCATATCCCTGAGGAGAGTACACAATGTGAGAAACCCATAAACAGCAAAACAGAGAGGAATGTAGACAATGCTAAGCCTACCGAAAGCCTTACCAGACAAGAGGCAAATATCTCCTACAAAGATAGACTGCTGGGCTTCAATGGGATTGCCCATAATCCAACCCATATAAAGGAGGACACAGAGGAGAACTGGTCAGAGGATGATTCAGATTCAGAGGAGGATAAGGAGGAAGGGTTGATGGAGGATGAAGCTTTTCCAACTGTTGAGGTCTCTCCAGAAGAACGCAGAAGCTACTGCAAACCATGGAGGAAAACCTTAATAATTAAATTGATGGGAAGAAGAATCGGATTCAAGTACCTAAAAGATAGACTTACAAGACTTTGGAACCCAGCCCAAGGATTCAACCTAATAGACCTAGGGAATGACTATCATCTAGCAACATTCAGATCCCAGGAAGACTACATCTTTGCACTCCATGAAGGACCCTGGATGATAGCGGACCACTACCTAGTGGTCCAGAGGTGGAGAACGGATTTCAGGCATTTCGAGGATAATTTCAGGAAGGTAGCCATTTGGATCAGAATCCCATGACTGCCAATAGAGTACTACAATAGACATTTCTTATGGAGAGTAGGAGACAGAATAGGGAAAACGCTAAAAATTGATGCACACACCCTAAGAAATATGAGCAACGACACAGGAGAGGAAATTGGTGTAGCAAGGGGAAAATTTGCCCGCATTTGCTTGGAAATTGATTTAAAGAAGTAGCTAGTCTCGAAATTTAGACTCAGGAAGAAAATGTTCCTAATTGAATACGAGTGACTCCATGCTATCTGCTTTGAATGTGGGAAGTATGGTCACCACCAAGGAAACTGCCAAACCAACAAGGAGGGTAAACAGACTAATTCCAAACTAGAGGAAGGAAGCAACACAGGGAACATGGTCAATAGACAGAATCAAGCACATTACCCGAATGCTCTGACTCAGAGCAAGGATCCATTCGGATCGTGGATGGTGGTTAGGAGACCGGAGAGAAGGAGGACGAACATGTCTCCGGCATCGATAGCCATGCAGAGCAACCTCGGAAACTATACAAAAGGAAAAGGAGGCATAAGGATGGCTACTGACAGAAAAATACAGCTTAGCTCAAGATTCGAGATATTAGAAGGCTTACCTAAGGAGAAGGAAAAGACAGTTGAAGATAGTAGCATGAGTATAGAGCCATCCATAGAGTTGAGCAAAGGACCAGCACATCAAGCCGAGGCAGAAACTTTTTATGCGAGAACCAAGACAAAGTAGCTACCTAAAAGCAAGGAGAACAAAGGATTAGGAGTAAGACTGACTACGCAGAAAAAGAAACAGGTAGCCCTAATCCTACCACAGACCAAGGCCCATAAAGGGGTCAGGCCCATTTCAAAAGCAAATCCAAGTAAGACAGGCCAAGGCCTTATATGCAGTTTTGAACCAAGCAACACTAGGGAGGCCCTAACGGACCTCTCCAAGACCAACATCCAGAACCATAAAAACACAACCACCAGGGGAATTGAAACCGAGCCAAAGGATGAGGCCCAAGTCAACCGAAAATCCAGCAACACGTTGAGTGCAGTGACCTCAGGAGGAAAGAGTCGAGAGGCCCAAAAACTGAGCTCGACCCAAGAAGGAAGACCCCCAGATCCCAGTCTGTAAGAATGGAGGAGCATTCAGGGACATAATTCAAAAGTAGAAGAAAAAGGAAAGAACAAGACTGAGAAGGAAGCTGGAATTGCCAGTAGCTTATGTAACATCCCGTAATTTTTAGATATTTTTCTTAGAAATTCTTCACCTTACATATATGCATAGAAATGTTCTAATATTAATGGAATAGGTAAAGAAAGAAAACCTAAGAGGAAATATTAGAAATAAACATGTTAAAGAAATGTGAAATTCTTAGGTAAAGAAAGATAAATTTTTGTGAAGTAAGTAAAGGTCTTAAAATTTCAAGAAGATCGGATTAAGGTAATTTTTCTTAATTTAAGAGAAAAAGTTACTAAGTTTAGTATCTCCACCAGTAATTGGGCTTTAACCTATAGACACTTCATATAGAGTTTTTCTACTTCACATGAATTTTTAGCAAGCCAATAGGATAGGCCAAGGAAGAAATAAAACATAGACTTGGACTAGGATATAGAAATTGGACCGGTAGCCCAAAAATCATGAAAATGTGACCAAGCCCATTATGAAAGGAAGAATTTTAACCAAAGTAAGGAAAATGGGCAAGAATGAGCCCAAACCCAAGAGGAAAAATAAAAATAAAAATAAAAATAAAATTAAAGTGATGAAATATTAGTGTAATCAAGATTAAGTGACATGGCATTAAGACAAAAATTTAGCAAGTGGTGTGATTCTACATTCATCATTTTGGCAAGTGGCATAATAATACAAGGCTTTAGGACAAAAACATCTATATCCTACATTCATAACTTTAGCAAGTGGGTAATAATACATAGCATTATGACAAAACATCATTATCCTACACAAATAATTTTAGTTAAGTAAGGAAAATTCAAGGGCTAGAAATTTGCCACTTAAAAAGGCAAATCTATCATACTTGATTAAGACAAAAGAAAAAGGAAATGAATCCCTAAATCAAAGGGATCTTGCCCCATATCTTAAGAACATATCATCATAATTTTCAAAATACAAATCTCCTTTTTCTATGCATATCTTGACTAAGGAAGAGGAAGACAAGAACATAAGTTGTTTGTTTTCCAAAAATTCAACAAAGTGTATCCTAATTGTGATAAGGTAGACCCATGATCATGAAAGGTGAATTATTTGGTGGTCTATATAAGAAAACCCACCTTTACAACATTAGAATTTCGTCCAAGTGAGGGAGAGCAAAAATAGAAGCAAGGTAGTGTGAGGAAAGGAGAGGAAGAAAGGAAGAAAGAGGAAGAAGAAGTCTAGGGACTAAGTGCTCCAGGTAAGTTTAACAATATTTCTTTTTGAAGAAAACCTTTGAAACTCATAATATTTATATGAGATTTTGATCTTAGAACTTTGATAATTGGTCATGGATGTTGCTATATCATGTTACATATTGATCTTGCATGTGATGTATGTTTGAATACTTAGGTTGGTGTAGATAGTTCTACATGGGTATGGCTATGGTTGACAGAATTTTAAGTTTCGGTATTTTAATTTCTGGAAACAATCTATAAGGAATTAAAATAAATGGTTAACATAAGAATTAAAGATATATGTGTCACGGATTTTTACCCACTGGAATCATTCCATCTAGAGTCCATATGAGGTAGCTATGGTCTGATTAGTAGTCAAAGGTCAGAAAATGAATCATCAGGGAAGAATATGTTAGGATAGCTTCGGTAATTTAATTTCTGGGAATTATTGGTAGGGAATTAAAATAAATGGTTAACATAAGAATTAAAGATATGTGTGTCATGGATGTTTAGCCACTGGAATCATTCAATTTGGAGTCCACATGTGGTAGATATGGTCCGATTAGTAAGCCAAGGTCAGAAAATGGTTCATGAGGGAAGATTATGTTAGGACAGCTGTTGTATTTAAATTTCTGGGAATTATCTGTGTGGAATTAAAATAAATTGTTAACATGAAAGTTATATATCTATGTCTCATGGAAATATACCCACTGGAATTATACAATTTGGAGTTCATATGAGGTAGATATGATCCGATTAGCAAGCCAAGGTCAGAAAATGGTTCATCAGGGAAGATTATGTTAGGACAGCTGTTGTATTTAAATTTCTCGAAATTATCTGTGTGGAATTAAAATAAATAGTTAACATGAAAGTTATATATATATATGTCTCATGGAAATATACCCACTGGAATTATACAATTTGGAGTTCATATGAGGTAGATATGATCCGATTAGTAAGCAGAGGTCAGAAAATGTTTATTCAGGGAAGAGTATGTTATTAATGCTTTAGTTTTTGAATTTCTGGGAATATGCTGTAGGGAATTAAAATAGCGCGCCAACATAACAATTATAGATATATGGCTCATGGATTTTTACCAACTGGAATAACTCAATTTGGAGTTCCAATTTGGGAGATATGGTCTAATTAGTCAGTAAAGGTCAGAACCTATCCAAGAGGAACTATCCTGTACTTTGAGGGAGTAATATCACCTTCGTTTCTTAATTTTTCGCTACAATGTTCAACATAATAGTTTTAGATAATTGTTTTATCTTGAAATGGACATATTTTATAAAGTGATATTTGAAATGGTTATGTTCATGGCATGATTACCAATGATTTATGGTAATAGTTATATTTTGATGAACATACTTGTTATTGAAAGCATATTTTTGGCTAACATTGTGAAAAGAAAAGAAATGAGCACGGTCACATGGCAATCCGTGTGGTGCACCAGTAGGGGACGCCCTACCAACGGTTATGATCATGATAATGAGAAAAGAAAGAGAAAGTGGGCCATGTCGGACGGAGCGAGAAAATCCCGTACCGGAGAGTAAAGGATACTCACCCTGACCGGGGTAGCTTGAAATGAGAATAAGTTGATGGCCATCATATGATATTTTGAAAATGGTTAATCCTGTCATACATATCATTACAGTATGATTCTTATGTGCATAGATATAATGCATTCATGTGACCAAAGATATTTTCTGTAGTTTATACAGCTGAACATGACGTGATGAGCTTTACTGATGATAATTTATTGTTGAACTTACTGGGATTTAATTCTCACTATATTTCCATATCATGTTCAGAAAATTATTTATGCAGCTTTTGTTTCTAAGGCTCTGGCTTTTAGTGCACATTGGATCGAGTTACTTTATGTTGGGCAGATTTCAGAATCAAATAAGATGTTTGTGGTCGAGTTGGCTCAGATCCCGGTGAAGGTGCAACCACCCGCACCTGTATCTCCGGAATTGGTCAACCAAAATAAACAAGATGTAAATATCTATTTGTTTGATATGTTATACGTCTGTTTTGATTAATGACATGTATGTGAACTCAATATTGTAAAATAATAAAGGAAAAAAAAAGAGGTTGTTACATAATTGGTATCAGAGCAGGTCGATCCTAGATGGCCAGTGGGTGGTTGGTTATCTGAATCGATCTTATAGTATCTTGAGTATGTTGTGGTAGTGTTGTGTAGGGGATCAGTGATTTCATATAGGTAGGAAATTACTAGTGTTTCCTATCTATATGCCGAGGTGGTGTTATGACTGCTGTTAAATTTTTTTTAAAACTAACTATTGGGCCTGATCACCTCAATAGCAATTTATTTTTCCCACAGTAGGAAATGGCACCACCAAGGCAGAATTCGGCAAACAATGCGGTGGAAATCTTACACAACCTTGCCACAACAATTCGAGAATTTGGTATTGATTTACTCCTTAGAACCCAACTAGTATTTATATCCCCATATTAATATAAACTAAATTTAAAAAGAAAATTAGTTACAAGACTTATTAGACAAGGGATTTAAATGCCCTAGTACTATTATTTGGAGTGCTCTAGTTCTATCTGTGAAAAAGAAAGATGGATCATTATAACTATGCATAGATTATAGACAGTTGAATAAGGTGACAATGTAGAATAGAAACCCATTAACTCGTATAGATTACCTGTTTGACCAGTTATAAGGTGTTCAATATTTTTCCACAAATAGATTTGGGATATGAGTAACATTAATTAGGGATAAGAGAAGAGGATGTAGGACTTATTATGGGCATTATGAGTTCTTGGTGATGCATTTAAATTGACAAACCTTTAGCTGCATTCATAAATTTAATGAACAGTAATTAGGTCATCCTTGGAACACTTTGTTATTATATATATGGATGATATACTAGAATATTTCAAAAGTTCAGAGGATCATAAGCAACATTCAAAGATAGTTTTACCAACTCTAAAGGAGTATGGTTGGTAAATATGGTATACAAGTAGAGTCTAAAAAAGTAAAAGTAGTACAATAATAGCTACGTTTTACTACATTTAAAGATGAAGATCCAAATCCAATTTACGCTTCCTACGGTTATTTGCCGTCCATTCTACTGGAGTAATAGTTAGATCAGGTACATGAACATAGGCTTGTAAAGCATCAATCAACTCCTCAGCATTTGAAGCTGAGATGAGAATTTGTCGTGCTGAGTGTGAGATAAACCTCTGTTCCACAGCTTGATCTAGAAAAGATAACAAACCATCAAAGAAGTGATTAACATTTAACAAACCTATCGGTTTGTGATGCATATTTAGTTGTGCCCAAGAGACTATTTAGAAAATCTCCTCTAAAGTACCAAAACCACCTGGTAAGGCAATGAAGGCGTCAGCATTGCTCATCATTCTAGCCATGCGTTCATGCATGGAAACTACCCTATATTCTTCCCCAATTGTCTTCCCTATATTGCTGGATGTAGCTAGAGCTGTAGGAATAATACCTAGAACTTGGCATCCCCCTGCATGTGCAGCTGTAGCCACACACCCCATTAACCCACAGTTACCTCCGCCATACACTAAATGAATTTTTCTCCTAGCCAGCACCATACCCAGATTTTGTGCTGCTTTAATATACTCCTCATCTTTTCCAGGACTGGAACCACAAAAGACACAGATATTTCGAAACTGACGGAATGCGGTTCCCTCCATAATTTATATCACCTTAACTTTGAGAATAGACAAAGATACTAATGTAAGTATTTATAGAACTCAGAGAAGGGCATATTTATAATAGCTATGCGAATAGGCCGGGTATTATTAGAACAACTATGTGAGTGATTGGTGGATATAAGCTAAATTAAAGGTAAATAAAAAAAAATTTCAAAAATGACGGCAATCATGTATATGTACAGTAGTATGACTGTGACCCATATTAAGCACATAAAGAGTATAAGATAAGATATCACCAGAAATCTGTCTTTATCTTGTTGTCTTTGATGAAGCATTGATGTTTTGATTCTTGTAGAAAAGTTGTAGGTGATAGCCGTCATTGAAAAAAAAATGCAATCAAATTATTTATTTTGTATTCTCAATGTTTTTGCCAGTCGACTATCAGTATTATTAAGTCGACTAGCTATTTTGAGAAATTTTAATTTGGACTAGTTTTTTTTACAGTTAATTGATTACATCTATTTTGAAGCAATCAACTGCATCCTACCAGTTAACTACATATTTTTTGATTTTCACAGACTTTTATAAGCTCAGAAATGTTTCTTTTCCATGTGATATCTTTCCACCGAATACCAATAGATTTAAAGTAGATTCTGACACATATATTCAAAATTTACGGCCACTGATTTTTGCTGAAATCATAGATAGATTTTGTTTACAGATTTTCAAGAATTACGGCCATCGATTTTAATATTTTTTTCAATGCTTTGTCGAAATTTTTGACTTTCGATTTTGGCACCATTCTCTATTATGCTTTTCGTCTGTTTCACTCATTAACGGTTGGCATTAAATGCAAGGTTATTTTCCCTCATTGCAATGAAAGATAATTTCTTTTCTTTGAAACTCGGTTATTATGGTGTCTAAGTTGTTAGTAGGTTAAAGTAATGAAAAGTTTGAAAAGAATGGACGGATGATGGTCTTATGGTGTTTTGACGAATGTAATCAAGAGAATTAGTGGTGTTGAAGTTCTCGAGGAATAAAATATAGAAAGTAGGATTTAAGTTAGTCTTTGAACTCTTAATTTGGAAATATAGAGAATATTCTGAGAACCATGTCCGAAAATAATGTAGGTTATCAAGATATTTGTGTTAAAGGATTATATCATGCTAAATTGAGTCTAGTATCTAGGATGTGAATTATGTTGGAATTGAGAATTCATGTATGAGTAATTGTTAGGAAAAAAAAACACAAATCTTCTTGAAATGATTGGGTGAATTAAATGGGATTGGCATAAGCTAGAATGAGGTGCTTTTGGATATGATAGAAGAAATAATTGAAATTTTTGACAATGAGTTTAATGGTGTTAATAAGCTTGTATAAAATTACTGTGATGAGGTAAGTTGGAATTATTAGACATGTGTCAATGGTACATAAACGTTATTAAAGGTTTCAAGGATTTATTGCTACGTATGTTTAACATATTGATTAAAGGATTTGAGGATAAAAATAGATGATAGATTAAGATGATGATATTCAGGGGATGATGTTGATATATGAAAAAAAAAATTGACTTGATAGAAGTTTGGAATAAGAAAAGATAGTTATACAATATGAAGGTGTATATGTTCCTTTATATGTGTGTTTTCTAATATCAACCCATAGATATATCCATGTGGGCTAGAGGATATCAATTGAAGAACTTATGATTGAAAGAAATCTTTATGGTTAAGTTATATGGCAAAATCACTCAAGTGAATAGACATATTAAAAAGTAAAGATGTCATACAGAAAAGATATCTCTAATTATTTAGGTAATAAGCTTGGTAACTCTGAATAATGCCTTAATTTCATTCCCTACATGTGGTAGGATGGATTGAAATTCGGGGACCGAATTTATTAAGGGGTGAAGAATGTAACATCCCGTAATTTTTAGATATTTTCCTTAGAAATTCTTCACCTTACATATATGCATAGAAATGTTCTAATATTAATGGAATAGGTAAAGAAAGAAAACCTAAGAGGAAATATTAGAAATAAACATGTTAAAGAAAGGTGAAATTCTTAGGTAAAGAAAGATAAATTTTTGTGAAGTAAGTAAAGGTCTTAAAATTTCAAGAAGATCGGATTAGGGTAATTTTTCTTAATTTAAGAGAAAAAGTTACTAAGTTTAGTATCTCCACCAGTAATTGGGCTTTAACCTATAGACACTTCATATAGAGTTTTTCTACTTCACATGAATTTTTAGCAAGCCAATAGGATAGGCCAAGGAAGAAATAAAACATAGACTTGGACTAGGATATAGAAATTGGACCGGTAGCCCAAAAATCATGAAAATGTGACCAAGCCCATTATGAAAGGAAGAATTTTAACCAAAGTAAGGAAAATGGGCAAGAATGAGCCCAAACCCAAGAGGAAAAATAAAAATAAAAATAAAATTAAAGTGATGAAATATTAGTGTAATCAAGATTAAGTGACATGGCATTAAGACAAAAATTTAGCAAGTGGTGTGATTCTACATTCATCATTTTGGCAAGTGGCATAATAATACAAGGCTTTAGGACAAAAACATCTATATCCTACATTCATAACTTTAGCAAGTGGGTAATAATACATAGCATTATGACAAAACATCATTATCCTACACAAATAATTTTAGTTAAGTAAGGAAAATTCAAGGGCTAGAAATTTGCCACTTAAAAAGGCAAATCTATCATACTTGATTAAGACAAAAGAAAAAGGAAATGAATCCCTAAATCAAAGGGATCTTGCCCCATATCTTAAGAACATATCATCATAATTTTCAAAATACAAATCTCCTTTTTCTATGCATATCTTGACTAAGGAAGAGGAAGACAAGAACATAAGTTGTTTGTTTTCCAAAAATTCAACAAAGTGTATCCTAATTGTGATAAGGTAGACCCATGATCATGAAAGGTGAATTATTTGGTGGTCTATATAAGAAAACCCACCTTTACAACATTAGAATTTCGTCCAAGTGAGGGAGAGCAAAAATAGAAGCAAGGTAGTGTGAGGAAAGGAGAGGAAGAAAGGAAGAAAGAGGAAGAAGAAGTCTAGGGACTAAGTGCTCCAGGTAAGTTTAACAATATTTCTTTTTGAAGAAAACCTTTGAAACTCATAATATTTATATGAGATTTTGATCTTAGAACTTTGATAATTGGTCATGGATGTTGCTATATCATGTTACATATTGATCTTGCATGTGATGTATGTTTGAATACTTAGGTTGGTGTAGATAGTTCTACATGGGTATGGCTATGGTTGACAGAATTTTAAGTTTCGGTATTTTAATTTCTGGAAACAATCTATAAGGAATTAAAATAAATGGTTAACATAAGAATTAAAGATATATGTGTCACGGATTTTTACCCACTGGAATCATTCCATCTAGAGTCCATATGAGGTAGCTATGGTCTGATTAGTAGTCAAAGGTCAGAAAATGAATCATCAGGGAAGAATATGTTAGGATAGCTTCGGTAATTTAATTTCTGGGAATTATTGGTAGGGAATTAAAATAAATGGTTAACATAAGAATTAAAGATATGTGTGTCATGGATGTTTAGCCACTGGAATCATTCAATTTGGAGTCCACATGTGGTAGATATGGTCCGATTAGTAAGCCAAGGTCAGAAAATGGTTCATGAGGGAAGATTATGTTAGGACAGCTGTTGTATTTAAATTTCTGGGAATTATCTGTGTGGAATTAAAATAAATTGTTAACATGAAAGTTATATATCTATGTCTCATGGAAATATACCCACTGGAATTATACAATTTGGAGTTCATATGAGGTAGATATGATCCGATTAGCAAGCCAAGGTCAGAAAATGGTTCATCAGGGAAGATTATGTTAGGACAGCTGTTGTATTTAAATTTCTCGAAATTATCTGTGTGGAATTAAAATAAATAGTTAACATGAAAGTTATATATATATATGTCTCATGGAAATATACCCACTGGAATTATACAATTTGGAGTTCATATGAGGTAGATATGATCCGATTAGTAAGCAGAGGTCAGAAAATGTTTATTCAGGGAAGAGTATGTTATTAATGCTTTAGTTTTTGAATTTCTGGGAATATGCTGTAGGGAATTAAAATAGCGCGCCAACATAACAATTATAGATATATGGCTCATGGATTTTTACCAACTGGAATAACTCAATTTGGAGTTCCAATTTGGGAGATATGGTCTAATTAGTCAGTAAAGGTCAGAACCTATCCAAGAGGAACTATCCTGTACTTTGAGGGAGTAATATCACCTTCGTTTCTTAATTTTTCGCTACAATGTTCAACATAATAGTTTTAGATAATTGTTTTATCTTGAAATGGACATATTTTATAAAGTGATATTTGAAATGGTTATGTTCATGGCATGATTACCAATGATTTATGGTAATAGTTATATTTTGATGAACATACTTGTTATTGAAAGCATATTTTTGGCTAACATTGTGAAAAGAAAAGAAATGAGCACGGTCACATGGCAATCCGTGTGGTGCACCAGTAGGGGACGCCCTACCAACGGTTATGATCATGATAATGAGAAAAGAAAGAGAAAGTGGGCCATGTCGGACGGAGCGAGAAAATCCCGTACCGGAGAGTAAAGGATACTCACCCTGACCGGGGTAGCTTGAAATGAGAATAAGTTGATGGCCATCATATGATATTTTGAAAATGGTTAATCCTGTCATACATATCATTACAGTATGATTCTTATGTGCATAGATATAATGCATTCATGTGACCAAAGATATTTTCTGTAGTTTATACAGCTGAACATGACGTGATGAGCTTTACTGATGATAATTTATTGTTGAACTTACTGGGATTTAATTCTCACTATATTTCCATATCATGTTCAGAAAATTATTTATGCAGCTTTTGTTTCTAAGGCTCTGGCTTTTAGTGCACATTGGATCGAGTTACTTTATGTTGGGCAGATTTCAGAATCAAATAAGATGTTTGTGGTCGAGTTGGCTCAGATCCCGGTGAAGGTGCAACCACCCGCACCTGTATCTCCGGAATTGGTCAACCAAAATAAACAAGATGTAAATATCTATTTGTTTGATATGTTATACGTCTGTTTTGATTAATGACATGTATGTGAACTCAATATTGTAAAATAATAAAGGAAAAAAAAAGAGGTTGTTACATAATTGGTATCAGAGCAGGTCGATCCTAGATGGCCAGTGGGTGGTTGGTTATCTGAATCGATCTTATAGTATCTTGAGTATGTTGTGGTAGTGTTGTGTAGGGGATCAGTGATTTCATATAGGTAGGAAATTACTAGTGTTTCCTATCTATATGCCGAGGTGGTGTTATGACTGCTGTTAAATTTTTTTTAAAACTAACTATTGGGCCTGATCACCTCAATAGCAATTTATTTTTCCCACAGTAGGAAATGGCACCACCAAGGCAGAATTCGGCAAACAATGCGGTGGAAATCTTACACAACCTTGCCACAACAATTCGAGAATTTGGTATTGATTTACTCCTTAGAACCCAACTAGTATTTATATCCCCATATTAATATAAACTAAATTTAAAAAGAAAATTAGTTACAAGACTTATTAGACAAGGGATTTAAATGCCCTAGTACTATTATTTGGAGTGCTCTAGTTCTATCTGTGAAAAAGAAAGATGGATCATTATAACTATGCATAGATTATAGACAGTTGAATAAGGTGACAATGTAGAATAGAAACCCATTAACTCGTATAGATTACCTGTTTGACCAGTTATAAGGTGTTCAATATTTTTCCACAAATAGATTTGGGATATGAGTAACATTAATTAGGGATAAGAGAAGAGGATGTAGGACTTATTATGGGCATTATGAGTTCTTGGTGATGCATTTAAATTGACAAACCTTTAGCTGCATTCATAAATTTAATGAACAGTAATTAGGTCATCCTTGGAACACTTTGTTATTATATATATGGATGATATACTAGAATATTTCAAAAGTTCAGAGGATCATAAGCAACATTCAAAGATAGTTTTACCAACTCTAAAGGAGTATGGTTGGTAAATATGGTATACAAGTAGAGTCTAAAAAAGTAAAAGTAGTACAATAATAGCTACGTTTTACTACATTTAAAGATGAAGATCCAAATCCAATTTACGCTTCCTACGGTTATTTGCCGTCCATTCTACTGGAGTAATAGTTAGATCAGGTACATGAACATAGGCTTGTAAAGCATCAATCAACTCCTCAGCATTTGAAGCTGAGATGAGAATTTGTCGTGCTGAGTGTGAGATAAACCTCTGTTCCACAGCTTGATCTAGAAAAGATAACAAACCATCAAAGAAGTGATTAACATTTAACAAACCTATCGGTTTGTGATGCATATTTAGTTGTGCCCAAGAGACTATTTAGAAAATCTCCTCTAAAGTACCAAAACCACCTGGTAAGGCAATGAAGGCGTCAGCATTGCTCATCATTCTAGCCATGCGTTCATGCATGGAAACTACCCTATATTCTTCCCCAATTGTCTTCCCTATATTGCTGGATGTAGCTAGAGCTGTAGGAATAATACCTAGAACTTGGCATCCCCCTGCATGTGCAGCTGTAGCCACACACCCCATTAACCCACAGTTACCTCCGCCATACACTAAATGAATTTTTCTCCTAGCCAGCACCATACCCAGATTTTGTGCTGCTTTAATATACTCCTCATCTTTTCCAGGACTGGAACCACAAAAGACACAGATATTTCGAAACTGACGGAATGCGGTTCCCTCCATAATTTATATCACCTTAACTTTGAGAATAGACAAAGATACTAATGTAAGTATTTATAGAACTCAGAGAAGGGCATATTTATAATAGCTATGCGAATAGGCCGGGTATTATTAGAACAACTATGTGAGTGATTGGTGGATATAAGCTAAATTAAAGGTAAATAAAAAAAAATTTCAAAAATGACGGCAATCATGTATATGTACAGTAGTATGACTGTGACCCATATTAAGCACATAAAGAGTATAAGATAAGATATCACCAGAAATCTGTCTTTATCTTGTTGTCTTTGATGAAGCATTGATGTTTTGATTCTTGTAGAAAAGTTGTAGGTGATAGCCGTCATTGAAAAAAAAATGCAATCAAATTATTTATTTTGTATTCTCAATGTTTTTGCCAGTCGACTATCAGTATTATTAAGTCGACTAGCTATTTTGAGAAATTTTAATTTGGACTAGTTTTTTTTACAGTTAATTGATTACATCTATTTTGAAGCAATCAACTGCATCCTACCAGTTAACTACATATTTTTTGATTTTCACAGACTTTTATAAGCTCAGAAATGTTTCTTTTCCATGTGATATCTTTCCACCGAATACCAATAGATTTAAAGTAGATTCTGACACATATATTCAAAATTTACGGCCACTGATTTTTGCTGAAATCATAGATAGATTTTGTTTACAGATTTTCAAGAATTACGGCCATCGATTTTAATATTTTTTTCAATGCTTTGTCGAAATTTTTGACTTTCGATTTTGGCACCATTCTCTATTATGCTTTTCGTCTGTTTCACTCATTAACGGTTGGCATTAAATGCAAGGTTATTTTCCCTCATTGCAATGAAAGATAATTTCTTTTCTTTGAAACTCGGTTATTATGGTGTCTAAGTTGTTAGTAGGTTAAAGTAATGAAAAGTTTGAAAAGAATGGACGGATGATGGTCTTATGGTGTTTTGACGAATGTAATCAAGAGAATTAGTGGTGTTGAAGTTCTCGAGGAATAAAATATAGAAAGTAGGATTTAAGTTAGTCTTTGAACTCTTAATTTGGAAATATAGAGAATATTCTGAGAACCATGTCCGAAAATAATGTAGGTTATCAAGATATTTGTGTTAAAGGATTATATCATGCTAAATTGAGTCTAGTATCTAGGATGTGAATTATGTTGGAATTGAGAATTCATGTATGAGTAATTGTTAGGAAAAAAAAACACAAATCTTCTTGAAATGATTGGGTGAATTAAATGGGATTGGCATAAGCTAGAATGAGGTGCTTTTGGATATGATAGAAGAAATAATTGAAATTTTTGACAATGAGTTTAATGGTGTTAATAAGCTTGTATAAAATTACTGTGATGAGGTAAGTTGGAATTATTAGACATGTGTCAATGGTACATAAACGTTATTAAAGGTTTCAAGGATTTATTGCTACGTATGTTTAACATATTGATTAAAGGATTTGAGGATAAAAATAGATGATAGATTAAGATGATGATATTCAGGGGATGATGTTGATATATGAAAAAAAAAATTGACTTGATAGAAGTTTGGAATAAGAAAAGATAGTTATACAATATGAAGGTGTATATGTTCCTTTATATGTGTGTTTTCTAATATCAACCCATAGATATATCCATGTGGGCTAGAGGATATCAATTGAAGAACTTATGATTGAAAGAAATCTTTATGGTTAAGTTATATGGCAAAATCACTCAAGTGAATAGACATATTAAAAAGTAAAGATGTCATACAGAAAAGATATCTCTAATTATTTAGGTAATAAGCTTGGTAACTCTGAATAATGCCTTAATTTCATTCCCTACATGTGGTAGGATGGATTGAAATTCGGGGACCGAATTTATTAAGGGGTGAAGAATGTAACATCCCGTAATTTTTAGATATTTTCCTTAGAAATTCTTCACCTTACATATATGCATAGAAATGTTCTAATATTAATGGAATAGGTAAAGAAAGAAAACCTAAGAGGAAATATTAGAAATAAACATGTTAAAGAAAGGTGAAATTCTTAGGTAAAGAAAGATAAATTTTTGTGAAGTAAGTAAAGGTCTTAAAATTTCAAGAAGATCGGATTAGGGTAATTTTTCTTAATTTAAGAGAAAAAGTTACTAAGTTTAGTATCTCCACCAGTAATTGGGCTTTAACCTATAGACACTTCATATAGAGTTTTTCTACTTCACATGAATTTTTAGCAAGCCAATAGGATAGGCCAAGGAAGAAATAAAACATAGACTTGGACTAGGATATAGAAATTGGACCGGTAGCCCAAAAATCATGAAAATGTGACCAAGCCCATTATGAAAGGAAGAATTTTAACCAAAGTAAGGAAAATGGGCAAGAATGAGCCCAAACCCAAGAGGAAAAATAAAAATAAAAATAAAATTAAAGTGATGAAATATTAGTGTAATCAAGATTAAGTGACATGGCATTAAGACAAAAATTTAGCAAGTGGTGTGATTCTACATTCATCATTTTGGCAAGTGGCATAATAATACAAGGCTTTAGGACAAAAACATCTATATCCTACATTCATAACTTTAGCAAGTGGGTAATAATACATAGCATTATGACAAAACATCATTATCCTACACAAATAATTTTAGTTAAGTAAGGAAAATTCAAGGGCTAGAAATTTGCCACTTAAAAAGGCAAATCTATCATACTTGATTAAGACAAAAGAAAAAGGAAATGAATCCCTAAATCAAAGGGATCTTGCCCCATATCTTAAGAACATATCATCATAATTTTCAAAATACAAATCTCCTTTTTCTATGCATATCTTGACTAAGGAAGAGGAGGACAAGAACATAAGTTGTTTGTTTTCCAAAAATTCAACAAAGTGTATCATAATTGTGATAAGGTAGACCCATGATCATGAAAGGTGAATTATTTGGTGGTCTATATAAGAAAACCCACCTTTACAACATTAGAATTTCGTCCAAGTGAGGGAGAGCAAAAATAGAAGCAAGGTAGTGTGAGGAAAGGAGAGGAAGAAAGGAAGAAAGAGGAAGAAGTCTAGGGGACTAAGTGCTCCAGGTAAGTTTAACAATATTTCTTTTTGAAGAAAACCTTTGAAACTCATAATATTTATATGAGATTTTGATCTTAGAACTTTGATGATTGGTCATGGATGTTGCTATATCATGTTACATATTGATCTTGCATGTGATGTATGTTTGAATACTTAGGTTGGTGTAGATAGTTCTGCATGGGTATGGCTATGATTGACAGAATTTTAAGCTTCGGTATTTTAATTTCTGAGAACAATCTATAAGGAATTAAAATAAATGGTTAACATAAGAATTAAAGATATATGTGTCACGGATTTTTACCCACTGGAATCATTCCATCTGGAGTCCATATGAGGTAGCTATGGTCTGATTAGTAGTCAAAGGTCAGAAAATGAATCATCAGGGAAGAATATGTTAGGATAGCTTCGGTAATTTAATTTTTGGGAATTATTGGTAGGGAATTAAAATAAATGGTTAACATAAGAATTAAAGATATGTGTGTCATGGATGTTTAGCCACTGGAATCATTCAATTGGGAGTCCACATGTGGTAGATATGGTCCGATTAGTAAGCCAAGGTCAGAAAATGGTTCATGAGGGAAGATTATGTTAGGACAGCTATTGTATTTAAATTTTTGGGAATTATCTGTATGGAATTAAAATAAATGGTTAACATGAAAGTTATATATCTATGTCTCATGGAAATATACCCACTGGAATTATACAATTTGGAGTTCATATGAGGTAGATATGATCCGATTAGTAAGCCAAGGTCAGAAAATGGTTCATCAGGGAAGATTATGTTAGGATAGCTGTTGTATTTAAATTTCTGGGAATTATCTGTGTGGAATTAAAATAAATGGTTAACATGAAAGTTATATATCTATGTCTCATGGAAATATACCCACTGTAATTATACAATTTGGAGTTCATATGAGGTAGATATGATCCGATTAGTAAGCAGATATCAGAAAATGTTTATTCAGGGAAGAATATGTTATTAATGCTTTAGTTTTTGAATTTTTGGGAATATGCTGTAGGGAATTAAAATAGCGCGCCAACATAACAATTATAGATATATGGCTCATGGATTTTTACCAACTGGAATAACTCAATTTGGAGTTCCAATTTGGGAGATATGGTCTAATTAGTCAGTAAAGGTCAGAACCTATCCAAGAGGAACTATCCTGTACTTTGAGGGAGTAATATCACCTTCGTTTCTTAATTTTTCGCTACAATGTTCAACATAATAGTTTTAGATAATTGTTTTATCTTGAAATGGACATATTTTATAAAATGATATTTGAAATGGTTATGTTCATGGCATGATTACCAATGATTTATGGTAATAGTTATATTTTGATGAACATACTTGTTATTGAAAGCATATTTTTGGCTAACATTGTGAAAAGAAAAGAAATGAGTACGGTCACATGGCAATCCGTGTGGTGCACCAGTAGGGGACGCCCTACCAACGGTTATGATCATGATAATGAGAAAAGAAAGAGAAAGTGGGCCATGTCGGACGGAGCGAGAAAAGCCCGTACCGGAGAGTAAAGGGTACTCACCCTGACCGGGGTAGCTTGAAATGAGAATAAGTTGATGGCCATCATATGATATTTTGAAAATGGTTAATCCTGTCATACATATCATTACAATATGATTCTTATGTGCATAGATATAATGCATTCATGTGACCAAAGATATTTTCTGTAGTTTATACAGCTGAACATGACGTGATGAGCTTTACTGATGATAATTTATTGTTGAACTTACTGGGATTTAATTCTCACTATATTTCCATATCATGTTCAGAAAATTATTTATGCAGCTTTTGTTTCTAAGGCTCTGGCTTTTAGTGCACATTGGATCGAGTTACCTTATGTTGGGCAGATTTCAGAATCAAATAAGATGTTTGTGGTCGAGTTGGCTCAGATCCCGGTGAAGGTGCAACTACCCGCACTTGTATCTCCGGAATTGGTCAACCAAAATAAACAAGATGTAAATATCTATTTGTTTGATATGTTATACGTCTGTTTTGATTAATGACATGTATGTGAACTCAATATTGTAAAATAATAAAGGAAAAAAAAGAGAGGTTGTTACAGCTTACACAGATTTGTGGCAGAAGGTGACCCTCAAAACCTATCGGTTTCCTTATGAATTTGTTCTCCTGGAACTGTAGAGGGGCGGGAAGCAGATCATTCCCAAACCTGATTAGAGATATTATATCTTTACATAAGCTCAATGTAGTGGCTTTATTTGAAACAAAAATTAGTGGGAAGAGAGCAGAAAAAGTTATTAGTAGAATTGGCTGGTCCGGTAATAGTAGAGTGGAATGCGAAGGCCTGGCTGGAGGCATTTGGATTATCTGGAACATTGACCAAGTGGATATAAGGATAATCAGCAAACATAGCCAATTTATTCACACAGAAATAACCTGGAAACTAGGCAGATTGCCTAGAAGGATTCTTGTTACCTTTGTGTATGGGAGCCCACAGACTAATACCAGAAAGGAACTATGGAGGGAACTGGAAGCCCTGAGCTATAATTCTAACTCGGCCTGGCTGGTCATAGGTGATTTCAACGCTTATAAAGACCTACAGGAGAACTAGGGCAGTAAGTATCTTAATTGAAGTTCCATTAAGCCTTTCTGTGATTTTGTTTCATAATGTGGGCTGGTGGATTTGTAATTCAAGGGACCAAGATTCACGTGGGAGAGAGGCATGGTTAAGGAGAAGATAGACCAGGCCCTTACCAATTTATAGTGGCAGACAGAATTTCTAGAATTCGTGGTCTTTCATTTTCCTGCTCTCAAATCCGACCATAGGCCCCTACTTATGATGCTGAAGGCAGTGAAGGAACCTAGAACGAGGAAGAAGCCATTCAGATTTGAAGCTGCATGGCTTTTAGATGATTCTTTCTCAGAGGTGGTCAAGGAGGCATGGAGGAACGAGAGGAATTGGGTTGATAACGCTGAATTGCTCAAAACACATTTAACCAGTTGGAACCAGGAGGTGTTTGGCAATGTTTTTAAGCAAAAGAGGGAATTAATCAGAAGACTGTCAGGCATAGACCGAGCTCTCAGTGAAAATAGAAATCCCTACCTACTGGAACTACAAGGTGAGCTGTGGAGTAAGTATGAGGGATTCTCATGAAGGCGAAAGCTATGTGGCATTAGAAATCTAGGTGCAAATGGCTTAAACTGGGAGACAGAAATACTAAGTTCTTCCATGCGGTCACGATGACCAGAAGAAGAGCTAATAAAATCCAGACATTGAAAAATTAAGAAGGGGTCTGGATTCAAGAGAAGGAACAGCTAAAGGAAATGGCTAGAGCTTTCTATCAGAATCTGTTTAAGGATGACGGATCGCCCTTTATCCCCCTATCTCACAAGGAAGCTTCCCCAAGATTGAGGAGGAGGAATTAGCCAGACTTCAAGCTCCTCTCACAGACGGGGAAATCAAACAGGTAGTTTTCAGTATGGGGGCGCTTAAAGCACCAGGACCAGATGGACTCCCAGTTTAAGGATGTTTACAGGAATCCAGAGCTGGTGAAAAACATCAACATATCCCTACTAATCCTCATCCCAAAAGTTGACAACCTGGAATGCCTAAAAGAACTATGACTTATAGCACTTTGTAATGTCATTTTTAAGGTTATTACTAAATCTATTGCTAATAGGCTAAAACCTTTCATGAACAGGTGGATAGTGCCTTAGCAGAGCAGCTTCATCCCTACAAGGAGCATAAATGATAATGTCATTATAACCCAAGAGGTTTTACACTCCATGAAGAGGAAAAGAGGAAGGAAGTGCATGATGGCAGTCAAAATATACCTGGAGAAGGGCTATGATAGGGTGAGATGGGACTTTGTGGAAATCACCCTAAAAGACATTGGACTATCAGACCACTTCAGGAACCTAATCATGGAATGTATCTCAATTACATCTATGAGTATCCTATGGAGTGGGGAAATCATAGAGGCTTTCTTAGCTTCTAGAGGAATACGGCAGGGAGACCTGCTATCCCCATATCTGTTTGTCCTATGCATGGAAAGATTGGGTCACTATATAGAGTGGGTAGTCCAAAGGAAGATGTGGAAACCTATAAAGCTAAGCAAGAAAGGCCCATTGATTTCCCATTTCTTTTTTGCGGATGACCTAATACTCTTAGCAGAGGCTGAGTTGGAGCAATGTAGCATGATCAGGAATTGCCTGGAGCTGTTCTGTTCAAGCTCAGGACAACTCATGAATGCCCATAAATCCAAATGTTTCTTTTCAAGGAATATAAATCACTCTAGAACAGAACAATATAGCAATGAGATGGGCTTTCAGCCTACAGGAGATCTAGGAATTTACCTGGGTATGCCTCTGATCCATAACAGAGTAAGGAAAGACACCTTCAAGCATGTCATAAACAGAGTGAAGAGTAGATTAAATAGCTGGAAGGCAAAGACCCTATCCCTCGCAGGAAGGGTTACCCTGACCTCTAGTGTGCTAAACAATCTACCCTATTACTCCATGCAGACAGCTCTGCTTCCTATGGGACTTTGTGATGACCTTGAGAGGATTAGCAGAGGCTTTATATGGGGAGAGGACGTTAACTCCAGAAAAATGCATCTAGTGAATTGGGAACAGGTGTGCAAACCTAAGATGGAAGGTGGTCTGGGAATTAAGAATCTAAGGGAGATGAACGAAGCCTTCCTAATGAAGGTGACTTGGGGTTTATTCAAAAAGCCATAAGCTCTATGGGTGAATATTCTAAAGGTAAAATACAACTGGAAAGAACACCCTGACCCTAGATCAAATCAGAAGACCAAAGCTTGCTCAAACCTATGGAGAGGAATCCAAAGAGTTCGGGAGAAGGTGGAAGAAGGAGTCATCTGGAAAGTAAGAGATGGCAAATCAACTTACTTCTGGCTCGATGAATGGCTAGAAGGAGAAGGCAAGTTGATCACACAATCCGAAGAACAGTTACCAGAGGGCTTAATAGATAGCTCTGTGGTAGAGATGGTGAACAACTCAGGGGATTGGAAGTGGAGCTTAATTGAACCCTACATTACCCCGACCACCAGGACCAGATTGCAGGCTTCAAATAAACCTAGAGAAGATCTAGGACAAGACCTCCGGAGATGGAAAAACAGCACTAATGGGGAGTCCACGGTGAGATCAGCTTACAAGGCCAACACCCAAGAATACCAATCTAAACCTATTTGGAGGAAGATATGGAAATGGCCCGGTCCTCAGAAAATGAGAACCCTCCTATGGCTAATTGGACACGATAAACTCCTAACTAATGGGCTAAGATTTGACAGGCATCTAGACCAAACCGATTTTTGCCCAATTTGCAAAAAGGAGAAGGAGAGCACAATCCACTGTATTAGAGACTGTGATCATGCAAAGAACATCTGGATGAGAATGGTAAAACCGAACAAATGGGGTAGGTTCTTTGACCTAAGGGCAGTTGAATGGCTGGAATGTAATCTATCGAGGGATTTTGGGAAAGAAGACTGCTCTCACCTGGAGTGGAAAACACTCTTCGGAGTCACTATATGGAGCATCTGGGTACGCAGATGCGAACTTGTTTTCCAACCTGAGACAACGAGCCTCGGTGACCTATACTTCGGGTGCCTATACAGAGCCAATGAGTGTATGAACTGGAGGAACCTCGAAGAAAAAACCCAGGGAAGAAGAATCGAGGTGAGGGAGGTTGGATGAATCCAGCCTAAAGAAGACTGGGTTAAGTTCAACACAGACGGATCTGTGTCTACGGGAAACATTGCCTCCTGTGGAGGAGTCCTAAAAGACGCAACTGGAGTTTGGGTGTGTGGCTTTGCTAACAACCTAGGCAGAGGTAGCGTCACCCAATCAGAGCTTGGGGCGATACTCTCGGCCTTGGAATTGGCTTAGGAGAGGGGATACAAACTTCTCAAAGTGGAATCGGATTCGATGACGGCGGTGGAGTTGTGCAGATAGGGGTGTTCGGGAAGACACCCGGAGGAAGAATTAGTCACAAAGATCAGGAACGTTCTGGAGAGAAGATGGAGAGTTGAGATATCTTACACGTGGAGAGAAGCTAACCGGGTAGCTGATTACCTAGCACGCATGGGCCACAATCTAGACCCAGGTATGACAATTTTTGAAGATCCTCCTAGCGGGATGGGCCAAATCCTGATGGATGATATGAGGGGCCTTAAAACCCCTAGGGCATGTTATCTCTAGTCCATGGACTCCTTACTTGTACAAAAAAAAAATACCTTAGTTTTTTGTGATTCACAACTTCTTACAGCATAAGTCGAAATGTAAGGGGATTATACAAATGTATTACTGTAGACTCAAAGACCAAAAATGGACAAAAAATCTAAATTGTGATCCCTGACAATATCCTTCGAGCTATGGGAGATGGATTAAGAAAGTTCGTCAATTACATTGGGTACATCATACGAGGCACTTGTCCTTTGAAAGAGAGGAATTGGACTAAAATTTGGGAACAATGTGGAGAACATATCTTGATGCAAGTGAAGGTAACAACTAGCATAATTGTTTATCATACACATATCCATATACACTTCTCTAATTTAACATATTTGAGTTTATTATTGTAGGAAAAATTTGAAGTCGGTGCAAGTATGCAATGACGATTTGATGCATTCATCAATGCCACTTCACAACGATTATAAAATTGGAGCAGTCGCTTGCACGTCTTGTACTCTAAGTACAACACAAATGATGAGAGACTAGCACATCCACCTCCCACGGTCAATGATGATGAATGGAAGCACTTGGTCAATGTTTTTGGCTCAGATGATTTTAAGGTATTATGTAATACCATATTTAAAGAGCGATCTAATATGAATTGTGTAACACAACTAAATATGAAATGAAATGCACGGAAAAAGCTCAATAAATGCACAAAATAGGGTCAAGCAGAAAACAAAACATACGTGTGGTTCTCATTCATTTGTAGAAGTTCAAGAATTAATGGTGAAACTTTAGAATAAATTATTCTCGTATATAACATTATATGATTTTATTTATTTATCATTGGGTGGAAATTATGTTTGATTGTAGAGAAATCCTAAAACTGGAGAGAAGGCGCCAATTGACCAGATATGTGAGTTACAACATACTCGTAAGAATAAAGAAGGGGAAGTTATATGGTCAAATGCAAAGTCCCAGGAAGTTAATCTATATTTAAATTTTATTAATGTCTACAAATTGTAATTTATATTTCTTCTTGTTATTCTAAATATTTAGTTGTTTTAAACATAGGCCCAATTGAAAGAGATTATAGCCAAGCAATCTGAAAAAGACATTCCTAGTCTGAGTAATGAGAAAATGTTATCTCAAGTTCTTGGTCAATGGACATGGTACTTTTGCAGTAAAGGATATGGGGCTAAACCTCCCATTAAGAGAGTTGTTAACCAAATCACTCCCCAACACCTTGAAGAGCAAGAGAAGAAAATACGTGAAAAGTTTGCTATAAAGCTACGTGAGGAAATGAGATTACAAGAAGAAAGGATGCAAGCACAGTTTGAGGAAAGACTATAGTCACAGATGACCTCTTTAATCACATCTCTCCAACAGGTACTAATATCCATATACACGTTTTGAATTTAATAGTTTAGTCATTTGTATATAATATGAAGCCACACTTAAGGGATGGACTAGCCAAGAAATATTGTGATTGAGGAAAGTGTTCCTTTAATTTAGATTGAAGTAATTTAATTCTTATAATATCATATTGGAAAATGGTAGCATCGTAACTGTATTTTTGAAATCGAGTTAAGTGTGATTGATTGATGCATTGATAATAAATCTACTAAAAAATGATATTGATATCTATTTGAATTATCATCTACAGGAGGTTCAAAGATTATTTATATTTGGATATTGTTCTTGATGACTGGTTTCTGCAATGTACTATCAATTCTATCATAATAAATTGTGATGAACTGGGTTTTATATTCTTACTGTTGATGGCTAGTTTTTGATGACTAAATATTGCTCTTGATGACTGGATATTGCTCTTGATGATTGGTTTTTGAGATATACTATGAATTCTATCACAATAAATTGAGATGAATTGGGTTTTATATTCCTATTGTTGATGGCTAGTTTTTGATGACTGAATATTGCTCTTGATTATTGGATATTGCTCTTGATGACTGGTTTCTGAGATGTACTATATATTCTATCATAATAAATTGAGATGAATTGGGTTTTATATTCTTACTGTTAATGGTTGGTTTTTGATGACTGAATATTGCTCTTGATGACTGGTTTCTGAGATATACTATATATTCTATCATAATAAATTGAGATGAACTGAGTTTTATATTCTTACTGTTGATGGCTGATTTTTTATGACTAAATATTGCTCTTGATGACTGGTTTCTTAGATGTACTATAAATTCTATCATAATAAATTGAGATGAACTGGGTTTTATAATCTTAGTGTTGATGGATGGTTTTTGATGACTGAACATTGCTCTTGATGACTGATTTTTGAGATGTACAGGAGGTTCAAAAATCTTAACATAGCATCTACTTTTAGCTCCTTAACCTCCTCACACAGGTGCCATTATTAGTTACTAAAGAGGTTTGTCTTTAGAAGTAGATATTACTTTATCATAATATCTGGTAAGAGATTCAAATTGAAGCTTGTCTTTGTACCTTCAAATTTAATGTTGGAAGCTTAAAATGTCATATTGAGTTCATGATTTGTCACAACATGGAGACTATAAAAACATCCACACTTTTATTCTTGCATTGTTAAAACAAGACTATGGTATGAGTGTCAGATTACTATTTGTATTTTGTAGCATGAATCCACTAAGGGAATATGAGTTTATTCTTTTTTTTTTTTATGGACTGGCTGTATGATTCTAATCACACCATTGGAAAACTCCACTTCCTTTTTCATTGTTTTTTTTGGGTGGACTCATGTTGAGCCTTGTAATATTTCTTTTCCATTAAATGTATTGGCTCAAGGACCTAGACAAAATGCATCGACTCTAGAAGGAATGAAAAATTAAAAGTACTGTGTTTCTCTAATTCAAGGACCTAGACAAAATGCATGGTTCTTCATTGTTAATTTGTTTTTTTTTAAGAAAAGCATTGTAATAGTTAGTGTTAGCTATTGTAATTAATTAATTAAAAACTATTGTGTTTATCTAATTCAACCAAAATTTCATAAGTAATCAATGATATAATGGAGAACCTACTAGATATGTATATTGTGTTGCCAACTGTAGTACCTTGATTAGATATGGAAATTAATTCCCCACTATTAGATATGGAAATTAATTCTGTCTCTAAATATATAAGACAAAATTGATTCCTAGCTGTTTTTTTTCAAACAAATGATTATCTTGTAAATGACTATATGGCATTAAAAATATAAATCACAAGAGAAATCAAACAATTTTGCATCCAAAATGTATCAATTATATTAATATGTAACAAAAAATATCCAAAAATAATGTAGAACATAAAATGTCATCTTAATATTATTATCTATCGATAGTGTCACTGGTTTCTGCATTGTCATCTTTCTCTCCTTCAAGTGCAAATGACAGCATTCTTATATTACTATCTATGATGAGACATCTGAAAATTCAATCCCATTATTTAACTTTTTGCTTCAACATCGAATTTTAAAGTGAAGATGAGTAGATAGTGCCTCAATTTTTGTATTTATAATGGTAACTTGTTCTTCTAATACTCCAATAGGAGCGGAAGATTTAGAAAAGGAACTTGCTACTAATAAATTATGAGCTTGAGATTCCAATCTATATATCCATCCTTTGTTATTCATGCCTCCAACCATATCTAAGTAAACAATGTTGTCAGAATGTTGGGTGGAGTGTTGGCTGGAACCTTCGTCACTTTGAAATTGGGACTGCTTCTCAATTAATTTTATTTGATACATTTCTTGAAAAGATAAAGTTGTTAGGTAAAGTTAATATTTATAAAGAAAATAATATAGAAGAGTAGCGATTACATAAAACAATCCTTCCTTGCTGCTTGTTGAACCACTTCGATGACTTCCTCTTAGGCTGTGAAGTCATTCATATACTCAAAACAGGTCGATTCTTGGTTTATTTGTTCCTTATAAAAGAATAAAAATTTAAGTGTTATGAAAGTAAAAACTTAATCACTGTGATTTTGACAAAAAATTACTCACAATTCTTTTGGCGTGCTGACATGCAAATATAGACCCTCCACTATGTACATTAAGTCCTTCTTTAGAAAGCTTATTTTGTTTTTTTTTGTTTTTGGCTTTATCATGCCAGCTATCACTATCCCATTCAACCCTTAATTGTTGTAGTATCTTTGAAGGAATCCAATCACCCTTGTCTTGGCCACTACGCACCTTAAACAATGTATTTTTTAGGGCTGTTGATCCCCATACTGTCGAAAGACCTTATAATATTGTGCTCATCTTCCTCTAACCATTTAAAGCTTACCTAAATGAAGAAAGCAAGCAAGTTAACATAACATTTACACATTTTTTAAAACTTATCGATAACTATGGTAGGGGGTGTGACATATTACCTTGAACTTATCAAACCATATTTTAATGATATTATCATCCACCTTTCCTTAGTTGGACTAAGAACCTTTAAATTGTTTCTTGAAAATTATGGCAATGACACCCATTGTTGGGAAGTCAAGATAAAAGTTGAAGGTGTAATCATCAAATTATATATAATGAAAAATATGAAAAAAAGGCGTATTACTTACATGTTCCCAAGTGCTGATCTAATCCAAATTCAACCATTTGCATCTCTTATTTTGCACTGAATGTCTTGTGGTGTGAATGAAGCTGCCTAATGTTTGGACATGTGGATAAACTAGGGGATTGGGCATATATGGTATGTGAAGGTGGGGTAGGGGCAACACTACTCGAAAGGTGAGGATATGAGGCAATTTAATGTCCTACTTTTGAATGGGGAGATAGGGTAGATGTATGACAAGTCTGAGGATAGGGAGATGATGTAACATCCCTAATTTCGTTTCTTTTATTAATAAAGGCACATAATTATTTAATTAAAAAAATAAAACTTATTAAACAATTTTTAGATATCTAAGAAAATATAAACCTTAGAAATTCTTCACTTGATGTGTATCCATAGAAAATGTTTCTAACATTAAGGGAATAGGTAAAGAGAGAAAACCTAATAGAAAAAAAATTAGAAATAACATCCTAAAGAGGGGTGAAATTCTTGGGTAAGAAAGATAAATTTTTGAAAGTGAGTAAAGATCTTAAAATTTCAAGAAGATTGGATTAAGGTAATTTTTCCTAATTCAAGAGTTAGAGTTCCTAAATTTAACATCTCTACCCATACATTGGGCCTTCATCTATGGACACTTCATAGAGTTTTTTTCCATTTCACATGAGTCTTTAGTAAGACAAATGGATAGCCCAAACAAGAGATATAACATAGAATTGAACAATAGAATTGAACAAGGATATAGAGGTTGGACCAATAGCCCAAAAATCATGAAAGTGTGGCCAAGCTCTCCGTGAGAGGTAGAAATTTTAGCCAAACCAAAGGAAATGGGCAAGAATGAGTCCAAATCCAAGAGAGAAAAATACAAACCATGTGATGAAATAATAGTGTAATAATAATTAAGATTAGGTCATATGACATTAGGGCAAACATCTATATCATACACTTATAATTTCAGCAAGCCATGTGATGATATAGTAGGTAATAATACATGGAATTAGGAAAAAACATTCATATTCTATACAAATAATTTCAGCCAAGCAAGGGAGAATCAAGGGTTGAAAATTTGCTACGTAGAAATATAAATCAATCATACATGAATGAGTCAAAATAAAAAGGAAATGAATATCTAATTATGGGGACCTTGTCCCCTGTCTTGAGAACATTTTATCATAATTTTCGGATAACAAATCCTCTTTTTGCTGTGCATATCTTGAGTAAGGGAGAGAAAGACAAGAACATGAGTTATCTTCCCCCAAAAAGAAACCCAGTGCATCCTAATTATGATAAGGTAGACCCCATGATTATGAGAGGTGAACTACTTGATGATTTTTTTAAGAAAAAATCACCCTTATAACATTAGAATTTCGTTCAAGTGAGAGAGATGAAAAAATAGAAGCAAGGTAGAGTGAAGAAAGGAGAGAAAGAGAGGAGAAGAGAGGAAGGAAGAAGAATGAGAAGTTTAGAGGACTAAGTACTCAAGGTAAGTTAACTTAACCTCCACTTGAATCCATCTTTTCTCTTCATCGTTGGGGCTTAAAACTCGTCCTCCTTCTCTTATTTAAGTTGCTAAAAAAAGCTAAGGGAAGGGAGGAATCTTGCCATTTCCTTCAAGAGAAAACGAGAAAAAGAATTCACTTAGTGAGCTAAGGAGATATTTAGGTAGGTTTAACAATATCTCTTTTTGAAGAAAAGCTTTGAAATTTATAACATTTATATGGGATTTTGATCTTAGAACTTTGATGAAATTTATAATATTTGCTACTTTGATGATTGGACATAGATGTTACTATATCATGTTACATGTTGATCCTGCATGTGATGGATGTTTTGAATATTTTGGTTGGTGTGGAAAGTTCTGCATAGATATGGATATGAGTGGCAAAAAGTTAGGGTTTTTATGCTGCTGTTATGTATATTTGAATGAGGTAAAAAAATTGATGGAATATGATTAGATTGATAAATTAGGTATGGCCTTAAACACTTAGAAGAAGACCGTGAGAAATTTCTGTTAGGAAACACCCTTAATAATACATTATTTGATTTCTATTTTCTTGAGAAGTAGATGATGGAATATGTTAAATTAAGTGAGAGAATCTAATTAAAATGTTGAAATGAGTAATCTTATGGTTAGATTTAAATTAGGAAGAAAATAGGAAATGAAGTAATAAAAGGATGAACTAGAACCTTAGGAAGGGCTTGGTTAGAAAACTAGATTTTGGAGTAACCAGGAAAGCTTCTGTTCTTAAAATTATGGAAAGAATCAGTTAGGAATTAAAAGAAATGTTAACGTGAAAAATGTAGACATATGTCTCACAGATTGGTAGCCACTGAAATTACACAATTTGGAGTTCAAATGAGGCAGTTAAGGTCCAATTATTAGTAAGCAGTGATCAGAAACTAGTTAATTAGGGAAGAATTTGTTAGGTAAGCTTTTGTGTTTGAATTTATAGAAAATATGTAGGGAATTAAAAGAAATGGGTAGCATAAAAAATATAGATATATGTCTCATAGATTCTTAGCCACTGGAACAACTCAATTTGGAGTCGATATGAGCGAGATAAAGTCATATTAGTAAGCAGTGGTCATAAACTAGTTAACCAGAGAACAATATGTTAAGTTTGCTTCAGTTTTTGAATTTTTGGGAAAAATTCATAGGGAATTAAAAGTAATGATTAACATGAAAAATGTATATATATGTCTCACAAATTTTTAAGCATTAGAATAACTCAATTTGAAATCCATATGAGGGAGATATAGTTAGATTAATAAGTAAAGGTCAGAACCTACCCGAGAAGAAATAACATTGAATGTGAGGGAGTAATAACACCAAGATTCCTTAATATTTAACTAAACTTTTAAACATAAGAGTTTTAGTGTTTTGTATTTGCGTTAAACGGACACTAAGATGGCCTCAATCAGAGTTAAAATGAGGGAGTTATGCTCTGATTAGTGAAAGAAGGTCAAGCTAGATGAAAACCTACATCATGGGACAACACAATACAGAGCATGACCATGTTCCAGGATATGGCCAGGCCGTGTTCGGTGCGGGAAAGGGTTTTTTGAATCCTAGAGCATGGCTGTGTTATAGGAAATGACCAGGCCGTGTTAAGAGCAGGTAAAACTTATTTTTAACACTTTTCTACCCTAATTGAACCTCATTAACTATAGAGTAATAATAAAAACCAAATTGAAAAAAGAAATCCCTATAATCTTTGTGAGAACATATGTTGAAAATGATATAAGTTGGAGGAAAGTGACTAGAGGCGAAGCATAAAGAAAATGAAGAGATGAAAATAATATTTAAAAAGAAGAAGAATCTTATAAATGAAAATAATAAATGACTAGTGTATACCCTAGTTATTGCCATTGCATGAACTCCTTACCATATTGAATGTGTAATTTTGACATGAAAATATTTTATAAAGTGATATTTGAAAATGATTATGTTCATAGCATGATTGCATTTTACCAACGATTTTTGGTAATGATTATGTTTTGATGATAAATTATGGCATGTGGGTATAATGAACATACTTATTATTGAAATCATATTTTTGGCTATTAATTTGAAAAGAAAAGAAAAGAAAAGAGATGAGTACGGTCACATGACAGTCCGTGTGGTGCACCAGTAGGGGACACCCTACTCATGGCTATGATTATGATAACGAGAAAAGAAAGAGAAAGTGTGTTGACATGCTGTAATTTAAGCATGTTGTTAGCATAATTTTAGTTAGTTTTCATTTAATTTAAGTAGAAAATAGATATGAATTAATTGAGTTTTGTGTTTTATGTTTTAGGAATAATAAAGAAGAAAAGAAGAGGAAAATAGAGAGAAAATTATGGAAAAATTATGATTTCTGACCCTTCAAGGCATATCTCACTCATTTGGACTCCGATTAAGGTGATTATAGTGGCTATGGAAACAAGAGACATAGTGCTACAACTTTCATGTTTGGCACTTTGGCAAAATCTAGAAGATTCTGGGTGCCACGGCGCCGCATGAGGGCGCATCTAGAGCGCCACGTGAGGACGCATCTGGAGTGTCGTGGCGCTGAGCTGCCCAGACAGGAGCGCTGTAGCGCTTACTTCAGCGTGTTGCGGTGCCTGATCCTAACCAAGACAAAATGCCGTGGTGCTAGCACAGGCGCCACGGTGCCCAGATGGCTACTTTTTGTAGCACTGCGGCGTTCATCGCCCCATTAGTTTGTCGAATTTGCGATTTTTCGGTCTTCTTGACTCCAATTAAGCCTGATGGGCCAGGATTTGACCTAGAAACACTCCTACTTCAATTAGGAGGAGTGAATCTATAAAAAGGGAGGAAAGCAAGCAGATAATTCATTCAATCAATCATCCAAGTTATTAATTACATTCTTTAATTCTTCTTTAGAGTTTCTTATGGCCCTGCGTGGCTAGTTACTTTTAGTTGGTAGAGGTAGATTGAAACCTCAAGGGATCTTCATGTATTGTGAGAATTTGATTTGATTTTATTATTTCAATCTTAATTGAGTATTGATTATTCATCTGCTCTTCTTTTCAATGATTATTCATATGATTGCTAGGGAGGCCTACTAGTATATTATTTGTCTTAATCTACCGTTGAATTATGTTTTGAACAAAGTCTTCAATTATGTGATTCATGAGGTAAATAGGTTTAAGGATTTTGGATTATAAATCATTGAACCTATGATGAATAATTAACTAAATTAGATATAGCCGATATGTTTATATTTGTTTAACTCTATCAGTTTCTCTAGTTCTTCATGCGGTTAATAAGCTATGCTTTACCGATGTGCTAAAGGATTGCTTGTTAATTAGGGTTTAATTAGTGCGATTGTCATTAATTTACTAGACTTAAGGAGGAACGGGGTTAGAAACCGAATGATAGATATTCAATTACAGATTGATTATATTGTCAATGATCAATACAATCCCTTAATGGTGGATATCAACCGAAATCAACGCTTTTCTCATTAATTACTCTCTTAATTATTTTCATTATTGTTTACTTTACTTAATTTGCGATTATCAATCCCCCTTTTTTCTAATCACATAAGGTAATACCAGTCTCTGTGGGATCGACCCTTACTCCCACTACTATAGATTAGTTGAGAGGTAAGGTATCAATTTGGGTGTACCTGCGACAGTATACACCATGTGCCATGTTAGATGGAGCATGGAAAGTTTGTACTGGAGAGTAGAAAATACTCACCCTGACCGAGGTAGATTTATTTGAAAATAAGTTGATAGCCATCATATGATATTCTAAAAATACTTATTCATGTCATACATGTCATTATTGTACAATTTTCATGTGTATAGATCAAGTGTATTCTGTGACCTAAGATATTTGTTATAGTTTATACAGATGAACATAACGTGAAGAGCAATATTGATGATGATGTTTATTTATTGTTGAACCTACTGAGATTTAATTCTCACTATATTTTCATATCATATTCATAAAACTAGTTATGCAGATTTTTACTATGGTTTTGACTTTTAGTGCACGTTGGATCGAGTTACTCTATTTTGGATAGATCTCGGTAATTAATAAGGTGTTTGTGGTCAATTTGGCTAAGATTTTGGTAAAGGTGCAGCCACCCGAACCCATATCTCCAGAATTGGTCAACATAGATGAATAAGATGTAGATATTTATGCGTTTGTACGGATGTATTCATTAATGATGTGTATGTGAACTCAGAATTGTATAAGTTTTAATGGTAGACCTTAAACCTTAATTATCTTAGTTAAATTAATTGAAAGTTATTATGAGTTAAGTAGTTAGAAGTAAAGAAGTAATGACTTAATAGGACTTTATTAATATATACATCTATAAGAAATGGAGTTATTACATAATTGGTATTAGAGGAGGTCGATCCTAAATGGCCAATGGGTGGATAGTTATCTGAATCGATCTTATAGTGTTTTAAGTATGTTTGTGGTTATGTTGTGTAGGAGATTAGTGATTTCATATAGGTAAGAAATTACTGGTGTTTCCTATCTATATGTCGAGGTGGTGTTATGACTGTAGTAAATATTGTTGAACTAACTATTGGGCTTTATCAACTCAATAACAACATATCTCTGTTTGTGCCACAATAGGATATGGCACCACCGAGGAGGAACTCATTAAACAATGCGAAAGAAAATCT
The DNA here is from genome assembly GCA_037074535.1 of Gleditsia sinensis. NCBI lineage: Eukaryota > Viridiplantae > Streptophyta > Magnoliopsida > Fabales > Fabaceae > Gleditsia > Gleditsia sinensis. The sequence goes on along the minus strand of CM073463.1, from coordinate 56,750,766 downwards.
GCACAACTTGGCTACAGTAATTCGAGACCAAGTCACAACCACCAATCAAAATTTGCAACATCTCTAGAACAGTAACAACTTGAATGGAGAAAATAATGCAAACAATCTGGTGACTGGAAATGATATTGGCCTATTTGAGTTCTTGAGAACCAAACCATCTTCTTTCCAAGATGGCTATGACCCAACGGTAGCTGAAAGGTGGATAAGGGAATTGGAGAAGATCTTTGAGGTGATAGGCTGCACTAATGAGTAGTAGGTGATCTTTGCTACATATATACTGAAGGATGAAGTTAAGTGTTGGTGGTGAGGGGCCAGAGAACTACTAATATACCAGAGGAGGAAGACCACTTGGCAGGTGTTTAAGGATATTTTTCTGGAGAAGTACTTTTCAAGTACTATGCAGGCCAAGAAGGAGATCGATTTTCTCCAACTCAAACAGAGTAACATGACAGTAGGTCAATACATCGCTAAATTTGAGGAGTTTTCTAAGTTCTTCTCTTAACTAAGGTTTAATCCTGATAAAGTTTGGAAGGATGTTAAGTTTGAAGCAAGATTGAATCTAGAGATCAGGAATGAAATGATAGCCTTGGAAATAAGGGAGTTTGTGCCCTGGATAAATAAATCTAAACTTTTGGAAAAGAGTTTAAGGGCAGTGAAGGACAAGAAGCAGAGGCAAAACCTGTGGAAGAGGAAGAAAAGTTTCCCCAACCCTAGCAAAAACGTGAGGGGAAGGGGATATAGAGCTGGTAAAAGGCCATTGACTGCGAATCTCCGACCTCTCTAACAAGACCTTACCACAGTCAAGTGCACTAAGTGCAGATGTATGCATGGTAATCAGTCATGCTACATGGGACAAGATGTCTAGTTTAAATGTGGACATAAGGGTCATTTTGCAAAGAACTGTCCACAAAATGTGGGGAAGCAGTTGAAATAGAGGCTTCAGTTGAAAGAAAGGGATTTCACTCTGAGCAATCAAGAGGTAACTCAATCCTCCAAAATGATTCAAGGTACGTGCTACATCTATAGATTTGCTCTTATGGTGTTGTGTGACTCTGGTATTAGTCATTCATTTATATCGAAAGAATTTATTAGGAAGCTTCAATATCCTATTTCTAAAACCCCCTATGAACTATCTGTAGTAACCCCTACAGGGAAAAAGGGTCTTAACTTTCTCTATATGTAAAAACTATTAGGTCATTATTCAGGAGAAAACTTTTTCTGTAAACCTCATTTGCCTACCTTTAAGAGTTATTGATGTCATTTTAGGGTTAGACTGGATGTCTAAAAATTAGGTCTTGCTAAATTGTTGCACCAAGACCATTGAATTTCTTCCTCCTACTCCACAAGAGGAAATGCAATTATTGATGTTAAATGCTAATCAAGTTAATCGGGAGTGAAAGACTGAAGTATTTGGTTACATTCTCTTGTGTTTATCAAACCTAGAAGTCGAACCGAAACTTGATGAAATCCCAATAGCTAATGAGTTTCTTAAAGTATTTCCAACAGATATTTCAGGCTTACCTCCCGAGAGAGAGATAGAGTTTTCTATTGATCTCCTACCCGAGACAAGGCCTATCTCTATTGCACCTTATAGAATGGCCTCGAAGGAACTATAGGAACTCAAGAAATAGTTAAAGGAATTGTTAGACAAGTAATTCATTAGACTAAGTGTATCACCTTGGGGAGCTTCTATATTGTTTGTTAAGAAGAAAGATTGGAGTATAAGACCATGCATAGACTACAGATAGTTGAATAAGGTGACCATAAAAAACTAGTACCCTCTCCCTAGGATAGATGGCTTATTGGATCAATTGAATGGAGCCTCCATCTTTTCTAAGATTGACTTGAGATTGAGATATCATCAGATTAGGTTTAAGGAGGAGGATGTACCAAAAATAGCCTTCAGGGCTAGGTATGGGCACTATGTGTAACATCCTAAGTCTCTAATAAAGTTAGATAAATCTAAGAATAATTAGAAAATACATATGACAAAGAATTAAAGTGCTTAGTTATGTAACAATAATGCATTTATAAAATAGGTGACATATAGTTAATCATGAATCATATAAATAAAATTCTTAGGAGCATAATGGATGGGGAAAAGAAACAAATACATTTTTAAGACATTACAAATTTTGGATTAGTAGTAAATTAAGGCAATATAAAAGAATTAAGGAGCTGCTAAGTAGCACCACAAAATTTTAGCCACATAGTATGCCACATTGCCCAAAGAATTGTAGCCACCTTGTAGCTACAAAAGCATGCCACATTGCCCACAAAGTTGCAGCTACGTAGCATGCCACATTGGCTACAAAATTGTAGCCACCTTGCGCCTATCAAAGCATGCCACATTGGCCACAAAATTACAGCTACCTTGCACCTACCAAAGCATGCCACATTGGCCACAAAATTGTAGCCACAGAGTATGCCACATTGGCCACAAAATTACAACCACCTTGCACCTACCAAAGCATGTCACATTGCCGACAAAGTTGCAGCCACATAGCATGCCACATTGACCACAAAATTGCAGCCACCTTACACCTACCAAAGCATGCCACATTGCCCACAAAGTTGTAGCTACATAGCATGCCACATTGGCCACAAAATTACAGCCACCTTGGACCTACCAAAGCATGCTACATTGCCTACAAAGTTACAGTCACATAGCATACCACATTGCCCACAAAATTGCAGCCACCTTGCACCTACCAAAGCATGTCACATTACACACAAAGTTGCAACCACATAGCATGCCACATTGGCCACAAAATTTTAGCCACCTTGCACCTACCAAAGCATGTCACATAGCCATAAAAAATTCAACCAAAATCATCCAAGAAAAATGCCACCTTTCATTAAGGAAATCCTACCACATAGCCATAATTATTTCAGCAATATTCTAGCCAAGAAATAGCCACCCACTTCAGCCATTTTTTTGCCCACAATTAGAAAAATAATACGAAGGCTGCTGCCCCACTTCATGCCTTTATATTATCACGCCATCCCTGCATAAACCACAAGGGAATCCCTGCAAAAACACAAGAGAATCCCTGCAAAACACAGCCTCCTTTTCCTCTTGAGTGGTGGAAACCAGCAGCCAAGAATCATGCTATCTAGGTATTATTTTGGGTAGATTCAAACCCCATTCCTCATGCAACCAGCACCCAAGAGGGAGAAAAGGCAGCCATAAAATGTAGAGCCAAAGGGGGAGAGAAATAAAAAAAAAGTGTTGCTAAGTTGCAAAGGAAACCAAGAGGAGAAGCAAGCTGAAATTTGATAACCATAGGAGCATTTCTGCACAATGTGAGTTTCCCCTCTTGAGGAAAGTTGGTTTGTAGTGCGGAAAGCTCATTTTGGGTTTTGCATGGGTGATTCTTGAACATGAGATGCAAGATGTTAAAGTTGAAAACATGGAAATCTAGTGGTAGAGAACAATCTTTGCCATCTAAGTAACAAATGCCGAAGCACCACACATTCTGCAAGTAAACTTTTTAAACCCTTTGTTCTTGGACTGTTTGATTTGGTAAATAACCTTTAAATTTTCTAATATTTTGTGAGAAAAGTATTGAAATATTGATAATCAATTATGGAAATTTTCATGATTTTTGAGAACCTACAAATAGGCCATTTACAATCAAAACAGTGCTAAGAATAATCTGCTGGATAACTTAGGCTATTGATGGAAATACTAAACATTGAAGGGGTTAGATATTGAATTTTCATCTTAAAATTTTATTACAAGTTATAGGGATACTAATTAAGGAACCCACAAAATTTTAGAGAATTCTAGGTAGTTTAAAGCTTAAAATAAAATATGGAAATTCGATGGGACAGGAAGTGAGTCAGAAGAGACCAGAACTGGGGACAGCCATAAAAACGGTGTTATTTGAGGGGTCAAATGAATCATTTTTTACTTGAAATTTTTATGGTTATTATATAACATATCTATTATGCTCCATATCAAATATCACGAATTTTGAAGAAGTGTTACCCATTCAAAGTAATGGAAAACAGAATAGAAATGGACCGAAACCAATATGCACTATTCTGGATTATGGAGGTAGTTCTTGGGATAAATGGAATAGTTAAGGGCTATGAGATACAAAAAATAAAATAGACATGTAGAGGAACCTCCATGGAAAATTTTAGAATTTTTAGTAGACTTTTGTCATATTTAATATTAACCCCAAATCTAAACAGAAACACAGTTTGTTTTGGGGAGCAAAAGCTCTTAAACTAGAAACTTATGATTTTAAGTGCTAATATGAATGCATTAACCAAAAGTTCTTATATGTTTTAGTTTGAGTTACTGATAGTATAACATTGGCAGCCTTGGAAAGGAAGTGATTGTATAGGAATTGAGATAGCTAGCTTTTCCTTAAAACATTCTTTATGTTTATGAACTTGAATTTATCAATTTCATTGGTTGCCTGACTTTTATGCTATGATGAATGATGGTCTAAAATATGTTATGTGTGCATTCTCAGGAATTACGGGGGTGCCTAAAGTGTGCCAAGTAAGCCTCATTTCCCCCACATATTGGCCAATAATAGGAGATGCATAACCTTTTTGTAGGTATGGGACTGCATTGGGTAAGTAGACCAAAATGTTATGGGTCCCTACTGTGACCAATATGATGTATGTATGTATGGTCAATTTTTATGTTTCAGTGAAATAAATTGAGATGTTTTAAGGAATGGAATGTGTACTGTTTTTCTGAAAAGTTTGCTAGTTATTCAGATTGTCATCTCATCTTTTTATGTCCACATAATCACATTCCAGGTAATCCAGCAAGAAGTGAGCAACAAGGGTCTCAAGGTTGACTCATCTGATTATGGATATGGATTGTATTTTTTTTGGTTGTGTAATATTTGTGTGATGGCTAAGTTGAGTGCTAAGTCCCTTTTTGACAGCTTATAATGTGATGTAAAATAAGTTATGGGCTGTACCATTTTCTTTTATGGCATGAGAGCCTTTTGTTGTAAGTAATGCCTATCATGCCTAGTTAGTTGCGTATAAGGAAATAAAATTTGAAAATGCTTGTAATAGCTTGAAGCACTTGTATGCTTATCCAAGAAAGATAAACGATATAAGTGAATAGGTTAATTTATGGGTTAGGTAAACATTGTTAGAAATTTACAGATAAGAAAAAAAATATAATACTAAAAGGTAGTTTGGTGGGAATATTCTATGACGTGGATGTATGAAATAAGATGCTAGTTAGTAAGGTGTGACACTATGAGTTTCTCATAATGCCCTTCGGGTTGACAAATGCACCTACAATTTTCATAGATTACATGAATTGCATTTTTTGACCCTACCTAAATCAATTTGTGGTAGTGTTCATTGATGACATCTTGATATATTCTAAGAATGAGAAAGAACACGAATAATATCTCTAAATTATGCTACAAGTACTGAAAGAGAAAAAGTTGTATGTCAAATTGGAGAAGTGTGGATTTATGCTATCAGAGGTGAAGTTACTTGGATATGTAATCTCCAATAGAGGGGTAGCTGTAGACCCTAGCAAGACAAAATCAATGATTCAATGGGAGAGATCAAAGACGATTACAGAAGTTAGAAGTTTCTTGGGTTTGGCAGGATACTACAGAAGGTTCATACAAGGCTTCTCTCGTATAGCCTTAACACTGACTAAATTGACTAGGAAAGGAAGTCCCTTCAAATGGACTGATGATCGTAAGGCTAGTTTCTAAGAGTTTAAAACAAGATTGACCACTCCACTTGTTTTAATTATTCTAGACCCAATAGGATATTTTAAAGTGTATAGTGATGCTTTATAAAAGGGGATGGGGTGTGTGTTGATGCAAGACAAGAGAGTAGTTACTTACGTCTCTAGGCAACTGAGACCCCATGAAAGAAATTATCTAACCCATGATCTTGAATTGGCAGCGGTAGTGTTTGCCTTAAAGATTTGGCGACATTATTTATACTGAATAACATTTGAAGTATACTGTGATCATAAGAGTTTTAAGTACCTTTTTCATCAGAAGGAGTTAAATAGGAGGCAACGAAGATGGGTAGAATCTCTCAATGACTACAATTTTGAGATAAAGTGTCATTAAGGAAAGGCGAATGCTGTAGATGATGCCTTGAGTCAGAAATCTCTACACATAAGTCAAATGATTGTGTATGAGATGCAGATGCTAGAGGAGTTTTGAAATTTGAAGCTGGCCACTACTCTTACCCCAAAGAAGCTAATAATCAAGTGTTGAGTATAGAGTGTGACCTTAGAGTCTAGATTAAAGAGGCTCAAGCTCACAACCAATACTTATAAGATCACAAAGAACAAGATAATTTTTCTATCTCAGAAAATGGAGCAATCATGTATAAGGGAAGGGTTTTGTGTCCCTCAAGAACGAGAGTTGAGGACTAAGATCCTGCAGGAGGCACATCAGAGTAAGTACATAGTCCATCTTGGATCCACTAAAATGTATCAAGGCTTAAAGAAGATGTACTGGTGACCAGGGATGAAAAAGGACATTGCTGAGTTTATGGCAAAATGTTTAATTTTTCAGAAGGTGAAGGTGGAGCATCAAAAGTCAGCAAGATTTCTACAACCTCTTGAGATCTTTAAATAGAAATGGGATAGTATTTCGATAGATTTTGTGGTGGGTTTACCTAAGACTCCAGTTGGACATGACTCTATCTGGGTAATCATAGACAGATTAACCAAATTTGCTTACTTTCTATCTATAAAGGTTAACTACTCACTGGAAAATTTGGCCCAGTTGTACATCTAGGAAATAGTCAAACTACATAGAATTCCCTTAAATATCATTTCTAATACAGATCTAAGGTTCACGTCGAGATTTTGGAAGGCGTTGTAGGAAGCTTTTGGAACCTAGTTGCGGTTCAGTACTGTCTACCATCCTCAGACTGACGGGAAGATAGAATGTACCATTCAAATCCTAGAAGACATGTTGAGGACCTGTGTGTTAAAGTAAGGTAAATGATGGGATAAGTACCTACCTTTAGTGGAGTTTATTTATAATAGCTGCTATCACTCTGGTATTAAGATGGCTCCTTACAAAGTTTTATATAGTAGGAAGTTCCGATCTCCACTATGTTGGTTTGAGGTTGGAGAAAAAAACTTACTTGGTCCTAACCTAGTTCAACAAACTACTGAGCAAATTAGGATGATACGAGACAAATAATTAGTTTTGATCACTACTAACCAATCACATTACCATTCAAGATATTGTATATAGTATACTTGCTTTGCTTATTATGCAAATATAAAGGGATCATAATTTTTATATCTCTTAGATGTTCTAACCTCAACAATCTCATAGTTATGTGCCTTCGTTCCATGATTAGGGATGGAATCAAACCAAGCACATTTGAATAAAACAAAAATTTTCATGGGCAAATCCTATATATTATAATTCAATAATATCTGTTAAGACCCGTAATAATCATTGTCTTTTTTTTTTTCATTTATATCACTTTGATAACATACACCAAAATTTGTTGTACCCATACTTTGGCCATTTGTTGGCCTTTCCTTCAGGACCACATGCCAAACTCTTTAGAATGGCATCTTCGATATTGTTATTTAATACTTAGTTATTAAATGTTTATGTTATATCTATCTATGTGTTTGTGTCTGCGTGTGTATCTTTGTGTGTCTGTGTATGTGTATATGTATGCATATATAAATATATATATGTATGAACGCACACACACGCACACACAGGTATATATATATATATATATATATATATATATATATATATATATATATATATATATATATATATATATATATATATATATATATATATATATGTAGATATGTATATATGTATATATGTATATGTATTGAACCGCAACTGGGTTCCAAAACTCTAATGATCACTACTAACCAATCATATTACCATTCACACCAACTAATCTTTATTGTTTAGTTAATGAATATTTTACTTTAGGTTTAGTTATTTTGCCATCTCCACTATACTACAACACTAATTCATTACGTCTATAAGTCTCTACTAAGTCTAGTCTTACATTAAATTTGTCTTTGGTCTTACCCTTAGTGTCCATAACTGTGTATAGGATATTCAAAAAAGCATTTCTCTCAATATGCATGACATTTAGATTATGCGAGAGAAGATTTATTTTCCAATATGATAGCTTCTAGAATATAGTTTGCTTGGTCCATTTGTGAATAACTCCATACTCTCGAATATTTTCATGTGCCATTCTAGTTATGTTAGGCATATGTCTTAACCTTTCCCACATTTCTTTACATGTCAACGAGGGTGGAGGCATTGATGTCTCATAATGTCTCTTTCAAAAACTATTATTATTCCTTCTATAACAATGATCAAGTGGTAAGAATTGTCGATGACAATCAAAGAAGGATGTCTTCCGACTATGTTAAAGGGTAAATGTTTTTGAACACTCCATACAAATTGGGCAAGCAAGTTTTCCTATTGTCATCTAACCCGAAAGCATCCAACATGTAGGAAAATCATTAATGGTCCAAAGCAAGCAAGCTTTCATAACAAAATTATGCTTTAGTAAGATATCATAGGTCGCAACACCGGTATTCCATAAAATTTTAAGGTAACCTATAAGTGGCTACAAGTACACATCCATTCTATTCTTCGGATTATGATGGTCAAGAATAAGAACTCTCTTCTCATGCACATCTAAGTGGGAAGATTATAAGAGGTGATAATAACTGGCCAACACGAACAAGTCTGACCTATTTTATCAAATGGAACAAATCGATCGGCACACAAATCTAATCTCACATTTCAGGGGTCCTTCCAAATTCAAGATACTCTTCATCGAATAGTTTCCAAGCCTTACCATCAGATGATTGAGGCAGAGCCTATCACCCTCACAATCTATCTATGCCATCTCATTTGACTTGCAATTTGCATTAAGGAATAAAGTCTTTGGAGCCTTAGAATAAGTGGAAAATACCATATTTTTTAATACCTTGCCATTTCTAATTCCTTTTGTAATGCTCTTCACCACAAAATTTACAATGACGAAACTCCTTATCAAGAGGACTCTAATAAATTATGCATCCATTTCAACAACAGTGAATTTTTACACAACTAATCCTAGTTGCTCCACTGATTTCTTTGCACATTAGAGGTTTTTAGGCATACGATTTTCGTTTGGCAATATATTTCCTATAAATTGTACCCATTGATTGAAACAATTTTAAGAGATGTTGAAGTCTGACTAGATACCTAAAGCTTCCACGGCAGTTGATAATTCAGAATAGTTTTCACAATCATCATACAAGGGAGCATGCGCAACTGGCAACATATTAAAAAATTTTTAGCTTTCAGGTTATAATCTTCGTCCCTCTATTCACCATAACCAAATCTTGTTGCTCTATATAATCACCAATAGATGGTCCAACAAAATTCACTATCATCAAAGTATGTCTGATGTAACATCCTAAGTCTCTAATAATGTTAGATAAATCTAAGAATAAGTAGAAGATACATATGAACAAGAATTAAAATAGTTAGTTATGGAACAATAAGGCAATTAAAAAAAAGGTGACATATAGTTAATCATGAATCATACAAATAAAATTCTTAGGATCATAATGGATGGGGAGAGGATACAAATACATTTTTAGGACTTCACTAATCTAGGGTTAGTACTAAATTAAGGTAAGATAAAACAACCAAGGAGCTGCCAAGTAGCACTACCAAAAGATACCACATTGCCCACAAAGTTGCAACCACATAGCATGCCACCTTGCCCACAAAATTACAGCCATTATGCAGCCATATTTAAGCAAGAAATCCACATGGCCATAAAAAATTGCAGCCACATTTCTGCCAAGAAACTGCCACCTTGTAGCCACATTCTAGCCAAGAAAATCTACCACCTTGCAACTTACTTCAGCGAAGAAGATTGTGCCACCTTACCCTGTAAACTATAATCCACTTTAGCAATGCCTTTGGCCACAATCAGAAGAAAAAAATAAAACAAAAGTTGTAGCCTCACTCCAAGTCCCTACAGCCCCATGCCATTTCTTGCAGAAATCCACCACCTCCATATGCCTCTTGAGTGAGAGAGTCAGCAGCCAACATAATCATGTGCTTAGGTAACGGGGCAGCAGAAATCACATGCCTTAACCCATGTAATCAATGCCCAAGAGGGAGAGGGAATAGCTAGACAAACAAAATAGAGAGCAAGGGGAATAGATCAGCCAGAAAACTTTGAGAGCCAAGGAGAGGAGAGCAGCTGAAAAATTAAGAGCTAAGGGGAGAGAGAGCAACTAGAATTGAGAGGGAGTGAGTGCTAAAATTTGAAGCTTTAATTACCCTATATTTTTTGTAAAAACGTAGCTGAGTTTGCAAGGGAAACCTATGGAGAAGCAAGCTAAAATTTCAGAGCCATGGGAGTATTTCTACACAAGGTGAGTTTTCCCTCGAGAAGAGTTGGTTTGTAGAGAGTTGAGCTCATTTTGGTTCTGCATGGGTGATTCTTGAGCATGAGATGCAAGATGTTAAAGTTGAAAACATGGAACTCTAGTGTTAGGGAACAATCTTTGCCATCTAAGTAACAAACATGCTGAAGCACCACACATTCTGCACTAGAAAGTTATTGTTCTTGCACCTAAAAGTTTTAGGCCCTGTGTTCTTGGACTTTTTGATTGGGTAAATGGCCTTTAAATTTTTTAATTTTTGGTGAGAAAAGTCTTAAAATATTGATAATCAATTTTAGAAATTTTTGTGAATTTTTAGAACCTACAAATAGGCCATTTCCAATCAAAATAGTGCTAAGAAAAATCTACTAGACAGCTTAAGCTGTTGATGGAAATATTCAAAACTCAAGAGGTTAGAGGTTATATTTTTGCATGAAATTTTTATGGAAAGTTATAAGGATCCTAATTAAGGGGTTCTACCAAATTTGGGAGAATTCTAGGCAGTTTAATGCATATAATAAAATGTAGAAATTTTGTGGGACAAAAAGTGAGTCAGAATAGACTAGAATTGGGGGCAGCCATAAAATTTTGGTTATTTAAGGGGAAAAATGAATTATTTTTTACTTAAATTTTTATGGTGATTATATAACATATCTAGTATACTCCATATCAAATATCACGGATATTTAAGAAGTTTAACCCATCCAAAGGACTGGAAAACATAATAGAAATGGAACCGAAACCAATCTACACTGTTCTAGGTTATGGAGGTACTTCTTGGGGTGAATGGAAGAGTTAAGGGCTGATAGATCCATGAAATAAAATAGACATGTAAAGAAACATCCATGCAAAATTTTAGAATTTTTAGAGAACTTTTGTTATATTTAATAATAATCCCAAAATTGAATAGAATCACAAGTCTTTTAGGGGAGCAAGAGCTCTTACACTAGAGACTTAAGATTTTAGGTGCTCATATGCATGCATTAATTGATGTGAACCCCTGATATGAACCTCACCAAGAGTAGTGAGACCCGAAATCAATATGGGATCCAATTGGAAGGATCATGTTCTATGTAACATCCCGTAATTTTTAAATATTTTCCTTATAAATTCTTCACCTTACATATATGCATAGAAATGTACTAATATTAATGGAATAGGTAAAGAAAGAAAACCTAAGAGGAAATATTAGAAATAAACATGCTAAAGAAATGTGAAATTCTTAGGTAAGGAAGATAAATTTTTGTGAATTAAAGGTCTTAAAATTTCAAGAAGATTGGATTAGGGTAATTTTTCCTAATTTAAGAGTAAAAGTTACTAAGTTTAGTATCTCCACCCATAAATTGGGCTTTTACCTATGGACACTTCATATAGAGTTTTTCCACTTCACATAAGTTTCTAGCAAGCCCATTGGATAACCTAAGCAAGAAATAAAACATAGACTTGGACTAGGCTATAGTAATTGGACCAATAGTCCAAAAATTATAAAAATGTGACTAAGCCCTCCAAGAAAGGTAGAATTTTATCCAAAGCAAAGAAAATGGGTAGGAATAAGCCCATAATGGGTAGGAATAAGCCCAAATCCATGAGGAAAAATAAAATAAAATAAAATAAATTAGATGATGATATAATAATAATAATAAAGATTAGGTTACATGGCATTAAGACAAAAATTTAGCAAGTGGTGTGATTCTACATTCATCATTTTGGCAAGTGGCATGATAATACAAGGCTTTAGGACAAAAACATCTATATCCTACACTCATAATTTTAGCAAGTGGTATGATAATACATGGCATTAGGACAAAACATTCCTATCCCACACAAATAATATCAACCAAATAATGGAGATTAAAGGGCTAGAAATTTGCCACCTAAAAAAGCAAACCTATCATACTTGTTTAAGACAAAAGAAAATGGAAATGAATCCCTAAATCAAAGGGACCTTGTCCCTTATCTTAAGAACATATCATCATAATTTTCAAAATACAAATATCCTTTTCCTATGCATATCTTGACTAAGGAAGAAGGAAGACAAGAACATAAGTTGTTTATTTTCCAAAAATTCAACAAAGTGTATGCTAATTGTGATAAGGTAGACCCATGATCATGAAAGTTGAATTATTTGGTGGTCTATATAAGAAAACCCACCCTTACAACATTAGAATTTCGTCCAAGTGAGGGAGAGAAAAAATAGAAGCAAGGTAAAGTGAGGAAAGGAGAGGAAGAAAGGAAGAAAGAGGAAGGAGAAGTCTAGGGGACTAAGTGCTCCAGGTAAGTTTAACAATATTTCTTTTTGAAGAAAACTTTTGAAACTTATAATATTTATATGAGATTTTGATCTTAGAACTTTGATGATTGGTCATGGATGTTGCTATATCATGTTATATATTGATCTTGCATGTGATGTATGTTTGAATACTTAGGTTGGTGTAGATAGTTCTGCATGGGTATGGCTATGGTTGGCAGAATTTTAAGTTTTGGTGTTTTAATTTCTAGGAACAATCTATAAGGAATTAAAATAAATGGTTAACATAATAATTAAAGATATATGTATCACAGATTTTTAGCTACTAGAATCATTCAATTTGGAGTCCATATAAGGAAGATATGAGCTGATTAGTAGTCAAATGTCAGAAAATGGTTCATCAGGGAAGAATATGTTAGGATAGCTTTTGTATTTTAATTTCTGAGAATTATCTATAGGGAATTAAAATAAATGGTTAACATAGGAATTAAAGATATATGTGTCACGGATTTTTAGCCACTGGAATCATTCCATTTGGAGTCAATATGAGGTAGATAAGGTCCGATTAGTAGTCAAAGGTCAGAAAATGGTTTATCAGGAAAGAATATGTTAGGATAGCTTCTGTATTTTAATTTATGAGAATTATCTGTATGGAATTAAAATAAATGGTTAACATAATAATTATATCTATGTGTGTCATGGATTTTTAGCCACTGGAATCATTCAATTTGGAGTCTATATGAGGAAGATATGAGTTGATTAGTAGTCAAAGGTCAGAAAATGGTTCATCAAGGAAGAATATGTTAGGATAGCTTCTGTATTTTAATTTCTGGGAATTATCTATAGGGAATTAAAATAAATGGTTAACATAGGAATTAAATATATATGTGTCACGGAATTGTAGCCACTGGAATCATTCAATTTGGAGTCCATATGAGGTAGATATGGTCCGATTAGTAGTCTAAGGTCAGAAAATAGTTCATCAGGGAAGAATATGTTAGAATAGCTTCTGTATTTTAATTTCTGAGAATTATCTATATGGAATTAAAATAAATGGTTAACATAAGTATTATAGCTATGTGTGTCACGAATTTTTAACCACTGGAATCATTCAATTTGGAGTCCATATGTGGAAGATATGAGCTGATTAGTAGTCAAAGGTCAGAAAATGGTTCATCAGGGAAGAATATGTTAGGATAGCTTCTGTATTTTAATTTTTGGGAATTATCTGTATGGAATTAAAATAAATGGTTAACATAAGAATTATATATATGTGTGTTACGGATATTTAGCCACTAGAAGCACTCAATTTGGAGTCTATATGAGGTAGATATGGTCCGATTAGTAGGTAGAGGTCAGAACCTATCCGAGAAGAAATAACCTGTACATTGATGGAGTAATATTACCTTGATTTCTTAATATTTCGCTATAATGTTCAACATAATAGTTTTAGGTAATTGTTTTATCTTGAAATTGACACCAAGATCACCTACATCGGAGTTCAATTGAGGGATTTATGCTCTGATTAGTAAGAGAATGTTAGATATAATGAAAACCTGCATCAAGAAAATAAAGAAATAAAAATATTTAAAAAAAGAAGACGAATCATATAAATGACTAGTATATGCCATAGCCATTGCCATTGTATGAACTTCTTACCATCTTAAGTGTAAAATTCTGACATGAAAATATTTTATAAAGTGATATTTGAAATGGTTATGTTCATGGCATGAGTACCAATGATTTATGGTAATAGTTATATTTTGATGAACATACTTGTTATTGAAAGCATATTTTTGGCTATCATTATGAAAAGAAAAGAAATGAACACGGTCACATGGCAATCCGTGTGGTGCACCAGTAGGTGACGCCCTACCAACGGTTATGATCATGTTAATGAGAAAAGAAAGAGAAAGTGGGCCATGTCGGATGGAGCGAGAAAAGTCCGTACTAGAGAGTAGATGATACTCACCCTGACCGGCGTAGCTTGAAATGAGAATAAGTTGATGACCATCATATGATATTTTGAAAATAGTTAATCCTGTCATACATATCATTACAGTATGATTCTTATATGCATAGATATAATGCATTCATGTGACCAAAGATATTTTCTGTAGTTTATACAGCTGAACATGACGTGATGAGCTATATTGATGATGATTTATTGTTGAACTTACTGGGATTTAATTCTCACTATATTTCCATATCATGTTCAGAAAATTAGTTATGCAGCTTTTTCTATGGCTCTGGCTTTTAGTGCACATTGGATCGAGTTACTTTATGTTGGGCAGATCTCAGAATCAAATAAGATGTTTGTGGTCGAGTTGGCTCAGATCCCGGTAAATGTGCAACCACCTGCATCTGTATCTCCAGAATTGGTCAACCAAAATAAACAAGATTTAAATATTTATGTGTTTGATATGTTGCATGTATGTTTTGATTAATGACGTGTATGTGAACTCAATATTGTATAATAATAAAGAGAAAAAAAAAGGTTGTTACATTCTAATTCATATT
The DNA here is from genome assembly GCA_037074535.1 of Gleditsia sinensis. Lineage (NCBI taxonomy): Eukaryota > Viridiplantae > Streptophyta > Magnoliopsida > Fabales > Fabaceae > Gleditsia > Gleditsia sinensis. Next base: position 56,735,566 of record CM073463.1, on the reverse strand, counting down.
TATAATGATATAAATTAAAAACAAAAATGACCTTGAACCGTTATCTATAAAGAGATAAGAACCAAATGTATAAGAAATATTGTAGACGCCACACTCAAGAAAAGAGAAGAAGATTGTGAGTTATAAGTCTTGCTTGAACGCCACAAGAAAAATCTTGATAAGTTCAAAAAAGTTCTTTGAAGAACCAAAGAGAAAACACTTAATATTATAAATGATAAACTGAATTGTTCTTGAGCATACAGACCTATTTATAGGCCAATAACCTAAACTAACAAGGAAAACTACATAGAAAACTTCTATAGGACAAGAAAAATAAAAAAAAAGGAAACTTTTCTAGAAACTATCAAATAGGAAACTCCTATAGGGTAAGGAAAAATACAAATAGGAAACTTTTCTAGAAACTATCAGATAGGAAACTTTCCTAGTCAAATAAACAAAAAAACTAAAAGTAAATAAATTAGAAAAAAATGTAGGCTAAATTGAGCCATTAAATAAATTCATTCTTTTGGGCCTATATTCAGTTTTTAACCTTCTATCTTCTTGCACTTTAGGTCTTTATTTAGATTGGCTGGTCTTGACCCATATTTAAGTGAGTTTTAATGACATAGACCAGCTTTGGGCTCTTTTTTTGTAGTAATGCATGTATCTCCTTGATGGGCCTATAGAATTAAACCATTAAATACTTCTTTAAATCTTTTAGCCCGAGCTCTTATGATAGGTCCACTTGGGACTTCAAGCATATTTGCATTCCATTTTCATTCGCTCGTTGTGCTCACATCATTAACCAAAGGCTTTTATATGTTTTAATTTAAGTAGTTAGTTGTAACCTTGGCAGCCTTAGAAAGGAGGTGATTGTGCTGGAATTGAGGTAGTTAACTTTTTTTTAAAACACTCTTTACGTTTATGAACTTGAATTTATCGATTTTACTGGTTTCCTCACTTTTATGCTATGATGAATTATGGTCTAAAGATATGTTATGTATGCATTCTCAGAAATTAAGGAGTGCCCAATGTGTGCCAAATAAGCCCCATTTCTCCCACGTATTGGCCAATAATAGGAGATGCATAACCCTTTGTAGGTATAGGACTGCATTGGGTAAGTAGACCAAAATGTTATGGGTCCTTAGTGTGACCAAGATGATGTATGTATGTATGGTCAGCGCATATGTTTCTGTGGAATAAAATGAGATGTTTTAAGGAACGGAATGTATGCTCTTTTTATGAAAGTTTTGCTAGTTATTGAGATTGTCATATCATCTTTTTATATTTGCATAATCACATTTCAGGTACTGTAGCAAGAAGTGAGCAACAGGGTTCCCAAGGTTGAGTCATCTGAATATGATACAGATTGTATTTTTTTTTTCTAGTTTTGTAATATATGTGGGATGGCTTAGTTAAGTGCCAAGTCCCTTCTAAACAGCATTTAATTTGATGTAAAATAAGTTATTGACCATACACTTTTCTTTTATGGCGTGAGAACCTTTTTGTTGTAAGTAATACATATCATGCCTAATTAGTTGGTTCTCCTATAAGGAAATGAAATTTTAAAATGCTTAGAATAGCCTGAAGCACTTGTATACTCATCCAAGATAGATAAGTAATAATATAAGTGAATATGTGAACTTATGGGTTAGATAGACATTAATAGAAATTTACAGATAAAAAGGAACATTCCATAATATGGATGTATGAAATAGGATGCTAGTTAGTAGGTGTTACACTCGAAAATCACTACTTCCATAATATGAGTTTCTTGAAACCATTAGGGGAGGGGGAGGCCTTGTTTCATCACGATTGGTCCAGTAATAGTAATTACTCATAAAACCCTTCATACAAAGGTGGGTTTTCACTTCATCAACTGAAAGATACTTCTGACACTAGCATTTTCTGCAAGGGCACCTTAGCTTTCCTACTCTTTTAAAATGTGATTGCAAGCAAACTTTACAAATTTAACAACTCCTACCAACAACTCATTTATAACTGTTCTCTTATCAGGTGCCACCCTATTATTCATTTACTTACAATGTTCAGAAACTTCCATCTTGTTTCTAGACACACATGAATCAAGATAAACATCTCAATTTAATATCAGAAGCAATACTAACATCAAACTAATGTTAAACTACTCACAATACCAACATGAAAGCAAAAAAATAACTCTTCTTTTATAATATAAAATTTTGAAAAGATCTACAAAACAATCACCCTTCTTACATGCATGGATGCTAAATGTTTACTAGTCAGAGGGGACAATATTTATACAAACTTAAATAATTGATTAGTCATAGGATAATAATAATAATAATAATAATTTAGTAATGTTATACTTCTAAAAAGTTTTGTATACTAACATTATATAATTTTTTAACTAAGAGTGTGTAATGGTGAGTGTGCATTGTGTAGTAATTAATTAATTTTTTTTTAGTATACACGATATATTAATTTTGTTATGTTAAGTTAATGAAAATTAATAGTTGTTTAAATGTATATATTAAAACTGAAATTTGTTGAAAATTTAATCAATATGTGTGTTTTCGGCAAACAAAACAAAATTATGTGCAGTTTCTTAATTAATTTGATTTAATTACAAACAATTAACAATTAAAATTTTTTTTTTTAATTTCCTATTAATTTTGCATGGGAGCTTGGAAAAACAACTTTTTCATAGTACGCTTCTTATTTAATTCATTTATCTAATTTTATAAACATCTTTCACTTTTGCATAATTTTGCATGGCATATATTTGAGTAATGTGCATAGATTCTCCTAAATTTTCTTATATTTATTTTACTAGTGCTATTGTTTTATATGATTTAAGAATCAAAAATATAGAAATGTTAGTTCATATAACATTACCAATTAATCAAGATAGTATATGAAAGTAGACTTATGCAGGAGTCCATGTGAAATGTCATATATATATTAAACAATATAATTTAGGATCAAAAGTACACATATTTTAGTGAAATTAAAGTGGAATAAAGGCAATTGTATTTACTTAAAACTACAATGACAACATACCTCAGCCAATTCTAGACATGTACTGAAAGATTCCAGATCAACAATTGAGCCAGCTAGTCGTAGAACTGTCTCATCTAGGCTATGGAATTCCAAAGGATGCAAATGCTTTAAAGAATGAAACCTAAGTGCTGAGCACCTCACAAGGCTGCTTAATTGGTAATACTTATAATTTGTAATGATCCATGGTTATTTTTCTAGACACCAGTACAAGATCATTAGCTATAAGATATCAAAGCAATAGAACATCACAAAATTCCAAACAAAAGTAGCTTTAGGTACATCTTAAACTACAAACCTTAACTCACTCAAGAATATCATAGAGGTCATTTAAATCTTCTTCGCTAGAAAAAGAAGCCTCTTGGATCTCAGTATCATCAATTATAGATCTCTTGGTTGATCATATAAATAAATTCTATGATGGATTTGTTCATATGATAATAATGAAGTAAATGCTTTCTTTACTAATATTTGAAGCACATAGAATTTATACCATACTTAATTTAGAACTAGAATGAATTGCAAGGTATTGCTATGGAAAGCTAGACTGCTAATAAGTTGATCTTTCCACCATTAAATTTTTATCTTTGTCTAAAGATTTTCATTTTTTTCAGAAAAAATAACAATCCATTGATAAAGAAGCTCAAACTCTGAAAAGGTCTAATTTCCATAGCAACACCTTGAACTAAATGAGAAGTTCATTATTTGGATGTACTGTTAAGAGCTCATTGGCCCACATAACCTTGGAAGTTGTTTTTGTCTAAAACATTATGCCTAAAGCCAAGAACCTTGTCATATGCAATATCCCAACTATTGAAATACATTCCCTGGTTAAAGGCCCTTTAACGTTCCTTGTGAAGTCAATCTCTCAACTAATAGAATATAACCACCCAACTTTGTAAAACCAGAAATAGTCACATTCTCCATATTTCAGACAACATTGACTTTAGGAGAAATAGCTAGAGCTAGGCAGAGTGACTCTTTATACCAGCTTCCAAAATCATAATATCACTCCAACTATGGAAGCAACTAATGAATCAAGTGCTGATGACAATTATAACAATGGAAAAGATGGGGGATAAAGTGAGGAGCAAAGAAAACACTGTTATAAAAAAGAAAAAAATATCCAGAAGTTCCTAGTAACATTTTGATATTGTGCTGGCTTAAATTCTCTCTATATGCATTTTGAAACCAAAAAGCTAATACAAAAACATGTCTTTAACAAAGGAAGCAAAAAAAACTTATTAAATCTTTCTAGATAACTATCATACACAATGGGCTATAGCTTTAACCCTGCATCTAGGGTGATATAATATACATAATTAAAATTACTAGCAGATTTTTTTATATGTCAATATGCCAAAAAGGAGTAATGAAGTATTCTCTCCCATTAAATATTTTATGGGAAAAGATATAAAAACCATGATTTACAAAACATTTGTATTTCATCAAAAAAATTATTTACCTCTTTGTGACATTAAAATTTTTAATTTATGAATAATTAACACCTATATATATATATATATATATATATATATATATATATATATATATATATATATATAGACACACTAATTAAAGCACATCTAAATTTCTTAGGAATACATGTCTTTGTTCTTCATAAATTTTTACTTACACTTTAAAACTATGAAACCATTATCCATATTAATAAAATATATTTATTCATCAATTTTGAAAAGTGATAATTTGAAAATAAATATAGAAAGTTTAAAGATTGTATATTAGCTTTAAAATATTACTAATTTAAAGTTCTAGTAATATAAGTTTAAATAGAAATAATCCGAGATAGAATATTAATCAACACTAAATGAAAAAATGAGAAAGAAATCTCTAAAAGTAATATAAAAATATAAAAAATCCAGAAACAAAGATTTTAAAAGTTTTTTGAGATTGAAATAGCCTCAAAATGAACATTTTTAGACTCAAAATAGAAAAATGGGTTGCCACGTTATTAATCTCTGAATGAACTTCAAAATGATAGGTAATGGGCTCCGTAACTTTACCTGAGTTGAAAGTTAAACTCGTTTTACTACATAGAATTTTTATGATCCATTTCTTCTTCTAGACCTTATTATGCTCAATTCAGTCCATGAATTCACTGGCCCATTTTATTAACTAAAGAAAAGGATGAACTGAATTGGGAATTAGGACTCGTAAAATATAATCATAGTGACAACATTTAAAAACTAATTAATAACTAAACTCTTAAAATATATATTTCTTTAATTTCAAAATAATTTATCAATAATCAATAAAATACAAATACAACACTAAATAGATATATGAAAGGCGAATGGTGATAGGTATTTTAGTCTCTTTTTTTTCTATTACATTCCAATTGTTCTATTTTCATTGGTTTTTTGAGGTAAAGTCATCTATATATGAGAAAATCCGTATTTCGTGGGAATCAAAATTTGAGTCAAACATACTAAATAAATATAATAAATCAATGTAATGGAATTTAAATTCCTATTCCATCAATTTATTTATGCAAATCAAAGGGGATCCAAATTCTTTCTCTAAAGATGATTTAATTTACGTTTCAAACAATAGAGACAAAATTAGAGATGAAAAATTTACGGACATAATTTTTTTCTCTATGATAATAATTTAATTATTATTTCAAAAAGTAGATACATAATTAGAGATGGAAAATACTAATTTTAAAAATTAGGGATGGAAAATTTTCTCTCTAATGTTTCTATCTCTAATTTTGTCTATTTTTTGAAAACAATATTGTTAGAGATGGAATAATTAGAGAGGAAATTTTTCATCTCTAACTCCGTCTCTAATAATATTTTGAAAGGTATAGACAAAGTTAGAGACGGAAAAACTCTGTCTCTAATTACTCTGCCTCTAATAATGTTGTTTTCAAAATAGAGATGGAATTTTTCAATCCCTAATTTTTTCGTCTCTAACCGTAAATTAAATATTGTTTTCAAAAATAGAGATGAAATTAGAGATGGAAAATTTTAGTCTCTAATTATTTCTATAACAATAATGTTTTCAAAATAGAGACGAAATTTTTCCATCTTTAATTCCAAAAATTGTCATTAAGTTAAAAAATTTGTGTCTATTTCTATCTCTATTTTAGAGACAGAATAATTTCTATCTTTAAATCCACTTTTTTGAATAGTGTATACTGTAAGGACAATTTTTTTTGGCCTCTTAAAATTAATATGAGACATTAAGATGCATCATGAGATAACAGTATAGAATACAATACAAAAAACATATGCATATATTTATACATCATCAGCTTTTAAAGCTACATTAGATGTTAACTGTATTTACGTGTGTAACCCCAGGTATTAAACATTATAATCCAAAAGGAGAAGTACCATACGGTTACACCAAAAATGGATCAGTTAGATATACATTTCTAAGCTACTACACTACATCCTACAGAGGCCATCACCCTTGGGGTGCAAAATGGTGGAGGAGGTAGCACTAGTGCTAGCAACTCTATCACATTAACTACTATAAGGTTAGTTATAATGGTAAACTATCCTAGATAGGGGACCTCGACCATCTGCATCTCAAGGAGGAAGGACAAGAACACGAATGGCATCCTAGCTGTCTCTCGAAAGATAGTGAGAACAAAGTCCAAGCAAGATCAACATCTATGAAAGTAAAAAAGAATAAGAAACCTTACGAGTTATGTCAAGTTGTATAAATTACAGAAAATATTTTCTCTTTTTGTATTAAAAGAAGACATGAATAAAGAATAAATAACATAATATGCATGCATGTTCAACGTCGTAATTAGTTATGCATCGATATCATATATATATATATATATATATATATATATATATATATAGTGGCTGATCATCTGTGATTTTATCTTTGGTCAGCAACAAGGTAATGTGAGCCATCTCCCTCTCGCCACTGTTACCTCATTAGGTCACCTTACTAATGTAAGGGTCATCCCACATTTTAAATGTCTTTTCAATTATCCAGCCATAATTACATCATCACATACATAATATTCACATAATATACATTTCCACTATATCAATTATGTATGCATCCTACCTCTCAAGAATGTAAAGCATCATATAACATATATGTATTAATAATTTCATCAAGTCAAATACCATTTAGTTCCTCATTGTGATGTCATTCATAACATAACTCATGTGAATATAGTAAAAATAAAGCAATCAATGTTGTATTACATCTATTTCTAGTTCATTAGTCTTTAGTTTAAGTAATATAATTATCATATCATTATTGTAGTTCATTTGGGGGTAAAAACAGTCAATTTCGAGCTAAGACAGCCTCGAACACGGCCTAGCTGTATCATAGAACATGACCGTGTCTTGGCTACAGCATACCAAAACCCACCCAAAACACGACCTGGCTGTGTCCCAAAAAACGTCTGTGTTCTGGGCACGCTCAACCCCCCCTTTGTTTCCACACTCCCAAATAGCCAAAACAAGATATAACCAGCCAAAATTCATATCATACATGCATTATTCAAGTCATATATGGAATTTCCCATCAAACCCAAAGAGTTTATAGCACCCAAAAACTCATCCCCCTATAAATGCTTTTTCCCCTCTCCTCTTCCTCACATTTATGAGAATCATGCACATACAACCACCTCTAACCTCATCAATATATCCCAACAACCATTTATATATACCCATATGTATACATGCATATAAATGTCATAAATAATGCAAAAATCATGATAGGTTGATGTTGAACTTACTTTCCACCAACAACTTTGGTTTTCCCCCTTTTCTTTAGCTCTTCCCTTCTTCCTCCCAACCAAATTTTATGTAGATTTTCACCATTAAAACAACTCTATGAAGCTCCATTAACATAAAAAAATCATAGTAGAGAGGTCAAAATTTCAAAACTTACCTTGTCTTCCCCTTTCTTGCACTTTCTCTCTCCTTTTTCTTTCTCTCTCCCCTCCTTCTCCTTCTTCTCCTTGGTGCACCATGAGCTTCTTCTCCCCCTTGAGTAAGTGTGTCAACTTCCCCTCCTCCCTTTGTAACAACTCCATTTATGTAAATGTAACAAATTTTTTTTATATATTTGTAAAATTCTATGAAGTTATTACTACTTTAATTCTAATCACTTAACTCATAATAATAATCACTTTAACCAAGCATAATTGTTATTAACAGTGATACAATACTAAGTTTCCATACACACCATTATTTTACAAACTACACACCATTATTTTACAAACATTTGTACAAAGATACATATTAGTTCTAATCATCTATGTCGACTACTTTCGGGGACACTGGTGCGGGTGGCACTTTCACCGGAATCTCAGTCACATCTACTACAGATACATTTGATATAACAGGTAGTTGCCCAATGTAGGGCACCTCGATCCAACGTACGGAAATAATAAGTGTCATTGAGAAAATCTGCATTATTCTTTTGAACATGATATGGAAATATAGTGAGAATTAAATCCCAGTAAGTTCAACAATAAATCATTATCAATATAGCTCATCACGTCATGTTCAGCTGTATAAACTACAGAAAATATCTTTGGTCACAGGAATGCATTATATCTATGCACATAAGAATCATACAGTAATGATATGTATGACAGGATTAACTATTTTCAGAATATCATATGATGGCCATCAACTTATTCTCATTTCAAGCTACCCCAGTCAGGGTGAGTCTCCTCTACTCTCCGGTACGGGCTTTTCTCGCTCCGTCCGACATGGAACACTTTCTCTTTCTTTTCTCATTATCATAATCATAACCGTTGGTAGGGCATCCCCTACTGGTGCACCACACGGATTGCCATGTGACCGTGCTCATTTCTTTTCTTTTCATAATGATAGCCAAAAATATGCTTTCAATAACAAGTATGTTCATCAAAATATAACTATTACCATAAATCATTGGTAATCATGCCATGAACATAACCATTTCAAATATCACTTTATAAAATATTTCCATGTCAGAATTTTACACTTAAGATGGTAAAAAGTTCATACAATGGCAATGGCTATGGCATATACTAGTTATTTATAAGATTCGTCTTCTTTTTTAAATATTAATTTTATTTCTTTATTTTCTTGATGCAGGTTTTCATTATATCTAACCTTCTCTTACTAATCAGAGCATAACTCCCTCATTTAAACTCTGATGTAGGTGATCTTGGTGTCAATTTTAAGATCAACCAATTATCTAAAACTATTATGTTGAACATTATAGCGAAATATTAAGAAATCAAGGTGATATTACTCCCTCAATGTACATATTATTTCTTCTCGGATAGGTTCTGACCTCTACCTACTAATCGGACCATATCTACCTTATATGGACTCCAACTTGAGTGATACCAGTGGCTAAAAATCCGTGACACACATATCTAATATTCTTATGTTAACCATTTATTTTAATTCCATACAGATAATTCCCAGAAATTAAAATACAGAAGCTATCCTAACATATTCTTCCCTGATGAACCATTTTTTGACCTTTAACTACTAATCATCTCACACCTTCCTCATATGGACTCCAAATTGAATGATTCCAGTGGCTACAAATCTGTGACACACATAGATATAATTCTTATGTTAACCATTTATTTTAATTCGATACAGATAATTCTCAGAAATTAAAATACAGAAGCTATCCTAACATATTCTTTCCTGATGAACCATTTTCTGACCTTTGACTACTAATCGGACCATATTGACCTCATATGGACTCCAAATGGAATGATTCCAGTGTCTAAAACTCCGTGACACATATATCTCTAATACTTATGTTAACCATTTATTTTAATTCCCTACAAATAATTCTCATAAATTAAAATAAAGAAGCTATCCTAACATATTCTTCCCTCATGAACCATTTTCTGACCTTTGACTACTAATCGGACCATATCTACCTCATATGGACTCCAAATTGATTGATTCCAATGGTTAAAAATCTGTGACACATATATCTTTAATTCTTATGTTAACCATGTATTTTAATTCCCTACAGATAATTCTCAAAAATTAAAATACAGAAGCTATCCTAACATATTCTTCCCTGATGAACCATTTTCTGACCTTTGACTACTAATCAGCTCATATCTTCCTCATATGGACTCCAAATTGAATGATTACAGTGGCTAAAAGTCTGTGACACACATAGCTATAATTCTTATGTTAACCATTTATTTTAATTCCATACAAATAATTCCTAGAAATTAAAATACAGAAGCTATCCTAACATATTCTTCCCTGATGAACCATTTTCTGACCTTTGACTATTAATCGGACCATATCTACCTCATATGGACTCCAAATGGAATGATTCCAGTGGCTTAAAATCCGTGACACATATATCTGTAATTCTTATGTTAACCATTTATTTTAATTCCCTACAGATAATTCCCAGAAATTAAAATACAGAAGCTAAAAATTTTGCCACCCATAGCCATACCTATGCAGAAGTTTCTATACCAGTCTAAGTATTCAAACATACATTACATGAAAGATCAATATGTAACATGATATAGCAACATCCATGACCAATCATCAAAGTTCTAAGATCAAAATCTCATATAAATATTAGAAGTTTCAAAAGTTTTCTTCAAAAAGAAATATCGTTAAACTTACCTGGAGCACTTAGTCCCCTAGACTTCTCCTTCCTCTTTCTTCCTTTCTTCCTCTCCTTTCCTCACTCTACCTTGCTTCTATTTTTCCTCTCCCTCACTTGGACGAAATTATAATGTTGTAAGGGTGAGTTTTCTTATATAGACCACCAAATAATTCACCTTTCATGATCATGGGTCTACCTTATCACAATTAGATTACACTTGGTTGAATTTTTGGAAAACAAACAACTTATGTTCTTGTCTTCCTCTTCCTTAGTCAAGATATGCATAGGAAAAGAAGATTTGTATTTTGAAAATTATGATAATATGTTCTTAAGATATGGGACAAGGTCTCTTTGATTTAGGGATTCATTTCCATTTTCTTTTGTCTTAAAAAAGTATGATAGGTTTGCCTTTTTAAGTGGCAAATTTCTAGCCCTTGAATCTCCATTATTTGGTTGATATTATTTGTGTGGGATATGAATGTTTTGTCCTTATGCCATGTATTATCATACCACTTGCAAAAAATTATGAGTGTAGGATATAGATGTTTTTGTCCTAAAGCCTTGTATTATCATGCCACTTGCCAAAATTATGAATGTAGAATCACACCACTTGCTAACTTTTTGTCTTAATGCCATGTACCTAATCTTTATTATTATTACATTATTATATCATCACCTAATTTATTTTATTTTATTTTATTTTTTCTCTTAGATTTGGGCTTATTCCTACCCAATTTCTTTGCTTTGGATAAAGTTCTACCTTTCTTGGAGGGCTTGGTCACATTTTCATAATTTTTGGGGCTATCGATCCAATTACTATATCCTAGTCGAAGTCTATGTTTTATTTCTTGCCTAGGTTATCCAATGGGCTTGCTAGAAACTTATGTGAAGTGGAAAAACTCTATATGAAGTGTCCATAGGTAAAAGCCCAATGTATGGGTAAAGATTTTAAACTTAGTAACTATAGTTCTTGAATTAGGAAAAATTACCCTAATCCAATGTTCTTGAAATTTTATGACCTTGACTTGTTTCTAAAAATTTATCTTCCTTATCCAAGAATTTTGCATCTCTTTAGTATGTTATTTCTAATTGTTTTTCCTATTAGGTTTTCCCTCTTTATTTGTTCTCTTAATGTTATAAACATTTTCTATGCATATACATAAGGTAAAGAATTTCTAAGGATTATATTTCCTTAGATATCTAATATATTGTCTAATAAATTTTATTTCCTTAATTAAATATTTATGTACTTTTATCAATAAAAGAAACGAAATTAGGGATGTTACACCCTTGGTCAAGTGATATATTAAAATATTCAAGCTTTCTTAAGAAGCTTCTTCCACCTTAACAATTGCCCTTCCTATCCCTAACAATTTCAAAATTGCCACTCCATTAAAGTATGACCATATCCTTAACTAAATCTATGTTTGGCTTAAGTAATTTTTCAAAGTGCATTAATCTTCTCTTGAGACAAATGCCAAGGGACTTTTGGATCACACTTTCCATAGGTTTTCATTCCACTTCTTGTTGCCCGATTCCAACCCTAAAAGGTGAGAAATTACTATTTTTCCTTTTAGAAATATTCTCTAAATATGAGAATTCTTTCTTGAATCTCTTATAAATATGCCTAGAAAGACTAAACAATTAATTCATCTTGACCCTTCGTAATATGTTATTTCATGAAAAGAGAAGAAAATATGGGGGTGTTACATATACTGATGACATGAAATGAGTACTTGAAACTAGCTCCTATGAAATTAATTGATGTGAAATAATAACTTGTGAACATGTCCACTGGTTTTAGTTTTTTCCCTTTTTATTTAGTTTTATATTTTCTCTTTTCAAAATGACTCTTGTTCGTGAGGTACAGAGGACAGGCTCAAAGTTGTGAAGTTGAATCTATAGATAGGTTTTCATAAACTTGAATTTGTTATTATAGGATTGATGCTTAATTTACTAGAAGATAAACTCAAACAAAATCAATGTTATGAAACATAAGTTAGCAATTTAGTTAATGGGCGAGAAAGAGAGAAAGAAAGCATAATTGGCGAGGAGGTAGAAATTATAAGGGGCTAAGATTAAAGGTTTTAATATAGAATACCCTTTAAAACAATTGATTTAATCAATACGGTATTCTCATTGTCAATATATTCAAATTCCTACCCTAACACAAGACCTTGAGAAGCACTCAAATTAAAGATCTACAAACAATAGCAATATTAGCTAATGCCCGCAAAGGCCACGATATAAAACAAAAAGCATCCATTTTATATCCTGACAATCACTATTAGTTTACAAAAGGAGGGAGAAAAATAATTTCCATCTGCAACTTGCTCTAAACAACTTATTTAATGGAATTCAATAAATAAATAAAAATTATGCCGTATGTCATGCAGAAATCCACTAAAACAATAGAAGAAAATGTAAAAAATGACATAAAGCTCCATTAGATGAGAAATATGAAAATTAAATACTTAATACAACACTTATATATCTACTTTATCATTAACCCTATTGAATCAGAGCAGGCTATTAAGACAACAAATATCATTAACCCTCTAATGGAACGCAGTGTAGAAATCAAAAGTTCCTTTTATTAAACACCATAAAACATTAAAACGTTTATAGAAATATGTGTTCAATAAAAAATTTATTTTGCATAAAACATAAATATCATTCATTGAAAACTTACTATTCTAATAACAATATTCTATCAAATATCAATTTCAAATATACATATAAAACATTGGTTGATATTAATATATACATAAAACTAATCATGTCCAAAATTATCATTCTATCAATATACAATACCATTAATCACAATCTAACATAATAGATATGCATCGGAAGCAAACGTCTTGCTAGTGGTAGTTGAAGTATACTCTAGATTACAAAATTTATACATAGTAACAATAGTTAAGCTCAAGGGGACAAGCTGGGCTCACCAATATTAGCCTAAGGGATCCAATTCTAAGCTATTTGAAAAATGTGGAAAGGAAATGAATGAGTTTTACAGTTCAATGAGCAGATAACATAACATATAGTAGAACAGAACAAGTGCTACGCACGAGAATTTCATAAAATATACCATTCCAAAATCATAAGCCAAAATTTATAAAAACATAAAACAGTTTAGAAAACATCTGAACAAAATAATTCTTATTTGTGCCAAGTCTAATAAGTACATGGTTCCAAGGATATAGTAGCTTCTGAAAATTTTTACATTCAAAGGAAAAATAACTATTTAAAAATTACTATATTGCCAGAAAACCTTCCCAGCTTCATATTTCAAAAACTATTTTGCACAAACATGATACTTGTAGTAGAAACAGTTTCACAAAACCATACTCCATTGGGAAACATATTACTGTTAAAACATTATCCTCAAAACCAAATACCATATAGACTACGCTTTATTCAAAATAAAATCAAATATTCGAAACTTACCAAATCACAACGAATCATCTTATATCAAACATATTATTTAGTAGAAAAGCCATTAGAAAACATTCCACAATTTCCGTTCCAAAATGATTCTCATCTCAGAATAAAATAATTTAGAAACATGTACTTAATAATATTATTTAGTTCAAAACACACTTATCTTGAAAGAACTATAGCCTAAAAGAATCCATAGCTTCATTCATCTTACGTGAAACTTGAATGGCTTCATAATCATTAAATGTGACTATTTGTAAACACAACTAAAAATCCATCGTCAAACTATTATATATAAAATATATTAGAAAGGGAAACGGGATTATTAACCCATTCATTTATAAATTTAAAAGAAGCGATACAATAAAAGTTATGGGTTTATTAAAATCCTTCAAAATAGGAATTAAATATTTTATGGTCCTATCATAAATCTAGGAGGGTTTACATTAGAGTTAGATGTTCAAATATCAGTGAAAACAAAATATATATATATATATATAGGGTTTACAAAAGATTTATACAGAATTTGCAATAAAAATCATGTGAAATCTATAATAATGAGTAAAGAAAACATATGAGAGCTTTGATAAATTGTGAAGTTTATAACTTAGTAACTTAAGAAATCTAAATAGAATGAATGCAATTAAATCAAATCCAATAAGGTAAGCTATATAATTAGAATTAAAGTGAAATACATAAATTTCCAGCATTTCAATAGAAATTTCTAGTTCTCTATTAAACTTTTGAAAACCAAAGAAGAGTTACTTTAAAGGAAAACCTATAAAGAAATTGTTAAAAACACTTTATGTTTCAACCTACAATATTTAAAAATATAAACTTGATATCAAAATTTAAGCTTAAAATTTTGAAAAGCTCACTTATTCATATACAATAATTATTAAATTCATGCTTTCATACTTGTTAGTTCATTTAATCATTTAGGTTGCAAATAAGCAAAACATTTTCGCTTAAAACTAGTTTTTAATCATATTAGAAAAATATAATAAATTCCTAAGAAATTAATTCCAAGGGCCGCCTCCTTCACCAGCAGTATCCCAGGGGTGATAGGCAGGGGAAAGGGACAGTAGGACCATAGTTATGTATATATTCTAATGATGAAAATGGGCTAACCACATTGTTTTGATGTAACCACATGGTACTTCGCCTTTTGTGATGTATGCTTTGTACCTAGGGTTACATGTGTGTATATACTGCTAATCTCTGTTTTGTAAACTCATGTATATATATATATAAGATGCATATCTTTTGGATGGAGTGGGTCTGATGCGTAACCACTAAAAAAACAGTCGTTACAAGTTGGTATCAAAGTAGGTCGATCCTAAGCGGGCATAGGGGGTGGATGGTTACCTGGATCGATCTAAGAGCATCTTGAATAAGATGTGGATAAATGGAGTAGAGTAGCATATTGAAACTGTTAAAAAAAATTCTAGCATTTTCCCTGTTATGTATGCTTGATGATGTTATCACTACTATATTATAAAATTTTTTTAATTACTGTTGAGTTTGATCACCTCAATAATGACTGATTCTTTTAATTTATACAGTAGGAAATGGCATCATTAAGGAGAAATTCAGCGCCAAGCACAGAAGCTACTCTATAAGATCTAGCCACTGCGATTTGAGATCAAGTTTCTGCCACTAATTAAATCTTGCGGTACATTCAGAACAATAGTAATGCTAATAGTGAAATGGGAGAGAACCCAAGGAATGCAAGCAATGGATGGGCAGATTTTGTGAGAATTCGGCCTCTGTCTTTTGTTGGAGGATATGATCCTATAGTTGTAGATAGATGGCTGACTGAGATAGAGTAAGTTTTTGGGGTTCTAAAGTGTTTAGATGAACAAAAAGTGAATTTTGTTGTGTACATGCTGAAAGAAGAAGCAGAATTCATGTAAAGAGGAGCCAGGAGCCAGCGAATTGTTAGCTCACCAAGGTCAGCAGATTACCTGGTCTGTCTTTCGAGAGACCTTCTTGGATAAGTATTTTCCTAGAAGTGTCAGGGCTGAGAAGGAAATTGAATTCCTCCCGATTTGATTCAAGGTACGTGTTATCTTCATGGCTATCCTCTGATTGTGCTTTTCAATTTAGGTGCTAGTCATTCTTTCATATCATCTGCTTGTGTGGAGAAACTGCTTTGTCCTGTGTCTGAATTGACATTTGAGTTAATGGTATTATCCCCTACAAGAGGAAAAGTAAGCACCTCTTCAGTCTGTAAAGACTGCCTACTTGAAGTTTATGGCATATACTTCATTGTGGATCTAATATGTTTATCCCTGGAGGATCTAGATGTGATTCTGAGGATGGATTGGCTCAGTCGTAACAGATTCTTTTGGACTATTACACGAAGACTCTGGTTTTCCCTTCTAAATCGGATGAGGAACCCAAAAGTAAAGATGACCAGGTCAATGAACTCCAAAAGGAGTTAGTTGATGAGGATTCCGATTGTACTTTTTTATATGCTCTGAACACAGGAACCGAGCAAGAACTAGTTAAGATTCCAGTGGTTTATGATTTTCTGAAAGTCTTTCCTCCATAAATTACTGAATAACCGCCTAAGCAGGAAGTGAAATTTTCCATTGATTTGGTGCCATAAGCGACTCCTATTTCTATTACACCTTATAGGATGGCTCTTGTGGAGTTAAAAGAGCTTAAGAAGTAGATTTAAGATCTTTTGGAAAAGAATTTTATTCGACCTAGCATTTTGCCTCGGGGAGCTCCGGTACTATTTGTAAAGAAGAAATATGGAAGTCTATGATTATGTATTAATTACAGGTAGCTCAATAAGGTGACTATCAAGAATAAGTACCTATTGCCGAGGATAGATGACTTGTTGAATCAGCTTAAGAGGGCAACCGTTTTTTACAAAATAGATCTAAGATTAGGATATCATCATATTTGAGTAAAGGAAGAAGATATTCCCAAGACAACATTTTGATCTAGATACGGGCATTACAAGTTCCTAGTTATGCCGTTTAGAGTTACGAATGCACCCATAGTCTTTATGGATTATATGAATCGAATCTTTCGACCCTATCTAGATCAGTTTGTAATTGTTGTCATCGATGAAATTCTGATTTACTCGAATGACATAGAGGAGCACGAACGTCATCTTCGATTAGTGCTTCAAGTCTTGAAGGAAAAGTAAATTTAAATTGGAGAAATGCAAGTTTCAGATGCGAGAAGTGAAGTTTTTGGGGCACGTGGTGTTAAAGGACAGTGTATCGGTGGATCCTAGCAAAACAAAAGCCATACTCAAGTGGGAAAGACCAAAGACAATAACTAAAATCAAAAGCTTTCTAGGTCTGGCTAGATATTACAAAAGATTCATATAGAGTTTTTTACAAATAGCATTACCCTTGACCAGATTGACTCAGAAAGGAAGTTTAATCAAATGGACTTCAAAATGTGAAAATAGTTTCATAGAGCTTAAGACTCGACTTACTACACCTCTGGTCTTGATTTTCCTAGACCCTTCGGGACGCTTTGAAGTCTATACAGTTGCTTCCAAGAAGGGACTGGGGTGTATTTTGATGCAAGAAGGCAGGGTAGTTGCCTATGCCTCCAGACAACTGAGGTCGCATGAAGAAAATTATTCTACTCATGATCTGCAGTTGACTTCTATAGTTTTTGCCTTGAAGATTTGGTGGCATTACCTATACGATGCGGTGTTTGAAGTATACAATGATCATAAAAGTCTAAAATATCTTTTTGACCAAAAGTAATTGAATATCAAATAAAGGAGATGGATGAAATTCATTGATGATTATAAATTTAAACTAAAGTATCACCTAGGAAAAGCGAAGGTGGTGGCAGATGCATTAAGCCGAAAGTCTCTACATTTGAGTCGTATGTTAATAAAGGAGATGATCTTAATTGAAGAATTAAGGAATTTAAGGTTGTCGGTGGTAACTACTCTTAGAATTTTGCTTATTTGTGAGCTACGGATGGAATGTGATTTGAAAATTCAAATTAAGGAAGTGTAAGCACGATATCCTTCCCTTCAAAGTTAGTATAATTCACCAGACTTCATGAAGTCAAAAGAAGGAATCATCCTTTATCGACGATGAATGTGTGTGCCTTAGGGAGAGGACCTGAAGATAAAATTTTTGGAAGAAGGACATCAGAGCAAATATGCTATCCATCCAGGAGCCACAAAGATGTATCAAGATTTAAAGAGATCCTTTTGGTGGCTAGGAATGAAGATATAGTGGAATATGTAGCAAGGTGCTTAACTTGTCAAAAAGTCAAGATTGAACATCAGAGGCCTTCTGAAACATTACAATCGTTAGAGATTTCCGAGTAGAAATGGGATGGCATTGCCATGGACTTTGTCACTGGTTTGTCCAGGACTCAAGCTGGTTATGATGTCATATAGGTAATAGTGGATAGATTGACAAAATCTGCACACTTTTTACCTATAAGAATTAACTACTCACTGGATAAATTGGCACATCTTTATGTGAAGGAGGTTGTCTGATTGCATGGGATTCCAAGTAGCATTGTTTCGGATCGAGACCCTAGATTTACTTCCAGATTTTGGAAGGTTTTACAGGAGACTTTATGTAACATCCCTAATTTTGTTTCTTTTATTAATAAAGGTACATAAATATTTAATTAAGGAAATAAAATTTATTAGACAATTTTTAGATATATAAGGAAATATAATCCTTAGAAATTCTTCACCTTATGTGTATGCATAGAAAATGTTTTTAACATTAAGGGAATAAGTAAAGAGAGAAAACCTAATAGGAAAAATTAGAAATAACACACTAAAGAGAGGCAAAATTCTTTGGTAAGGAAGATAATTTTTTTTTGTGAAGTAAATAAATGTTTTAAAATTTTTAAAAGATTGGATTAGGGTAATTTTCCTAATTCGAGAGTTAGAAATTTCTAAATTTAACATCTCCACTCATAAATTGGGCTTTTACCTATGGACACTTCATATAGAGTTTTTCCACTTCACATAAGTTTATAGCAAGCCCATTGAATAGCCCAAGCAAGAAATAAAACATAGACTTGGACTAAGATATAGAAGTTGGACCGATAGCCCAAAAATTATGAAAATATGACCAAGCCCTCCAAAAAAGGTAGAATTTTATCCAAAGCAAAGGAAATGGATAAGAATGAGCCCAAATCCAAGAGGAAGAATAAAATAAAATAAATCATGTGATGAAATATAGTGTAATAATAATAAAGATTAGGTCAAATGGCATTAAGACAAAAATTCAGCAAGTGGTGTGATAATATCTATATCCTACATTCATAATTTTAGCAAATGGTATGATAATATATGGCATTAGGACAAAACATTTATATCCTACACTCATAATTTTAGCAAGTGGTATAATAATACATGGCATTAGGACAAAATATTCCTATCCTACATAAATAATTTTAGCCAAGCACGAGAGATTTAAGGGTCAGAAACTTGCCACTTAGAAAAGCAAACCTATCATACTTGTGTGAGACAAAAGAAAAAAAAAAAGAATCTCTAAACCAAAGGAACCTTGTCCCTTATCTTAAGAACATTTTATCATGATTTTTAAAATACAAATCTTCTTTTGTTATGCATATCTTGACTAAGGGAGAGGAAGACAAGAACATGAGTTGTCTTTCCTTAAAAAGCAACCAAGTGCATCCTAATTATGATAAGGTATACCCATGATTATGAAAGAAAGACCACTTGACAATTTATTTAAGAAAGAACCACCTCTATAACATTAGAATTTCGTCCAAGTGAGGGAGAGGAAAAATAGAAGCAAGGTAGAGTGATGAAAGGAGAGAAAGAGAGGACAAGAGAGGAAGGAAGAAGAAAGAGAGGCCTAGAAGACTAAGTATTCAAGGTAAGTTAGTTTAATCTCCACTTAAATCCATCTTTTATCTTCATCCTTAGGGTTCTAAAACTCACCCCCTTCTTTTATTTAAGCTGCTAGAAAAGTTAATAGAAGGAAGGAATCTTGTTACTTCCTTTGAGAGGAAACAAGAAAAAGAATTCACTAAGTGAGCTAGGGAGATTTTTAGGTAGATTTAACAATAATTTTTTAGAAAAGCTTTGAAATTAGAAACATTTATATGGAATTTTAATGCTAGAACTTTGATGAAATTTATTATATTTGTTACCTTGATGATTGGCCATGGATGTTGCTTCATCATGTCACATGTTGATCTTGCATGTGATGTATGTTTGAATATTTAGGTTGATATGGAAAGTTCTGCATAGGTATGGCTATAGGTGGTAAAATTTTAAGATTTTTTTATGCTTTTATTTTGTATATTTAAATGTGGTGTAAAATTGATGGAATATGATTAGATGTAAATTAGGAAGAAAATAGAAGAGGACATAATAAAATGATGAACTAAAACCTTAGAAAATGTTTGGTTAGGAACTAGATTTCGGAGTAATTAGGGAACCTTCTATTTTTAAAATTCTGGGAAGAATTGGTTAGGAATTAAAAGAAATTATTAACTTGAAGAATATAGATATATCTCTCACAGAGTTGTAGCCACTAGAATTACTCAATTTGGAGTCCATATGAGGTAGATATGGTCAGATTAGTGAACAATGGTCAGAAAATGATTAACCAGGGAAGAATCTATTAGGAAAGCTTCTGTATTTGAATTTCTGGGAAAATTATGTAGGGAATTAAAATAACTAGTTAACATAAAAAATATAGATATATGTCTCACAGAAAGTTAACCACTGGAATCATTTAATTTTGAATTTATATGTGGGAGATATGGTCATATTAGTAAGTAGAGGTCAGAACCTACCCGAGAAGAAATAACGTTTAACATGATGGAGTAATATCATCAAGATTCTTTAATATTTTGCTAAAATGTTCGACATAATTATTTTAGATAATTGTTTTATCTTTAAATGTACACAAAGATCACCTAATTCAGAGTTAAAAGGAGGGAGTTATGTTCTGATTAGTGATAGAAGGTCAGGTATGGCAAAAATCTGCATCAGGGAATAACACAACATAGAGCATGGCCGTGTTCCAAGGCACGGCCAAGCCGTGTTTGGTGCTGGAAATGGCCTTTTGAAGCCTAAAGCATGTCTATTTTATAAGACTTGGCCAAGCTGTGTTACATGATACGTTTAGGCCATGTTGGAAGCTGATAAAACTTATTTTCAATATTTTTCTACCCTAAATAAACCTCATTAACTATAGGATAATAATAGAAATCAAATTGAAAAAGAATACCGTATTAAATTTGTAAGAACATGTGATGGAATTGATATAAGGAAAGTGACTAAAGGCCAAGCTTAAAGAAAATGAAAAGATAAAAGTAATATTTAAAAAAGAAGAAGAATCTTATAAATAAAAATAATAAATGATTAGGGTATGCCATAGCTATTGCTATTGCGTAAACTCCTTGCCATCTTAAGTGCGTAATTTTGACATGGAAATATTTTATAAAATGATATTTGAAATGATTATGTTCATATCATAATTACTAATAATTTTTGGTAATGATTATTTTGATAAATAATTATGGCATGTGAGTATAATAAACATACTTGTTATTGAAGTCATATTTTTGGCTATTAATGTGAAAAGAAAAGAAATGAGCACGATCACATGGCGGTCCGTGTGGTACACCAGTAAGAGACGCCTTACTAACGGTTATGATTATGTTAATGAGAAAAGAAAGAGAAAGTGTGACATGTCGAACGGAGTGAGAAAATTCTGTTCCGGAGAGTAGAAAGTATTCACTCTGACCAGAGTAGCTTAATATGAAAATAAGTTGATAACCGTCATATGATATTTTGGAAATAGTTATTCATGCCATCCATGTCATTACTGTATGATTTTTATGTGTATAGATAAAGTGCATTCATGTGACCTAAGGTAATTGCTGTAGGTGATACAGATGTACATGACATAATAAGCTATATTGATGATAATCATGAATTATTATTGAACCTATTGGGATTTAATTCTCACTATATTTCCATATCATGTTCAGAAGACTAAATATGTAGATATTTTTTATGGCTGGCTTTTAGCGTACGTTGGGTCGAGTTGGCTAAAAACTCGGTGAAGTTGCAACCACCCGCACTCGTATCCCCGGAACTGGTCAATAGGGATGAATAAAATGTGTACATATATGTGTTTTATTTTTGTACGGATGTTTTTAATTAAAGTATTTCCATCAGATATTCTAGGCTTACCTCCCAAGAGAAAGATAGAGTTCTCTATTGATCTCCTACTTGGGACAGGGCCTATCTCTATTGCACCTTATAGAATGGCCTCGAAGGAACTACAGGAACTCAAGAAACAGTTGGAGGAACTATTAGACAAGCAATTCGTTAGACCAAATATATCACCTTGGGGTGCTCTTGTGTTGTTTGTTAAAAAGAAAGACGGGAGTTTGAGACTATGCATAGATTACAGACTGTTGAATAAGGTGACTATCAAAAATAAGTATCCTCTCCCTAGGATAGATGATTTTTTAGATCAACTGAAGGGAGCCTTCATCTTTTCAAAAATTGACTTAAGATTAGGATACCATCAGATTAGGATTAAAGAGGAAGATGTACCAAAACAGCTTTCAAGACTAGGTATGAGCACTGAGTTTCTCGTAATGCCCTCCGGGTTGACAAATGCATTTGCAATTTTCATGGACTACATGAATCACATTTTTCGACCCTACCTAGATCAATTTGTGGTAGTGTTCATTGAAGACATCTTGATATACTCTAAGAGTGAGAAAGAGCATGAATAGCATCTCCAAATCGTGCTGCAAGTGCTGAAAGAGAAAAAAGTTGTATGCCAAATTAGAGAAGTGTGGATTTTGGTTAACAGAGGTGAAGTTTCTTAGACATGTCATCTCTAATAGAGGGGTAGCCGTAGACCCTAGTAAGACGGAAGCAGTGATTAAATAGGAAAAACTAAAGACGGTTACAGAAGTCAAAAGTTTCTTGGGTTTGGCAGGATACTACAGGAGGTTTATACAAAACTTCTCTCATATAGCCTTGCCATTGACTAAATTGACCAGGAAGGGAAGTCCTTTCAAATGGACTTATCAATGTGAAGCTAGTTTCTAGGAGCTTAAGAAAAGATTGACCACTCCTCTTGTTTTAATTATTCCAGACCCCACAGGACATTTTGAAGTGTATAATGACGCTTCAAAGAAAGGGCTAGGGTGTGTGCTGATGCAAAACAAGAGAGTAGTTTCTTACATTTCTAGGCAACTGAGACCCCATGAAGGAAAATATCTAACCCATGATCTTGAATTGGTGGAGGTGGTGTTTACCTTAAAGATTTGGCAACACTATTTATACGGAACGAAATTTGAAGTATACTATGATCATAAGAGTCTTAAGTACCTTTTTTACTAGAAGGAATTAAATATGAGGCAACGAAGATGGGTAGAATTCCTCAATGATTACAAATTTGAGATAAAATATCATCTAGGAAAGGCGAATGTTGTAGCTGATGCCTTGAGTCGAAAATCTCTGCATATAGGTCGGATGATGGTGTATGAGATACAGATACTAGAAGAGTTTCGAAATTTAAAGCTGGACACTACACTTACCCCAAAGAAGCTAATCATTAATGGATTAAGTATAGAGTGTGACCTTAGAGCCTAGATTAAAGAGGCTCAAGGTCACAATCAATACTTGCGGGATCATAATGATCATGATGATTTTTTTGTTTCAGAAGATGGAGTAATCATGTATCAAGGAAGAGTCTGTGTTTGATAACTCTAATTCATTAAAGTTTTTCTATGCTTTTCTTGGGTTATTTACTCTATATTTTGTTTTATTAGCATTCATGCCCCCCTAATTTAATAGTGTCCCTCCGATAAATATAAGACCACCCATTATGTTTGTTGTGAAATTCAATATGCATGCATGGCAATTGAGGCAGCAAACCGAGTGATTTTGGTCCTGTTAATATGATGCACATTATTGGAAGTTGATCTTTTGTGATACGCTACAAGTGGGAGTGATTCATGGCTACTGTAGCAGGTGCAGCCACCATTGACCATCGTGGAGGAGGCAGCATGCAGCTAACACAGCAGAGCGTTGGGATGCAGAGGCACAGAGACTGTCTCCACTACTAAAAGGAGAGAAAAAGACACTGGCAAAGGTGCAGGCCAAAAAGAAAAAGAATGTAGCAGCTCAAGCCATCTCACCAGGACCACAAGACTTGTCTATAAAAAAGCAGAAAGGACATACACAGAGGGATATACATAGAGGGACAGAAAATGGAGAGGAGAGCCCAAAAGTCCCTGATGGGAGTGGGCTATAAGGATATACTGTCCCATCGAGAACCTACCCAGCAAGAGGAGCTGCTGGACGTAAAGAAGAGGATCCCTTCTGAGAATTCCCTTCTTCCCTTTTGTGTTTATTGTTTAGTGCTGAACTATATTTTTCTTTTACTGTATCACTCTTCATTACATGATGGTTGTCCTGATACTTGTAACTAATTTGAATATGAAGATGGGTTAAGTTTCCAACTAGGGTTGTAGATGGGTTACAGTGAAGTCTTGCACATTTTAATACATGGATGATTTTGCTACAGCTTTGCTTTTGTCATCTAACTGCTTTGCATTTCTTAACTTTCTTCTGTTAACTATACTTTAATAGTAGAAGGCTAAGGTTGACATTGACCTGGAAGGGTGGTGAAGGCTGGAATAGGGTTGGATGTTATGGGTTGGTTGAAAGACCAAAGTTCAACTAATATAGGAATATATAGTTGTCCCATATGACTCAATAGTTGGGACTTCAAGCATAACTCTGGGGCTTGGATTTATACAGGAATGTATGATCGAACCCCAGAAATACATGAAATGGTAGTCTGGAAAGAACCCATTCGAGAGGAAATTGGGCACTTGAGCAATTGCTATAGAAATTTTTAGAGCAAAATGAATGTAAAAGTTCATAGCAACCCTGAAACAACCCTAGTTCACCTAATATTTGTTTGACCGTAACCTAGTGTATCTTAACTTGTTTCAAAGTCTTGTTTAAGTTCGTTTAGCCTTATTTGCACTTGAACCTTAAATCTTTTGAACCAACAAAAGATGGTGACTAGATTCCTTAAAAAGAACATTTTCACAAGATTTGGAACTCCTAGAGCCATCATCAGTAATGGAGGATCTCACTTCTGCAACAGGCAATTCGGGGCACTGTTGGTCAAATATAGAGTAAGATACAAGGTGGCAACACCATACTATCCTCAAACCAGTGGGTAGGCTGAAATTTCCAACAGAGAAATCAAGAGGATACTCGAAAACACTGTTGGCTCAACTAGGAAAGACTGGTCCTCAAGGCTGGATAATGCATTGTGGGCCTATCGAACAACCTATAAAACACCGTTGGGGATGTCACCATACAATTTGGTGTTTGGTAAGGCTTGTCATCTACCAGTAGAGCTAGAGCATCAGGCATATTAGGCAGTCAAGGATTTAAATCTGAATTTGGGAGCTTCTGTTGAAAAAAGGATGCTACAGCTAAATGCGTTGGATGAATTCCGTAGTCAGGCTAATGAGAATGCCAAGCTATACAAGGAAAAAGTGAAGCAATGGCATGACAAGAAGATACAACTGCGGGACTTCAAAGTGGGACAGAAAGTGTTGCTGTTCAATTCTAGGTTGACCTTGTTCCCTAGAAAACTGAAATCCCGCTGGTCTGGTCCCTTCTGCATTAACAAGGTCTTCCCTTTTGGAGCTATTGAATTGGAAGAAGAGAAGACAAGGAGAACATTCAGGGTTAATGGACAAAAGATTAAGCACTACCTGGGAGATTATGTGGAACGCCAGCACACCTCAATCCAATTGCAAAAGGGGTGAATAGGGAAGAAGTCAGGCTATTGACTATAAAACAAGCGCTTATGGGAGGTAACCCATGTTTTAATTCATTCTTATTTTATTTTACAGTTGTTAGGTAATTTGAATTATGCCTCTGATATCATCTGTGTTCATTTCACAGACCCAGGGAAGCATTAGAGTGAAATTCAGTTTTTGTTGTTATTTGCCACAGAAATTACTGCAGCAAAAGTGCCTATCCCTGAAGGAAGGATTCCTCCCTTGGTATGAAATGGCGCTGGACGTAGGGAGCAATTTCAGAAGGAAAGAGAAAAAAAGAAGCTGGGATGAGGAAACGCAAGAAAGGGCATCCAAATGCTACAAAAAAAGGGAGGTGGGAAAACTTTAAGAATTCCATAAGTCACGACCACACCCCCTTATTCTCCCCAGCCCACTCTTGTGTACCCAACAGCCCTTTGCCAATTTCGACAGCCCCTGTCCTCTGCATTCTCATTGACCTTTGTGCTCAGAGACCTCCATAGCACGAGATTAGACAGCCTTCTCAAGGAACCTTTGCCAACAAGCCATGCCGAAGGTTAAGACTGTTGCAAGGAAGGCAAGCAAGATGAAGAAGTTCACCTCTAACAAAAACCAGAGGAGACACGACAAAGAAACAGTCCAGAGGACATTCTGCACTGAAAAAGGCTTCGCTTTTACCACATTTGAGGATATGGGTTTGTCGATGTATGTCACCACAGTGGTGAAGCAGAGGAGATGGGAGAGCTTTGCCAAACACCCACAACTTGCTATTATCCCGTTGGTGAGGAAGTTCTATACTAACTTCCCCACGGATGGACAGGACTGGGTAAGGGTCAGGGAGACCCAGGTATTAATCGACCCAGTCACCATCAACAACACCTACAAGCTCACCGATGAGGAAGATGACTATAAGGAGCATTTGGAGGCTCTGCAAGAGAAGGATTGGGAGGAAATGCTGGCACGAGTATATGTCCCAGGCACCACCTAGGACAAATCTTCTCAGGGCACTACAACAGTAAATAGAGCCTCTCTACTGCCCACAGCCAAGGTGTGGTATCACTTCTTAAAGACCCGGCTTTTGCCCTCCACTCACGGGCAGACTGTGAGCAAAGACATGGTAGCCATGGTGGATGCCATAATTTCTGGGAGACCCATCAATGTGGGATGAGTCATCGCTAACCAAATCAAAATTTGTGCAAGCTGTAAGAAGGGCAATCTGTTCTTCCCTTTCCTTATCACTGTGCTGTGCTTAGCAAGCAAGGTTCCCATCTCAATGGATGAAGAGGCGCTAAAGATGGGAGGCGCCATAAGTATTATCATTATAGCGCGCATCATGCAAGATAAAGGAAACCCAAAGCTATCATCCCCCACATAAGAGCCACCCCCCGAAAGCCAAGCAGCCTCAACCTCAGCCCAACAGTTAGACGACAAGATGTTACACTTGCTCCTACAGTAGCAAGCAACCATCCTACAGCAGCAAGCACTGTTTATGAAGCAACAGCAAAGGTTCTGGCAATACCAACACATGAAGGATATTGCCCTCCAACAAACACTAGAGCAGAATTTTAAGCAATTCTTCCCTTTCCCCAAATTCCCAATGGATTTATTCAACACAACATCTGGGGAAGAAAGGAGGGCACCAAGACCACAGACTAGGTAGGAAAATGAGTCCTAAGACTCCCCCCAAAGTAGAGAAAAGAGGACTCCTGTGGAAGATGAGTCTTCAGAAGATGACGAGCCAATTGCCAAAAGGAGGGTAGCCATTCAGAAGGGGAAGAGCACACTCCTGAGCCCACCACAGTCAACTCAAAGGAGGAGTGGGCTCCACAGCACGTCAAAATCTTGAGGGGGTAAATGCCGTAAGGGTGCTGCAGCAATCTTGCTGGCACCCCAGGGAAGTCCCCTTCATTACTATTTCCTTTTCGTTATTCTCAAGTTATAAATATATCCTGCATGTTGTTATGCCTGCCTTTAGTCTACATAGTTTTGTTTGTTTACCTCTTCTACTTACTCTGCAATATGCTAAGCAATGAGGACACTGCTCATGCTTAAGTTTGGGGGAGGAAGGTTTAGTGATTAATACTTTGGTGTTTGCTCTGATGTTTGTTGGTTTTGTTTAAATGATTTTGTTCAATTTGTGTTAGGTATCCGGTATTTATGTCCTGTTTTAGTGTGTGTAAATACGAGCTCAATGAGTAGCAATTAGGATGCTTTCATGTTTTTGCCAAAAAAGTAAAAAAAAAATACAAAGAAGTGCTTTGTTTCAGGGCCTGCTACTAGTTTTAAGAAGCTCCATGAGGAAAGGCTAGCAATTGTCTATTGAAAAATAGGAATTCTGCATGATAACCGCATACAACCAAAACCTTCCCTTATGAACACAAGCTTTGGTCAGTTTTAGCAAGAAAAACTTGGTAATTTCTCAAGAAGAGACCCTAGGATTGTCAAGTTAATGTTGAGAGTCTCTTAAAAAAAATTTTGGATGACCACAAGAGGATTAAGCTTGAGGCTTAAGTTTGGGGGAAAGAGAGGAAGAAGAGAGAAATGTTTGCCACTTCAATGCCTTTGTTGTCCCTTAGTAAGCAGGGGTATGCATGATGTAACAACTTTTTTATTATTATTATTATACAATATAGAATTTACATACATGTCATTAATCAAAACATACGTACAACATATCAAACACATCAAAATCTACATCTTATTTATTCTGGTTGGTCAATTCCGGAGATACAGGTGCGGGTGGTTGCACCTTCACCAGGATCTAAGCCAACTCAACCACAAACATTTTATTTGCTTCTGGGATCTGCCCAACATAAAGTACTCGATCCAATGTGCACTAAAAGCCAGAGCCATAGAAAAATCTGCATAACTAATTTTCTGAACATGATATGGAAATATAGTGAGAATTAAATCCCAGTAAGTTCAACAATAAATCATCATCAATATAGCTCATCATGTCATGTTCATCTGTATAAACTATAGTAAATATCTTTGGTCATATGAATGCACTATATCTATGCACATGAGAATCGCACAATAATGACATGTATGACAGGATTAACTATTTTCAGAATATCATATGATGACTATCAATTTATTCTCATATCAGGCTACCCTGGTCAGGGTGAGTATTTTCTACTCTCCGGTACGGGTTTTTCTCGCTCCGTCTGACATGGCCCACTTTCTCTTTCTTTTCTCATTAATATGATCATAACCGTTGGTAGGGCGTCCCCTACTGGTGCACCACACGAATTGCCATGTAACCGTACTTATTTCTTTTCTTTTCATAATAATAGTCAAAAATATGATTTCAATAACAAACATGTTCATCAAAATATAATTATTACCAAAAAAATTTGGTAATCATGCCATGAACATAACCATTTCAAATATCACTTTATAAAATATTTCCATGTCAAAATTTCACACTTAAGATGGTTGATGCAGGTTTTCATCCTATCTGACCTTCTCTTACTAATCAGAGCATAACCCCTTAATTTAACTCCGATGTAGGTGATCTTGGTGTCAATTTAAAGATAAAAAAATTATCTAAAACTATTATGTTGAACATGTTAGAAAAATATTAAGAAATCAAGGTGACATTACTCCCTCAAAGTACAGATTATTTCTTCTCGAGTAGGTTCTGACCTCTACCTACTAATCTGTCCCTATCTCCCTCATACGAATTCCAAATTAAGTGATTCTAGTGGCTAAAACTCCGTGACACATATAGCAATAATTTTTATGTGAATAATTTATTTTAATTCCCAATAGAATGTTCCCAGAAATTAAAACACAGAAGCTATCCTAAAATATTCTTCCTTGATTAACCAATTTCTGACCACTGCATACTAATCGGACCATATCTACCTCATACGGAATCTAAATTGAGTGATTCCAGTGGTTAAAAATCCGTGACACATATATCTAGAATTCTTATGTTAACCATTTATTTTAATACCCTACAAAAAGTTTTCAAAAATTAAAACACAGAAGCTATCCTAACATATTCTTCCCTGATTAACCATTTTTCTGACAACTTCTTATTAATCGGACCATATCTACCTCATATGGACTCCAAATTGAGTGATTCTAGTGGGTAAATATTCGTGACACATATAGCTATAATCCTTATGTTAACTATTTATTTTAATTCCCTACCGATTCTTCCCAGAATTTTAAAAATAGAAGCTTAAAATTTTACCACCCATAGCCATACCTATGTAAAACTATTTACACCAGCCTAAGTATTCAAACATACACAATATGTAACATGATATAGCAACATTCATGACCAATCATCAAAGTTCTAAGAGCAAAATCTTATATAAATATAACAAGTTTCAATTCTTTTCTTCAAAAAGAAATATTGTTAAACTTACCTAGAGCACTTAGTCCTCTAGACTTCTCCCTCCTTTTTCTTCCTTTCTTCCTCTCCTTTCCTCACTCTACCTTGCTTCTATTTTTCCTCTCCCTCACTTGGAGGAAAATTATAATGTTGTAAGGGTGGGTTTTGCTTAAATAGACCATCAAATAATTCACCTTTCATGATCATGGGTCTACCTTATCACAATTAGGATACACTTGGTTGAATTTGTTTTTGGAAAACAAACAACTTATGTTCTTGTCTTCCTCTTCCTTAGTCAAGATATGCATAGCAAAAGGAGATTTGTATTTTGAAAATTATGATAATATGTTTCTAAGATAAGGGACAAGGTCCCTTTGATTTAGGGATTCATTTCCTTTTTCTTTTGTCTTAATCAAGTATGATAGGTTTTCCTTTTTAGGTGGCAAATTTCTAGCCCTTGAATTGATATTATTTGGTTGAAATTATTTGTGTGGGATAGGAATGTTTTGTCCTAATGCCATGTATTATCATCTACTTGCTAAAATTATGAGTGTAGGATATAGATGTTTTGTCATAAAGCTTTGTATTATCATACCACTTGCTAAAATTATGAATGTAGGATATCACATTACTTGCTAAATTTTTGTCTTAATGCCATGTCACCTAATCTTGATTACACCATTATTTCATCACTTTACTTTTATTTTTATTTTTATTTTTTCTCTTGGGTTTGGGCTCATTCTTACCCATTTTCTTTACTTTCGTTAAAATTCTACCTTGCATAATGGACTTGGTCACATTTTCATGATTTTTGGGCTACCGGTCCAATTTCTATATCCTAGTCCAAGTCTATGTTTTATTTCTTCATTGGGCTATTCTAGTGGCTTGCTAAAAATTTATGTGAAGTAGAAAAAACTCTATATGAAGTGTCCATAGGTGAAAGCCCAATTTATGGGTGGAGATACTAAACTTAGTAACTTTTGCTCTTAAATTAGGAAAAATTACCCTAATCCAATCTTCTTGAAATTTTAAGACCTTTACTTATTTCGAAAATTTATCTTCCTTACCTAAGAATTTAACCTTTCTTTAGCATGTTTATTTCTAATATTTCCTCTTAGATTTTCTTTCTTTACCTATTCCATTAATATTAGAACATTTCTATAAATACACGTAAGGTGAAGAATTTCTAAGGATTATATTTCCTTAGATATCTAAAAATTGTCTAATAAATTTTATTTCCTTAATTAAATATTTATTTACCTTTATCGATAAAAGAAATTAAATTATGGATGTTACTTTGAATAACTTTGTACTTTTATTAATACATGAAATGAAATTAGGGATGTTACATTTCTCTCCCCCTAAAAGAAATTTTGTCCTCAAAATTTCAGAAATTACCTAACAAGAACAATTTCAGATATTTCTTCCTCATGACTTCTTCTAACTCCCAAGTTGCTTCTTCCGGAGTCAAACCTTCCCATAACACCTTAACTATGGGAATAGTTTTCTTTCGCAATTGCTTCACGTCAATGTCCAATATAGATGCTGGTACTAGCTGGTATGTCATGTTCTCCTTTATTTGGATTGGTTCATCTCGTATCACATGTGAGGAGTCTAGAAGATACTTCCGGAGCTGTGATACATGGAAAACATTATGTAAGTTGGACAAATTAGGTGGGAGAGCAACTTGATATGTTAATGTCCCTACTTTCTTCAGAATTTCGTAGGGCCCCAAAAATCGCAGACTTAACTTTCTTGTTTTGAGAGACCTACCAACTCCAGTAGTCGGGGAAAGTTTCAAAAATACATGGTCTCCTTCCTCGAACTCTAGAGGTCTATGTCTCTTATCGTAGTAACTCTTTTGTTAACTCTGAGCTGTAAGTATTTTGTCTCGTATCATCCTGATTTGTTCAGTGGTTTGTTGAACTAGATCAGGACCCAACAAGTTCTTTTCTCCTACCTCAAACCAACATAGTGGAGATCGGCACTTTCTACCGTATAAAGCTTTATAGGGGGCCATCTTAATACTAGAGTGATAGCTATTATTATAAGCAAACTCTACTAAAGGTAGGTACTTATCCCATCCTTTACCTTGATCTATCACACAAGCCCTCAACATATCTTCTAGGGTTTGAATGGTTTGTTCAGTCTGCCCGTCAGTCTGAGGATGGTAGGCAGTACTAAACTGCAACTGAGTACCAAAAACTTCCTGCAACACCTTCCAAAACCTCGATGTGAACCTCGGATCTCTATCAAAAAAGATATTTAAGGGAATTCCATGCAATCTAAATATTTCCTAAACATACAATTGGGTTAATTTATCTAGTGAATAGTTAATTTTTATGGACAAAAAGTGAGCAGATTTGGTTAATCTGTCAACTATTACCCAGATAGAGTCATGTCCAACAGAAGTTTTGGGTAAACCCACGACAAAGTCCATTGAAATACTGTCCTATTTCCATTTAGGGATCTCAAGAGGTTGTAAAATTTCTGCTGGCTTTTAATGCTCTACCTTCACCTTCTGACAAATGAGTCATTTCGTCACAAACTCGGCAATGTCCTTTTTCATCCCTGGCCACCAATACATCCTCTTTAAATCTTAGTACATTTTAGTGCATCTAGGATGGACTGTGTATTTACTCTGATGCGCTTCCTGCAGGATCTTAGTCCTCAACTCTCATTCTTGAGGGACACAAATCCTTCCCTGATACATGATTGCTCCATCTTCCATGACAGAAAAATTACCTTGGTCTTTATGATCCTGTAAGTATTGGTCGTGAACTTAAGCCTCTTTGATCTAGGCTCTAAGGTCATACCCTATACTTAAACCATTAATGACTAGCTTCTTTGGAGTAAGAGTAGTGGCTAACTTCAAATTTTAAAACTCCTCTAACATCTGCATCTCATACACCATCATCTGACCCATGTGCAGAGATTTTTGACTCAAGGCATCTGTTACAACATTCGCCTTTCCTGGATGATACTTTATCTCAAACTTGTAGTCATTGAGGAATTCTACCCATCTTCGTTGCCTCATATTTAACTCCTTCTAATCAAAGAGGTATTTAAGACTCTTATGATCACAATATACTTCAAAGGTTGCCCCATACAAATAGTGTAACAACTCCATTTATGTAAATGTAACAAATTTTTTTCTTTTTTTTTTTTTATATTTGTAAAATTCCATGAAGTTATTACTACTTTAATTCTAACCACTTAACTCGTAATAACAATCACTTTAACCAAGCATAATTGTTATTAACAGTGATACAATACTGAGTTTCCATACACTATTATTTTACAAACTGCACACCATTATTTTACAAACATTTGTACAAAGATACATATTAGCTCTAATCATCTATGTCGACTACTTCTGGGGACACTGGTACGGGTGGCACCTCCACCGGAATCTCAGTCACATCTATGACAGATACATCTGAAATAACTGGTAGTTGCCCAAGGTAGGGCACCTCGATCCAACGTACGGAAATAATAAGTGTCATAGAGAAAATCTGCATATTTATTCTTCTGAACATGATATGGAAATATAGTGAGAATTAAATCCCAGTAAGTTCAACAATAAATCATAATTTACCATCAATATAGTTCATCATGTCATGTTCAGCTGTATAAACTACAGAAAATATCTTTGGTCACATCAATGCATTATATCTATGCACATAAGAATCATACAATAATGATATGTATGACAGGATTAATTATTTTCAGAATATCATATGATGGCCATCAACTTATTCTCATTTCAAGCTACCTCGGTCAGGGTGAGTATCCTCTACTCTCCAGTACGGGCTTTTCTCGCTCCGTCCAACATGGCCCACTTTCTTTTTCTTTTCTCATTAACATGATCATAACTGTTGGTAGGGCGTCCCCTACTGGTGCACCACATGGATTGCCATGTGACCGTGCTCATTTCTTTTCTTTTCACAATGATAGCCAAAAATATGCTTTCAATAACAAGTATGTTCATCAAAATATAACTATTACTATAAATCATTGGTAATCATGTCATGAACATAACCATTTCGAATATCACTTAATAAAATATTTGCATATCAGAATTTCACACTTAAGATGATAAGAAGTTCATACAATGGCAATGGCTATGGCATATACTAGTCATTTATTATTTTCATTTATAAGATTCGTCTTCTTTTTTAAATATTAATTTCATCTCTTCATTTTCTTTATGCTTGGCCTTTAGTCAATTTCTTCTTATTTATATCATTTCTAACACATGTTCTTACAAATTTATAGAGCATTTTCCTCCTATTTAATTTCTACTATTACCCTATAGTTAAAGAGGTTCATCTAGGGTAGAAAAATATTGAAAATAGGCTTCACCAGCTTCCAACACGGTCTGGCCATGTTCCAGGACATGGACATGCTTTAAAAATACTTCAAATGTACTCAAAAACAGCCCCGAACACGGCTAACCCGTGCTTGAAGCACCCAGAACACGGCCTGGCCGTGTTCTGTGACCTTTGCTCACTAATTAGAGTATAACTCCCTCATTTTAAATCCGATGGAGGCGATCTTGGTGTCTGTGGAAAGTTAAGACAATTCTATAAAACTATTATGTTAATTATATTAGCAAAATAGTAATAAATCTTGGTGTTATTACTCCCTTAAATTCAATATTATTTCTTCTCGGGTAGGTTCTAACCTTTACTTACTAATCTGACTATATCTCCCACATAAGAATTCCAAATTAAGTGATTCCAGTGGTTAAACATCCATGACACGTAAATATAAAATTCATATGTTAACCATTTATTTTAATTCCTTATAGAATTTTCCAAGAAATTAAAACACCGAAGCTATCCTAACATATTCTTCCCTGATTAACCATTTTCTGATCTTTGTTTACTAATCGGAACATATATACCTCATATGAACTCTAAATTGAATGATTCTAGTGGCTAAAAGTGCGTGACACATATATCTATATTTCATATGTTAACCATTTATTTTAATTCCTTATAGATTGTTCCCAAAAATTAAAACACCGAAACTTAAAATTTTGCCACCCGTAGCCATACCCATGCAGAACTATCTACACCAACCTAAGTATTCAAACATACATCACATGCAAGATCAATATGTAACATGATATAGCAACATCCATGACCAATCATCAAAGTTCTAAGATCAAAATCTCATATAAATATTATAAGTTTTAAAGTTTTTCTTCAAAAAGAAATATTGTTAAACTTACCTAAGAATCTCCCTAGCTTACTTAGTGAATTGGTTTTCTTGTTTCCTCTTGAAAGAAGTAGCAAGATTCCTTCCTTCCCTTAGCTTTTCTAGCAGCTTAGGTAAGAGAAGGAGGGTAAATTTTTGAACCTCAAGGATGAAGAAGAAAAATGGATTCAAGTGGAGATTAAGGTAACTTACCTTGAGTACTTAGCCTTCTAAACTTCTCCTTCTTCTTCCTTCCTTTCTTCTCCTCTCTTTCTCTCCTTTCCTCACTCTACCTTGCTTCTATTTCTCTCTCTTCCTCACTTGTACGAAATTAAAATGTTGTAGGGGTGGGTTTTGCTTATATAGACCACCAAATAATACACCTTTCATGATCATGGGTCTACCCTATCACAATTAGGATACACTTTGTTGAATTTTTGAAAAACAAACAACTTGTGTTCTTGTCTTCCTCTTCCTTAGTCAAGATATGCATAGGAAAAGGAGATTTGTATTTTGAAAATTATGATGATATGTTCTTAAGATAAGGGACAAGGTCTCTTTGATTTAGGGATTTATTTCCATTTTCTTTTGTCTTAAACAAGTATGATAGGTTTGCCTTTTTAGGTGGCAAATTTTTAGCCCTTGAATCTCTATTATTTGGTTGATATTATTTGTGTGGGATAGGAATGTGTGTCTTAATGCCATGTATTATCATACCACTTGCTAAAATTATGAGTGTAGGATATAGATGTTTTTGTCCTAAAACCTTGTCTTATCATGCCACTTGCCAAAATGATGAATGTAGAATCACACCACTTGCTAAATTTTTATCTTAATGCCATGTAACCTATTCTTTACTATTATTACATTATTATATCATCATCTAATTTATTTTATTTTATTTTTTCTCTTGAATTTGGGCTTATTCCTACCCTTTTTTTTTGCTTTGGATAAAATTCTACCTTTCTTGGAGGGCTTGGTCACATTTTCATAATTTTTGGGCTAATGGTCCAATTACTATATCCTAGTCCAAGTCTATGTTTTATTTCTTGCTTAGGTTATCCAATGGGCTTGCTAGAAACTTATGTGAAGTGGAAAAACTCTATATCAAGTGTCCATAGGTAAAAGCCCAATGTATGGGTAAAGATTTTAAACTTAGTAACTCTAGTTCTTGAATTGGGAAAAATTACCCTAATCCAATGTTCTTAAAAATTTAAGACATTTACTTGTTTCTAAAAATTTATCTTCCTTATCCAAGAATTTTGCATCTCTTTAGTATGTTCTTTCTAATTTTTTCCTACTAGGTTTTCCCTCTTTATTTGTTCTCTTAATGTTAGAAACATTTTCTATGCATATACATAAGGTGAAGAATTTCTAAGGATTATATTTCCTTATATATCTAAAATATTGTCTAATAAACTTTATTTTCTTAATTATCAATAAAAGAAACGAAATTAGGGATGTTATAAATAGTGTCGTCAAATTTTTAAGGCAAACACCACTGCCGCCAATTCAAGATCATGGGTTGGATAGTTTCCTTCGTGGGGTCTTAGTTGCTTAGAGGCGTAAGCAACTACTCTCTTATCTTGCATCAGCACACATCCTAACCCTTTCTTTGAAATGTCACTATACACTTCAAAATGTCCTGTAGGGTATAGAATAATTAAAACAGGAGAAGTGGTCAGTCTTGTCTTAAGCTCTTGAAAATTAGCTTCACGTTGATCAGTCCATTTGAAAGAACTTCCCTTCCTGGTCAATTTAGTCAATAGCAAGGCTATACGAGAGAAGTTTTGTATAAACCTCCTGTAGTATCCTGCCAAACCCAGGAAACTTCTGACTTCCGTAACCGTCTTTGGTCTCTCCCATTGAATCACTGCTTCCGTCTTGCTAGGATCTACGGCTACACCTCTATTAGAGATGACATGTCTGAGAAACTTTACCCCTGACAGCCAAAATTCACACTTCTCCAATTTGGCATACAACTTTTTCTCTTTCAGCACTTGCAGCATGATTCGGAGATGTTGTTCATGTTCTTTCTCACTCTTAGAATATATCAAGATGTCATCAATGAACACTACCACAAATTGATCTAGGTAGGGTCGAAAAATTCAATTCATGTAATCCATGAAAATTGCAGGTGCATTTGTCAACCTAAAAGGCATTACGAGAAACTCATAGTGCTCATACCTAGTCTTGAATGCAGTTTTTGGTACATCCTCCTCCTTGATCCTAATCTGATGATATACCGACCTCAAGTCAATCTTAGAAAAGATAGAGGCTCCCTTCATTTGATCCAATAAGTCATCTATCCTAGGGAGAGGATACTTGTTTTTGATAGTCACCTTATTTAGCTGTCTATAGTCTATGCATAGTCTAAGGCTTCCATGTTTTTTCTTAACAAACAATACAGGACTTCCCCAAGGTGATATATCCACTTGGTCTAAT
The DNA here is from genome assembly GCA_037074535.1 of Gleditsia sinensis. Taxonomy (NCBI): domain Eukaryota; kingdom Viridiplantae; phylum Streptophyta; class Magnoliopsida; order Fabales; family Fabaceae; genus Gleditsia; species Gleditsia sinensis. The sequence continues at coordinate 56,697,681 of CM073463.1, read as the reverse complement.
GAATTGCTTGTCTAACAGTTCCTCCAATTGTTTCTTAAGTTCTTGTAATTCCTTCGAGGCCATTCTATAAGGTGCAATAGAGATAGGCCCTGTCCCAGGTAAGAGATCAATATAGAATTCTATCTCTCTCTTGGGAGGTAAGCCTGGAATATCTAATGGAAATACTTCAGGAAACTCGTTGGCTATTGGGATTTCATCAAGCTTTGATTCGACTTCTAGGTTTGATAAATACAAGAAAATGTATCCAAGTACTCCATTATTCAACTCACTATTAACTTGATTGGCATTAAGCATCAATAACTGCACCTCCTCTTTCGGAGTAGGAGGTAGAAATTCAACGGTTTTGTTACAACAATTCAGCAACACTCGCTTTTTAGACATCTAATCTAACCCTAGAATGACCTCAATACCTCTTAAAGGTAAACAGACGAGGTCTACAGAAAAAGTTTTCTCCTGGATGATGACTTGACAGTCCTTACATATAGAGGAAGTTAATACCCTTTCCCTGTGGGGGTTACTACAGATAGCTCATAGGGAGTTTCAGAAATAGGAAACTGAAACTTCCTAATACATTCTTCCGATATAAATGAATGACTAGCACCAGAGTCAAATAACACCATAAGAGCCAATCCATAGATATAGCATGTACCTTGAATCATTTCAGAAGATTGAGCTACCTCTTAGCCGCTCAGGGTGAAAACCCTTCCTTTCACCTGAGGCCTCTGTTATGGCTGCTTCCCTACATTCTGTGGGCAGTTTCTCGTAAAATGACCCTTCTGTCCGCAGTTGAAACAGACATCTTGTCCCATGTAGCATGGTCGATTACCATGCATGCGTCCACACTTAGCGCACTTAACTGGGGTGAGGTCTTGGAAAGGTCTGGACCCACAGTCAAGGGCCTCTTACCAGCTCCATATCCACTTCTTCTCACGTTCTTGCTAGGGTTGGGAAAATTTTTCTTCCTTTTCCATAGGTTTCGCCTTTGCTTTTCGTCCTCCACTGCCTTTAAACTTTTCTCCAAGAGTCTGCATTTATTGATTAGAGGTACAAACTCCCTAATCTTTATAGCTACAACAGCATTCTTTATGTCCGAGTTCACACACACAATTACGAAGGAGGTTTTGGTTAAGGTTAAGAAAAAGGAAAAAGACATGTGGTATTTTTTATTTGAAAACAATTCTGAGAGTTAAGAGCTAGTAGCAATGTTGCATAGAACAGGGTGTAACGCTCCCAATTTACGTTACATAAAATAAACACTTTTTTTTCCGTAATAAGATATTTTTCATAAAGATGCACAATTCAATTTTTTGTCATTTCTCTCATGTATACACAATATACAAACCAAGTCTATAAATATCAAAGTACAGTAAAAATGGGGATCCTGCCTGTAGCATTCAGAGCACACTTTAGAATGCAAACACAGTATAATTCAAAAACAGTGAGCCTTAGAAGCAACGTAGATTCACCTAAAGAATAAATCATCTATCTGTTGAATCAGACTTTAACATTCTTATCTGAAAAATGTGGAAATATCGTGTAGTGATTTTGACAATTCAGTGAGCAAATAATTCCTCCTATGACCTCTTAGGTCAGCATATAGATAATATAGTTCAGAAGTACATTCATATGAGACTCGTATTTCAAATATTCTCAATTCAAAGGACATTCATATATCCAAAAACCATATGCAGCACTGTATGATCATTAAACAAATGTTGTTATGCTCAGCTATATAAACTATAGTAAAATAATAAGGTTTTGAGATAAAGTTATAACTTTTAAAATAACCTGCCTCATTCGGTGATGTGGTCAACCCACACACTCATTTGCTATACGCATAGTGACCGATCGACTATAGTTACAATATTGATCAGGGAATGTGAGTTCATCACTCATCTACCTCCTCACATTACCATTGTCGCCTGGTTGGAGCAGCCCTCCCCCGGCTCACTCAGGCTAATAAGGCGTCCCCTATTCGGTACCATCACAAGCGATACAACCGGTCGATATTCATCCATACATATAAATACATGTAAAATTATCAAGCAACTCGCCATGAGGTTTACGCTTGCCATTCATTCTCATTATAATATGACATGCATCATTTTTACAAGTATAAATCTTTCAAATCAATGCATCGTGCATAGAATATTCACATTATCAAATAATGATAAATACATTTAGAACCACATATTCAGTGAGTTCCAAAATCCATTTCTAAAACCATACTCTTCTTAAACTATGTGCCAGTTCGTAAGTAAAAGAAACATTTTAACACATTTCAAAAATTTATGATAGCATAAATAATTATAAACAGAAACAATTATATATTTATAGTTCAATAAGAGTAAGGGGTAAGTCATAGAAAGAATTATCTACTCACAAGGTAGGGCTCCTGGTTGGACAGCTTTAAAATGTAATTTTTCAATCTGAATTTGACTAATTAGACCTCAAAAACGTGTCCGGAGGGTCCAAAGACTTAAAAAATGACTCCGAGAGCTTAGTCACTAAGGTTTATCTAGCTCCTGAATCTATATACGGTGTCAGATTTTCAATTGGAGGTTTGTAAGTAAGAGTTTCAGAGTTTACTTTTTTTTCTGAAATTTTCTACTTCAGATCTACAGTGATTCAACGGTTAATTTGAAAAATTAATCGGTCAAAACCGTAGTATTATCCGTCCTGAATCCAGTGGTATCTTCAGTTTGGAGATCAGAAACTAATAGGCACTCCAGATCTAGAGAGAAATTGAAGGTTACTATTATCACTATTCATCACTATTTACTCTACTAGTCATCAAATTTGCAGACTCCTTCTTCGGTTTCCGTCTCCCCTCCCCTTTTTCCTTCTTTTTATTTATTTATTTATTTATTTTATTATTATTATTATAATAATTATTTAATAATTGAATAATATGATTTTATTTTATATATATTCATATAAATACCGTTTTTCATCCTAAAACATCTCAAAAATTTCTAAAAATTTACATTCTCACAAATCTTTAGTTAAACTCTTAAATCATGACTTTTCTTGATAAAAATCTTAATAAAAAAATCATAAAATAAATATTTTTATACATAATAAAAGAAATAATATTTCTAAAAATACAACAAAATTTATTAAAGGCCAATATAATTATTTTAAGCAATATAATAATTATTTTAATTAAAAATATACTTATTTTTAGTAGAACATAATCATTTTTAAACAAATAAAAATATATTTATTTATAACAAAACATTATTATTTAAAAACAAAAATTACGGGATGTTACACAGGGGGGCTGGAGCTTAGTAGAAGCTGTTTAGTGGGTGGAGTAATTTGCTTAAGGACAAGCAAGACTCTAAGTTTGGGGGGAATTGATAACTCTAATTCATTAGAGTTTTTCTATGCTTTTCTTGGGTTATTTACTCTGTATTTTGTTTTATTAGCATTCATGCCCCCCTGATTTAATAGTGTGTTTGTGCCTCCCATGAATATAAGACCAACCATTATGTTTGCTGTGAAATTCAGTATGCATCTATGGAAATTGAGGCATCAAACCAAGTGATTTTGGTCTTGTTAATATGATGCACATTATTGGAAGATGATCTTTTGTGATACGCTACAGGTGGGAGTGATTCTTGGCTGCTGTAGCAAGTGCAGCCACCATTGACCAGCGTGGAGGAGGTAGCACGCTGCTGACACAGCAGAGCGCTGGGATGTAGAGGCACAGAGACTGTCTTAACTACTAAAAAGGGAGAAAAAGACGCTGGCAAAGGTGCAGGCCAAAAAGGAAAAGAATGTAGCATCTCAAGCCATCTAACCGAGACCACAAGGCTTGTCTATAAAAAAGCAGAAAGGACATATACAGAGGGATAGAAAACAGAGAGGAGAGCCCAGAAGTCCCTGACGGGAGTGGGTTGTAAGGATATACTGTCCCATCGGGAACCTACTCAGCAAGAGGAGCTGCTAGACATGAAGAAGAGGATCCCTTCTGAGAATTTCCTTCTTCCCTTCTGTGCTTTATTCTTTAGTGCTGAACTATATTCTTCTTTTACTGTATCACTCTTCATTGCATGATGGTTGTCCTGATACTTGTAACTAATTCGAATATGAAGCTGGGTTAAGTTTCTAGCTAGGGTTGTAGATGGGTTGTATTGAACTCTTGCACATTTTAATACATGGATGATTTTGCTACAGCTTTGATTTTGTCATCTAACTGCTTTGCATTTCTTAACTTTCTTCTGTTAACTGTACTTTAATTGTAGAAGCCTAAGGCTGACATTGACCTGGAAGGGTGGTGAAGGCTGGAATAGGGTTGGATGTTATGGGTTGGTTGAAAGACCAAAGCACAACTAATATAGGAATATATAGTTGTCCCATATGACCTAATAATTGGGACTTCAAGCATAACTCTGGGGCTTGGATTTATATAGGAATGTATGACCGAACCCCAGAAGTACATAGAATGGTAGTCTGGAAAGAACCCATTCGAGAGGAAATTGGTCACTTGAGCAAATGCTATAGCAATTTCTAGAGCAAAAATGAGTGCAAAAGTTCATGGCAACCCTGAAACAACCCTAGTTCACCTAATATCTATTTAACCGCAACCTAGTGTATCTCAACTTGTTTCAAAGTCTTGTTTAAGTTCTTTTAGCCTTATTTGCACTTGAACCTTAAATCTTGTGAACCAACAAAATTTTGCTACAGCATTTCACAAGTAAAAAAATTTTATAGTAATTTCTAGTACACTTCCTCGTGGGACGATACTCACTCATCATTATATTACTTGATCACAATACATGCACTTGCGTTCAAACATTGCATAAATACCTTGCAACCAACAGTGTTCCTCAAGAACGAGAGTTGAAGACTAAGATCCTACAGGAAAAGCATCAGAGTAAATACTCAGTCCATCCTGAATCCACTAAATGTACCAGGACTTAAATAGGATGTATTGGTAGTCAGGGATGAAAAATGACATTGCCGAGTTTGTGGCGAAATGTCTAATTTTTCAGAAGGTGAAGATAGAGCATCAAAAGTCAGCAAGATTTTTACAACCTCTTAAGATCCCTAAATGAAAATGGGACAGTATTTCGATGGACTTTGTCGTGGGTTTACCTAAGACTTCAGTTGGACATGACTCTATATGGGTAATAGTTGGCAGATTAACCAAATCTGCTCACTTTTTTCCCATAAAGATTAACTATTCACTGGATAAATTGGCCCAGTTGTACGTCCAAAAAATAGTTAGACTACATGGAATTCCCTTAAATATCATTTCTGATAGGGATCCAAGGTTTACATCGAGATTTTAGAAGGCATTACAGGAGGTTTTTGGAACCTAGTTGCGGTTCAATACTACCTACCATCCTCAGACTGACGAGCAGACAAAACGGACCATTCAAACCCTAGAAGATATGTTAAGGGCCTGTGTGAGAGCAAGGTAAAGGATGGGATAAGTACCTACCTTTAGTGGAGTTTTCTTATAATAATACGAGACAAAATACTTATAGCTCAAAGTCGGTAAAAGAGTTACAATGATAAGAGACATAGACCTCTAGAGTTTAAGGAAGGAGACTATGTATTTTTGAAATTTTCGCCGACTACTGGAGTTGGTAGGTCTCTCAAAACTAGAAAGCTAAGTCTGCAATTTTTGGGACCCTACCAAATTCTAAAGAAATTGGGGACGTTAGCATATCGAGTTGCCTTCCCACCTAATTTGTTCAACCTGCATAATGTTTTCCATGAATCACAGCTGAGGAAGTATCTTCTAAATTTCTCACAAGTAATACGGGATGAACAAATCCAAATAAAGGAGAACATGACATACTAGCTAGTACCAACATACATATTGGACACTGACGTGAAGCAATTGAGAAATAAAACCATTCCCCTGGTTAAGGTGTTATGGGAAGGTTTGACTCCGGAAGAAGCAACTTGAGAGTTAGAAGAAGTCATGAGGAAGAAATATATGCAATTGTTCTTATTAGATAATTTTTGAAATTTTGAGGACAAAATTTCTTTTAGGGGGAGAGAAATGTAACATCCCTAATTTCGTTTCTTTTATTAATAAAGGTACATAAATATTTAATGTAACATCCCTAATTTTATTTCTTTTATTAATAAAGGCACATAAATATTTAATTAAGGAAAAAATTTATTAGACAATTTTTAGATATCTAAGGAAATATAATCCTTAGAAATTCTTCACCTTATGTGAATGCATAGAAAATATTTCTAACATTAAGGGAATAAGTAAAGAGAGAAAATCTAATAGAAAAAATTAGAAATAACATACTAAAGAGAGGCAAAATTCTTTGGTAAGGAAGATAGATTTTTTGTGAAGTAAGTAAATGTCTTAAAATTTTAAGAAGATTGGATTAGGGTAATTTTCCTAATTCAAGAGTTAGAAATTTCTAAGTTTAACATCTCCACCCATAAATTGAGCTTTCACCTATGGACACTTCATATAGAGTTTTCTCACTTCACATAAGTTTCTAGCAAGCCCATTGGATAGCCTAAGTAAGAAATAAAACATAGACTTGAACTAGGATATAAAAGTTGGACCGATAGCCCAAAAATTATGAAAATATGACCAAGCCCTCCAAAAAAGGTAGAATTTTATCCAAAGCAAAGGAAATGGATAAGAATGAGCCCAAATCCAAGAGGAAGAATAAAATAAAATAAATCATGTGATGAAATATAGTGTAATAATAATAAAGATTAGGTCACATGGCATTAAGACAAAAATTCAGCAAGTGGTGTGATAATATCTATATCCTACATTCATAATTTTAGCAATTGGTATGATAATACATGGCATTAGGACAAAACATCTATATCCTACACTCATAATTTTAGCAAGTGGTATAATAATACATGGCATTAGGACAAAACATCTATATCCTACACTCATAATTTTAGCAAGTGGTATAATAATATATGGCATTAGGACAAAACATTCCTATCCTACACAAATAATTTCAGCCAAGTAAGGGAGATTCAAGGGTTAGAAACTTGCCACTTAGAAAGGCAAGCATATCATACTTGTGTGAGACAAAAGAAAAAAAATCTCTAAATCAAAGGGACCTTGTCCCTTATTTTAAGAACATTTTATCATGATTTTTAAAATACAAATCTTTTTTTACTATGCATATCTTGACTAAAAGAGAGGAAGACAAGAACATGAGTTGTCTTTCCTCAAAAAACAACCAAGTGCATCTTAATTGTGATAAGGTAGACCCATGATTATGAAAGAAGGACCACTTGATAGTTTATTTAAGAAAGAACCACCCCTATTACATTAGAATTTCGTCCATGTGAGGGAGAGGAAAAATAAAAGCAAGGTAGAGTAAGGAAAGGAGAGAAAGAGAGGAGAAGAGAAGAAGGAAGAAGAAAGAGAAGCCTAGAAGACTAAGTATTCAAGGTAAGTTAGCTTACTTGAATCCATCTTTATCTTTATCCTTGGGGTTCAAAAACTCATCCTCCTCTTATTTGACCTGCTAGAAAAGCTAAGGGACAGGAGGAATCTTACTACTTCCTTCAAGAGGAAACAAGAAAAAGAATTCACTAAGTGAGCTAGGGAGATCTTTAGGTAGGTTTAACAATATTTTTTTAAAAAAAAATTTGAAATTAGACATATTTATATGGAATTTTGATCCTAGAACTTTGATGAAATTTACTATATTTTTTACCTTGATGATTGGACATGGATGTTTCTTTATCATGTCACATGTTGATCTTGCATGTGATGTATGCTTGCATACTTAGGTTTGTATGGAAAGTTCTGCATAGGACATAATAAAATGATGGAATAGGATTAGATTTAAATTAGGAAGAAAATGGAATAGGACATAATAAAATGATGAACTAAAACCTTAGAAAATGTTTGGTTAGGAAACTGGATTTCGAAGTAACTAGGGAAGCTTCTATTTTCCAAATTTTGGGAAGAATTAGTTAGGAATTAAAGAAATGATTAACCTAAAAAATATAGATATATGTCTCACGGAGTTTTAGCCATTAGAATCACTCAATTTGGAGTCCATATGAGGTAGATATGGTCAGATTAGTAAGCAGTGGTTAGAAAATGATTAACCATAGAAGAATTTGTTAGAAAAGCTTATGTGTTTGAATTTCTGAAAAAATTATGTAGGAAATTAAAATAACTAGTTAACATAAAACAATATAGATATATCTCTCACAAAAAGTTAACCACTGGAATAACTCAATTTGGATTTCATATAAGGGAGATATGGTCATATTAGTAAGTAGAGGTCAGAACCTGCCCGAGAAAAAATAATGTTTAATTTTATGGAATAATATCACCCATATTCCTTATGATTATGCTAAAATGTTCAACATAATAGTTTTAGATAATTGTTTTATCTTTAAATGGACACCAAAATCACCTAATTCAGAGTTAAAATGAAGGAGTTATGCTCTGATTAGTGATAGAAGGTCAAGCAGGACAAAAACCTACATCAGGGAATAATATAACCTAGAGCATGGCCGTGTTCGGTGCTGAAACTGGCATTTTGAAGCCTAAAGCATGGTTGTTTTACAAGAAATACATGTTACATGATACGTTTAGGTCGTGTTGGAAGCTAATAAAGCTTATTTTCAACATTTTTCTACCCTAAATGAACTTCATTAACTATAGGATAATAATAGAAATCAAATTGAAGAAGAATGCAGTATTAAATTTGTAAGAACATGTGATGCAAATGATATAAGGAAAGTGAATAAAGGCCAAGCTTAAAGAAAATAAAAAGATAAAAGTAATATTTAAAAAAGAAGAAGAATTTTATAAATAAAAATAATAAATGACTAGGGTATGCCATAGTCATTGCCATTGCATGAACTCTTTACCATCTTAAGTGCATAATTTTGACATTGAAATGTTTTATAAAGTGATATTTGAAATTATTATGTTCATGTCATGGATACTAATGATTTTCGTTAATGATTATATTTTGATGAAAAATTATGGCATGAGTATAATGAATATACTTGTTATTGAAGTCATATTTTTAGCTATTAATGTGAAAAGAAAAGAAATGAGCACGGTCACATAATGGTTGTGTGGTGTGCCAGTAGAGGACGCCCTACCAACGGTTATGATTATGTTAATGAGAAAATAAAAAGAAAGTGTATCATGTCGGACAGAGTGAGAAAAGCCCGTTTCGGATAGTAGAAAGTACTTACCCTGACTGGAGTAGCTTAATAGGAAAATAAGTTGATAGTCATCATGTAACAACCTCTTTTTTTTCCCTTTATTATTATATAATATTGAGTTCACATACATGTCATTAATCAAAACAGACGTATAACATATCAAACACATAGATATTTACATCTTGTTTATTTTGGTTGACCAATTCCGGAGATACAGGTGCGGGTGGTTGCACGTTCACCGGGATCTGAGCCAACTCGACCACAAACATCTTATTTGATTCTAAAATCTGCCCAACATAAAGTAACTCGATCCAATGTGCACTAAAAGCCAGAGCCTTAGAAACAAAAGCTGCATAAATAATTTTCTGAACATGATATGGAAATATAGTGAGAATTAAATCCCAGTAAGTTCAAAAATAAATTATCATCAGTAAATCTCATCACGTCATGTTCAGCTGTATAAACTACAGAAAATATCTTTGGTCACATGAATGCATTATATCTATGCACATAAGAATCATATTGTAATGATATGTATGACAGGATTAACTATTTTCAAAATATCATATGATGGCCATCAACTTATTCTCATTTCAAGCTACCCCGGTCAGGGTGAGTATCCTCTACTCTCCGGTACGGGCTTTTCTCGCTCCGTCCGACATGGCCCACTTTCTCTTTCTTTTCTCATTATCATGATCATAACCGTTGGTAGGGCGTCCCCTACTGGTGCACCACACGGATTGCCATGTGACCGTGCTCATTTCTTTTCTTTTCACAATGTTAGCCAAAAATATGCTTTCAATAACAAGTATGTTCATCAAAATATAACTATTACCATAAATCATTGGTAATCATGCCATGAACATAACCATTTCAAATATCACTTTATAAAATATTTCCATGTCAAAATTTCACACTTAAGATGGTAAGAAGTTCATACAATGGCAATGGCTATGGCTATACAAGTCATTTATTAAGATTCAGCTTCTTTTTTTTAAATACTAATTTTATTTCTTTATTTTCTTAATGCAGGTTTTCATCCTATCTAACCTTCTCTTACTAATCAGAGCATAACTCCCACAATTTAACTCTGATGTAGGTGATCTTGGTCTCCATTTCAAGATAAAATAATTATCTAAAACTATTATGTTGAACATTGTAACGAAAAATGAAGAAACAAAGGTGATATTCCTCCCTCAAAGTACAGGATAGTTCCTCTCGGATAGGTTCTGACCTTTACTAACTAATTAGACCATATCTCCCAAATTGGAACTCCAAATTGAGTGATTCCAATTGGTAAAAATCCATGAGCCATATATCTATAATTTTTATGTTGGCACGCTATTTTAATTCCCTACAGAACATTCCCAGAAATTCAAAAACTAAAGCATTAATAACATACTCTTCCCTGAATAAACATTTTCTGACCTCTGCTTACTAATCGGATCATATCTACCTCATATGAACTCCAAATTGCATAATTCCAGTGGGTATATTTCCATGAGACATAGATATATAACTTTAATGTTAACCATTTATTTTAATTCCATACAGATAATTCCCAGAAATTAAAATACAAAAGCTGTCCTAACATAATCTTCCCTGATGAACCATTTTCTGACCTTGGCTTACTAATCGGACCATATCTACCACATGTGGACTCCAAATTGAATGATTCCAGTGGCTAAAAATCCATGACACACATATATTTAATTCTTATGTTAACCATTTATTTTAATTTCCTACCAATAATTCCCAGAAATTAAATTACCGAAGCTATCCTAACATATTCTTCCCTGATGATTCATTTTCTGACCTTTGATTACTAATCAGACCATATCTACCTCATATGGACTCCAAATGGAATGATTCCAGTGGGTGAAAATCCGTGACACATATATCTTTAATTCTTATGTTAACCATTTATTTTAATTCCTTATAGATTGTTCCCAGAAATTAAAATACCGAAGCTTAAAATTCTGTCAACCATAGCCATATCCATGCAGAACTATCTACACCAACCTAAGTATTCAAACATACATCACATGCAAGATCAATATGCAACATGATATAGCAACATCCATGACCAATCATCAAAGTTCTAAGATCAAAATCTCATATAAATATTATGAGTTTCAAAGGTTTTCTTCAAAAAGAAATATTGTTAAACTTACCTGGAGCACTTAGTCTCCTAGACTTCTCCTTCCTCTTTCTTCCTTTCTTCCTCTCCTTTCCTCACACTACCTTGCTTCTATTTTTGCTCTCCCTCACTTGGACGAAATTCTAATGTTGTAAGGGTGGGTTTTTCTTATATAGACCACCAAATAATTCACCTTTCATGATCATGGGTCTACCTTATCACAATTAGGATACACTTTGTTGAATTTTTGGAAAACAAACAACTTATGTTCTTGTCTTCCTCTTCCTTAGTCAAGATATGCATAGAAAAAGGAGATTTGTATTTTGAAAATTATGATGACATGTTCTTAAGATATGGGGCAAGATCCCTTTGATTTAGGGATTCATTTCCTTTTTCTTTTGTCTTAATCAAGTATGATAGATTTGCCTTTTTAAGTGGCAAATTTCTAGCCCTTGAATTTTCCTTACTTAACTAAAATTATTTGTGTAGGATAATGATGTTTTGTCATAATGCTATGTATTATTACCCACTTGCTAAAGTTATGAATGTAGGATATAGATGTTTTTGTCCTAAAGCCTTGTATTATTATGCCACTTGCCAAAATGATGAATGTAGAATCACACCACTTGTCAAATTTTTGTCTTAATGCCATGTCACTTAATCTTGATTACACTAATATTTCATCACTTTAATTTTATTTTTATTTTTATTTTTCCTCTTGGGTTTGGGCTCATTCTTGCCCATTTTCCTTACTTTGGTTAAAATTCTTCCTTTCATAATGGGCTTGGTCACATTTTCATGATTTTTGGGCTATCGGTCCAATTTCTATATCCTAGTCCAAGTCTATGTTTTATTTCTTCCTTGGCCTATCCTATTGGCTTGCTAAAAATTCATGTGAAGTAGAAAAACTCTATATGAAATGTCTATAGGTTAAAGCCCAATTACGGGTGGAGATACTAAACTTAGTAACTTTTGCTCTTAAATTAAGAAAGATTACCCTAATCCAATCTTCTTGAAATTTTAAGACATTTACTTACTTCACAAAAATTTATCTTTCTTTACCTAAGAATTTCACCTTTCTTTAACATGTTTATTTCTAATATTTCCTCTTAGGTTTTCTTTCTTTACCTATTCCATTAATATTAGAACATTTCTATGCATATATGTAAGGTGAAGAATTTCTAAGGAAAATATCTAAAAATTACGGGATGTTACATTCTTCCCCCCTTTAGAAATTCGGTCCCCGAATTTCAATCCATCCTACCACATGTAGGGAATGAAATTAAGGCATTATTCAGAGTTACCAAACTTATTACCTAAATAATTAGATATATCTTTTCTGTATGACATCTTTACTTTTTAATATGTCTATTCACTTGAGTGATTTTTGCCATATAACTTAACCATAAGGATTTCTTTCAATCATAAGTTCTTCCATTGATATCCTCTAACCCGTATGAATATATCTATGGGTCGATATTAGAAAACACACATATAAAGGAACATATACACCTTCATATTGTGTAACTATCTTTTCTTATTCCAAACTTCTATCAAGTCAAATTTTTTTTTTTTCATATATCAACATCATCCCCTGAATATCATCATCTTAATCTATCATCTATTTTTATCCTCAAATCCTTTAATCAATATGTTAAACATACATAGCAATAAATCCTTCAAACCTTTAATAACGTTTATGTACCATTGACACATGTCTAATAATTCCAACTTACCTCATCACAGTAATTCTATACAAGTTTATTAACACCATTAAACTCATTGTCAAAAATTTCAATTATTTCTTCTATCATATCCAAAAGCATCTCATTCTAGCTTATGCCAATCCCATTTAATTCACCCAATCATTTGAAGAAGATTTGTGTTTTTTTTTTTTTCCTAACAATTACTCATACATGAATTCTCAATTCCAACATAATTCACATCCTAGATACTAGACTCAATTTAGCATGATATAATCCTTTAACATAAATATCTTGATAACCTACATTATTTCCGGACATGGTTCTCAGAATATTCTCTATATTTCCAAATTAAGAGTTCAAAGACTAACTTAAATCCTACTTCCTATATTTTATTCCTCGAGAACTTCAACACCACTAATTCTCTTGATTACATTCGTCAAAACACCATAAGACCATCATCCGTCCATTATTTTCAAACCTTTCATTATTTTAACCTATTAACAACTTAGACACCATAACAACCAAGTTTCAAAGGAAGAAATTATCTTTAATTGTAATGAGGGAAAATAACCTTGCATTTAATGCCAACCGTTAATGAGTGAAACAGACGAAAAGCATAATAGAGAATGGTTCCAAAAGCGAAAGTCAAAAGTTTTAACAAAGCATTGAAAAATATTAAAATCGGTGGCCGCAATTCTTGAAAATCTGTAAACAAAATCTATCTATGATTTCAACAAAAATCGGTGGCCGCAAATTTTGAATATATGTGTCAGAATCTACTTTAAATCTATTGGTATTCGGTGGAAAGATATCACATGGAAAAAGAAACATTTCTGAGCTTATAAAAGTCTGTGAAAATCAAAGAATATGTAGTTAACTGGTAGGATGCAGTTGATTGCTTCAAAATAGATGTAATTAATCAACTGTAAATTAACCAGTCCAAATTAAAATTTCTCAAAATAGCTAGTCGACTTAATAATACTGATAGTCGACTGGCGAAAACATTGAGAATACAAAATAAATCATTTGATTGCATTTTTTTTTTTTTTTACTTTTTTTTTTTTGACGGCTATCACCTAGAACTTTTCTACAAGAATCAAAACATCAATGCTTCATCAAAGACAACAAGATAAAGACAGATTTCTGGTGATATCTTATCTTATACTCTTTATGTGCTTAATATGGGTCACAGTCATACTACTGTACATATACATGCTTGCCGTCATTTTTGAAAATTTTTTATTTTATTTTTTTTTATTTACCTTTAATTTAGTTGATATCCACCAATCACTCACATAGTTGTTCTAATAATACCCGGCCTATTCGCATAGCTATTATAAATATGCCTTTCTCTGAGTTCTATAAATACTTACATTAGTATCTTTGTCTATTCTCAAAGTTAAGGTGATAGAAATTATGGAGGGAACAGCATTCTGTCAGTTTCGAAATATCTGTGTCTTTTGTGGTTCCAGTCCTGGAAAAGATGAGGAGTATGTTAAAGCAGCACAAAATCTGGGTATGGTGCTGGCTAGGAGAAAAATTCATTTAGTGTATGGTGGAGGTAACTGTGGGTTAATGGGGTGTGTGGCTACAGCTGCACATGCAGGGGGATGCCAAGTTCTAGGTATTATTCCTACAGCTCTAGCTACATCCAGCAATATAGGGAAGACAATTGGGGAAGAATATAGGGTAGTTTCCATGCATGAACGCATGGCTAGAATGATGAGCAATGCTGACGCCTTCATTGCCTTACCAGGTGGTTTTGGTACTTTAGAGGAGATTTTCCAAATAGTCTCTTGGGCACAACTAAATATGCATCACAAACCGATAGGTTTGTTAAATGTTAATCACTTCTTTGATGGTTTGTTATCTTTTCTAGATCAAGCTGTGGAACAGAGGTTTATCTCACACTCAGCACGACAAATTCTCATCTCAGCTTCAAATGTTGAGGAGTTGATTGATGCTTTACAAGCCTATGTTCATGTACCTGATCTAACTATTACTCCAGTAGAATGGACGGCAGATAACCGCAGGAAGCGTAAATTGGATTTGGATCTTCATCTTTAAATGTAGTAAAACGTAGCTATTATTGTACTACTTTTACTTTCTTAGACTCTACTTGTATACCATATTTACCAACCATACTCCTTTAGAGTTGGTAAAACTATCTTTGAATGTTGCTTATGATCCTCTGAACTTTTGAAATATTCTAGTATATCAACCATATATATAATAAAAAATTGTTCCAAGGATGACCTAATTACTATTCATTAAATTTATGAATGCAGCTAAAGGTTTGTCAATTAAATGCATCACCAAGAACTCATAATGCCCATAATAAGTCCTACATCCTCTTCTCTTATCCTTAATTAATGTTACTCATATCCCAAATCTATTTGTGGAAAAATATTGAACACCTTATAACTGGTCAAACAAGTAATCTATACGAGCTAATGGGTTTCTATTCTACATTGTTACCTTATTCAACTGTCTACAATCTATGCATAGTCATAGTGATCCATCTTTCTTTTTCACAAATAGAACTAGAGCACTCCAAATAAAAGTACTAGGGCATTTAAATCCCTTGTCTAACAAGTCTTGTAAATTTTTTTTTTTTTCCAGTAACTAGAATAATTCTTTTCTGATGTGGAAATACTGCAACCACGGAGCATACTAAGATTTTTTTCAAATAAAACCGGCACTTTCAAAACTTCTTGGAAATTTTATATGAGTACTAGGGTAAATTCCATGTTAAAATTCTACACTAATATCTCGGTAACTGGATAGTAATTGTAGTCTGTAAACAGCGCACCAGAAAAGTTCCCAGGAAAGAGAGGTGGGTCACTAATGGACACGCTTAAGTACCAAGTCTTTCCTTGCCAGAGCTTTCCTTAGACATGCACTTTTCACAAATCACAATTTATTTTTTTTAAATTCAATCGATATCATTCTATATAGGGATATAGATACTAGTTGGGTTCTAAGGAGTAAATCAATACCAAATTCTCGAATTGCTGTGGCAAGGTTGTGCAAGATTTTCTCTGCATTGTTTGCCGGATTCCGCCTTGGTGGTGCCATTTCCTACTGTGGGAAAAATAAATTTATGCTACTATTGAGGTGATCAAGCCCAATAGTTAGTTTCAAAACAATATTTAACAGCAGTCATAACACCACCTCGGCATATAGATAAGAAACACTAGTAATTTCTTACCTATATGAGTCACTGATCCCCTACACAGCACAACCACAACATACTCAAGACACTATAAGATCGATTCAGATAACCATCCACCCACTGGCCATCTAGGATCGACCTGCTCTGATACCAATTATGTAACAACCTCTTTTTTTTCCCTTTATTATTATATAATATTGAGTTCACATACATGTCATTAATCAAAACAGACGTATAACATATCAAACACATAGATATTTACATCTTGTTTATTTTGGTTGACCAATTCCGGAGATACAGGTGCGGGTGGTTGCACGTTCACCGGGATCTGAGCCAACTCGACCACAAACATCTTATTTGATTCTAAAATCTGCCCAACATAAAGTAACTCGATCCAATGTGCACTAAAAGCCAGAGCCTTAGAAACAAAAGCTGCATAAATAATTTTCTGAACATGATATGGAAATATAGTGAGAATTAAATCCCAGTAAGTTCAACAATAAATTATCATCAGTAAATCTCATCACGTCATGTTCAGCTGTATAAACTACAGAAAATATCTTTGGTCACATGAATGCATTATATCTATGCACATAAGAATCATATTGTAATGATATGTATGACAAGATTAACTATTTTCAAAATATCATATGATGGCCATCAACTTATTCTCATTTCAAGCTACCCCGGTCAGGGTGAGTATCCTCTACTCTCCGGTACGGGCTTTTCTCGCTCCGTCCGACATGGCCCACTTTCTCTTTCTTTTCTCATTATCATGATCATAACCGTTGGTAGGGCGTCCCCTACTGGTGCACCACACGGATTGCCATGTGACCGTGCTCATTTCTTTTCTTTTCACAATGTTAGCCAAAAATATGCTTTCAATAACAAGTATGTTCATCAAAATATAACTATTACCATAAATCATTGGTAATCATGCCATGAACATAACCATTTCAAATATCACTTTATAAAATATTTCCATGTCAAAATTTCACACTTAAGATGGTAAGAAGTTCATACAATGGCAATGGCTATGGCTATACAAGTCATTTATTAAGATTCAGCTTCTTTTTTTTAAATACTAATTTTATTTCTTTATTTTCTTAATGCAGGTTTTCATCCTATCTAACCTTCTCTTACTAATCAGAGCATAACTCCCACAATTTAACTCTGATGTAGGTGATCTTGGTCTCCATTTCAAGATAAAATAATTATCTAAAACTATTATGTTGAACATTGTAACGAAAAATGAAGAAACAAAGGTGATATTACTCCCTCAAAGTACAGGATAGTTCCTCTCGGATAGGTTCTGACCTTTACTAACTAATTAGACCATATCTCCCAAATTGGAACTCCAAATTGAGTGATTCCAATTGGTAAAAATCCATGAGCCATATATCTATAATTGTTATGTTGGCACGCTATTTTAATTCCCTACAGAACATTCCCAGAAATTCAAAAACTAAAGCATTAATAACATACTCTTCCCTGAATAAACATTTTCTGACCTCTGCTTACTAATCGGATCATATCTACCTCATATGAACTCCAAATTGCATAATTCCAGTGGGTATATTTCCATGAGACATAGATATATAACTTTAATGTTAACCATTTATTTTAATTCCATACAGATAATTCCCAGAAATTAAAATACAAAAGCTGTCCTAACATAATCTTCCCTGATGAACCATTTTCTGACCTTGGCTTACTAATCAGACCATATCTACCACATGTGGACTCCAAATTGAATGATTCCAGTGGCTAAAAATCCATGACACACATATATTTAATTCTTATGTTAACCATTTATTTTAATTTCCTACCAATAATTCCCAGAAATTAAATTACCGAAGCTATCCTAACATATTCTTCCCTGATGATTCATTTTCTGACCTTTGATTACTAATCAGACCATATCTACCTCATATGGACTCCAAATGGAATGATTCCAGTGGGTGAAAATCCGTGACACATATATCTTTAATTCTTATGTTAACCATTTATTTTAATTCCTTATAGATTGTTCCCAGAAATTAAAATACCGAAGCTTAAAATTCTGTCAACCATAGCCATATCCATGCAGAACTATCTACACCAACCTAAGTATTCAAACATACATCACATGCAAGATCAATATGCAACATGATATAGCAACATCCATGACCAATCATCAAAGTTCTAAGATCAAAATCTCATATAAATATTATGAGTTTCAAAGGTTTTCTTCAAAAAGAAATATTGTTAAACTTACCTGGAGCACTTAGTCTCCTAGACTTCTCCTTCCTCTTTCTTCCTTTCTTCCTCTCCTTTCCTCACACTACCTTGCTTCTATTTTTGCTCTCCCTCACTTGGACGAAATTCTAATGTTGTAAGGGTGGGTTTTTCTTATATAGACCACCAAATAATTCACCTTTCATGATCATGGGTCTACCTTATCACAATTAGGATACACTTTGTTGAATTTTTGGAAAACAAACAACTTATGTTCTTGTCTTCCTCTTCCTTAGTCAAGATATGCATAGAAAAAGGAGATTTGTATTTTGAAAATTATGATGACATGTTCTTAAGATATGGGGCAAGATCCCTTTGATTTAGGGATTCATTTCCTTTTTCTTTTATCTTAATCAAGTATGATAGATTTGCCTTTTTAAGTGGCAAATTTCTAGCCCTTGAATTTTCCTTACTTAACTAAAATTATTTGTGTAGGATAATGATGTTTTGTCATAATGCTATGTATTATTACCCACTTGCTAAAGTTATGAATGTAGGATATAGATGTTTTTGTCCTAAAGCCTTGTATTATTATGCCACTTGCCAAAATGATGAATGTAGAATCACACCACTTGTCAAATTTTTGTCTTAATGCCATGTCACTTAATCTTGATTACACTAATATTTCATCACTTTAATTTTATTTTTATTTTTATTTTTCCTCTTGGGTTTGGGCTCATTCTTGCCCATTTTCCTTACTTTGGTTAAAATTCTTCCTTTCATAATGGGCTTGGTCACATTTTCATGATTTTTGGGCTATCGGTCCAATTTCTATATCCTAGTCCAAGTCTATGTTTTATTTCTTCCTTGGCCTATCCTATTGGCTTGCTAAAAATTCATGTGAAGTAGAAAAACTCTATATGAAATGTCTATAGGTTAAAGCCCAATTACGGGTGGAGATACTAAACTTAGTAACTTTTGCTCTTAAATTAAGAAAGATTACCCTAATCCAATCTTCTTGAAATTTTAAGACATTTACTTACTTCACAAAAATTTATCTTTCTTTACCTAAGAATTTCACCTTTCTTTAACATGTTTATTTCTAATATTTCCTCTTAGGTTTTCTTTCTTTACCTATTCCATTAATATTAGAACATTTCTATGCATATATGTAAGGTGAAGAATTTCTAAGGAAAATATCTAAAAATTACGGGATGTTACACATCATATGATATTTTGAAAATAGTTATTCATATCATCCATGTCATTACTATACGATTTTCATGTGCATAGATAAAGTGCATTTATGTGACCTAAGGTAATTGTTGTAACTTATACAGATGAACATGACATGATGAGCTATATTGATGATAATTATGAGTTATTGTTGAACCTACTGGGATTTAATTTTCACTATATTTTCATGTCATGTTCAGAAGACTAAATATGCAGATATGTTCTATGGTTGGCTTTTAGCGTACGTTGGGTTGAGTTGGCTAAGATCTCGGTAAAGGTACAACCACCCACACCTGTATCCCTAGAACTGGTCAATAGGGATGAATAAAATGTGTACATATATGTGTTTTATTTTTGTACAAATGTTTTTAATTAATGATTTGTATGTGAACCCCGATTTGTATCAGTATTATTGCTATACTATAAACCGTAATTATGCTTGGTTAATTTAATCGATGAAGGAGTTACTTTCAAGGACTTTTTAACGAAGGACATGAGTTGACCTGTGATTCTGACAGACTTAATATTGCAGAAGAGGACCGTAATTATACCTTTTATCGTAGAATTCAAGAGTTTGAAGTAGAGAAGGCTTTGAAGAGAATGGATAATGGCAAAGCAGTAGGACCTGATAATATACATATTGCGGTGTGAAAAGGTTTAGGAAGGAAAGGTATAAGTTGGCTCACTAAGTTGTTTAATGTGATAATGAAATATAAGAAAATGCTGGATGAGTGAAGGAGAAGCACTTTAATCCTTATCTATAAAAATAAAGGAGACATACAGAATTGTTTCAACTATCGAGAGATTAAACTCATAAGCCACACTATGAAGTTATGAGAGAAGATCATTGAGCAAAGATTAAGACAAGAGACTCAAGTTACAGAGAACCAATTTGGTTTTATGCCAGGAAGGTCAACTATGGAAGCAATTTATTTACTACGGAGGTTGATGGAAAGGTATCAAAGCAGATAGAAAGATTTGCATATGGTTTTTATTGATTTGGAAAAGGCATATGACAGAGTGTTAAGAGAGATTCTATGGAAGGCTTTAGAAAAGAAAGGAGTACATATTGCGTATATTCGAGCAATCAAAGACATGTACGACAAGATAACGACTTGCATGAGAACACAAAATGGGGACACAAAGGATTTTTTCACAACTATTGGACTACATCAAGGGTCTTCTCTGAGTCCGTATCTTTTTAATTTGATTTTGGACGCAGTTATTGAACATATACAAGAGTTGGGGCCTCAATGTATGATTTTTGCAGATGATATAGTCTTAATTAGTGAATCGAAAGAGGAAATAAATATGAAGTTAGAGTCATGGAGACAAGTTTTAAAAATACATGGTTTTTGTATAAGTAGAAATAAAACAGAATATATGGAATGTATTTTTAGCAAGAGGGGAACAAATACGAATGTAGATGTGAAACTTGGAGACTATATATTAAAACAAGTTACAAGTTTTAAATATCTTGGGTCTATTATACAAAATGACGGCAAAGTAAAGGAGGACGTAAACTATAGGATTCAAGCTGGATGGATGAAATGAAGGAAAGCTTCGAGTATCATTTGTGATAAAAAAGTGCCACTCAAAGTTAAAGGAAAATTCTACCGTACGGCTATACAACCTGCTATCTTGTATGGTACTGAATGTTCGGCGGTCAAAAGACAACATGAGGATAAACTCAACGTTGCAGAGATGAGAATGTTGTGCTGGATATGTGGACACACTATGAGAGATATGATTAGAAATGAGTGCATTAGAGAGAAAGTTGGGGTAGCACCTATTGTGGAGAATATGGTTGAATCTCACTTAAGATGGTTTGGTTATGTGTGGAGAAGACCTGCAGAAGCCCTAGTGAGAAGAGTAGATCAGATGGAGATAGTCCAATTATTAGAGGTAGAGGGAGGCCAAAGAAAACAATAAGTGAAACTATTAGTTAGAAATAAAGAGGTAATGACTTCATGGGATTTTAAAACAAAAATTATATATATGTTTCTATGTAAAAAAAATGGAGTTGTTACACTTTCGGTACTTAATTACAATTTAGTACTGCGTATCATCCACAAACAGACAGTCAAACCGAAAGAACGACAGACAATGAAAGATATGTTACAAGCATGCACCTTAGATCAAGGAAAAGAATGGGATAAGTATCTCCCTTTAGTGGAGTTTGCTTATAATAACAATTATCATGCGAGTATTGGGATGGTACCGTATAAAGCTTTGTATGGTAAAAGGTGCAAATTGCCTCTGTGTTGGTATAAAGTGGATGAGAGGAAGTTGTTAAGTCCTGAAGTAGTTCAACATAATACATAACAGATACAAATGATACAAGATAGAATGCGAACTGCCTAGAGTCGACAGAAAAGTTACTATGACTAGAGGAGGAAGCCGTTGCATTTTTAGTAAGGGGAACGCGTATTTTTGAAGATCTCTCCGACTACTGGAATTGGTCGGGCTATGAAGGTTAAGAAATTAAGCCCACATTATATAGGACCTTACCAAATACACAAGAAACTCGGGCCATTGACTATTAAATATCCTTACCCCCGAGACTATCAAACCTGCATAATGTGTTTCATGTTTTTCAACTTCAAAAATATCTACCAGATCCATCGCATGTGATTCAGGAGGAAGAAGTGGCAGTAAAAGAAAACTTGACTTTCCAACCAGATTTGATTGAGATTCTGGACCGAAGTGTAAAGAAATTACGTAGTAAAACTGTTCCACTAGTGAAGGTGTTGTGGAAAGGGCTGTCCGAAGAAGAAGCTACATGAGAAAGAGAGAAAGATATGAGGCACTTTTATCCACAACTATTTGAGGACAGGTAAATTCTGAAATTTTGAGGACAAAATTCCTTTTAAGGGGGGGAGAAGTGTAACACCCTGAATTTATGTTAAGTATATACACAAAATGGAATATTAAGAAAGGATTAAATGTTGTAATTATAAAGAAATAATTATGAATACCAACTAAGGATTTTCTCATTTTTGAAAGAAATAATTAAGGATGAAATAGTAATTTCTTCATCTGCAGGGCCACAATTAGGCAATGAGAAGAGGGATGAGGAGCTATGAAAAGAATTATATAAAAAGCCATTGGAATACACCTCAAGAGGAGATTAAAAACTTAGTAAATTCCAACTCACCCAAAAAATGCATTAGCCAATGGTTAGTCACAAAGTAATGGCATGGCATTTTTGTAATACTTAGGGATTGGAAGGCTAATGGTTAAGGGAGGAGAAGCTTCTTGGAGAAGTTAACATTTTTTTATTTGTTTCTTGTTAACTAAGCCAAGCAAGTCGCCAGCCAAGAGCAGAAGAAACCCACGGCCAAAGAGAAAAAAAGAAACAAGGGAGAAGGAAGGTAGAGTGAGAAAGTTGAAACCCAAGGAGAAAAGGTAAGTTTTGGGATTCTTGATCTTCTCTAACCCTATGTGTGTTCATGAGTTTCCATGGAAATTTAATAGTTGGAAGAAAATCTACAATTTGGTGGAGGAATCTTGTAATAACCGTAGAATTTAACGAAAATTCCAATTAAAGAAAATTTGGAATAAAAGAGAGAATTTCAAAAAACAAAATAGGGATAAGAACCGTAGAAAATATGTATATTTCTACATGAGTTAAAGAAGCACAAAGAAAATATGAGAATTTACGTTTTGGCGCGTAATTTTTATTTTTAAATGATAATATTTTGCTATAAATAAATATATTTTTATTTGTTTAAAAATGATTATGTCTTGCTAAAAGTAAGTAGACTTTTAAGTAAATAATTATTGTTTTGTTTAAAATAAGTATATTGGCCTCTAATAAATTTTTATTGTATTTTTAGAAATATTCTTTCTTTTAATATGTAAAAAGATATTTATGTTGAGATTTTTTTATTACAATTTTTATCAAGAAAAATCATGATTTAAGAGTTCAACTAAAGGTTTATGAGAATGAAAATTTTTAGAAATTTTTGGGATATTTTAGGATGAAAAACAGAATTTATATGAATATATATAAAATAAAATCTAATTATTCAATTATTAAATAATTATTATTATTATTAAAAATAAAAAGAAAAGGGAATAGGGGAAGGGGAGACAACCGGAGGGGAGGAGATTTTTAAAGAAAATTTTGAGACAGATGAATAGTGAGTGAATAGTAACCTTCAACTTTTTCTTTAAATTTGAAGTGCCTATTGGTTTTTGATCTCAAAACTAAAGGTGTTACTGGATTCAGGATGAAGAGTACTACGGTTTTGACCGATCAAATTTTCAAATCAGTCGTTGAATTGCCGTAGATCTAAAGTAGAAAATTTCAGAAAAAGCTAAATTCTGAAACTCTTACTTAGAGACCTCTAATTGAAATTCTGACATCGTAGATGGATTCAGAAGTTAAATAAACCTTAGGATATGTATATTTTCAGTTATCTGACAGCTTTTTGTTCTGATTGAATAGTGATTTTCTGGCGGGTGAATAGTATTTTCCGGCGAGTGAATAGTATTTTCCATCGGTGAATAGTGACCAAGTTCTCGGAGACGTTTTCTTGATATTCGGACCCTCTAGACACGTTTTTGACGTCTAATTGATCAAATGCGGATTGGAAAAATATATTTTAAGGCTGTTTAACTTGAAGCCTTTACCAGGTGAGTAGATAATACTTACTATAACATTAGTTTTAACTATTTATTTGATACATCCTCATGAGACATTACTATTAATGTGAAACTTATTTCTTTTACATTATGATCATGTATTTCAAAACATGACTCCTAGTATAACCTTTAGAAATGCAGAACAAGCATCATTTATATTTTAGTTCTCTATTGATATTAATCTATACTGATTGAGAATACTCAAAATTATGTTGGTTTATGGTGATGTTAATATTTTATATGAATTGATAAATGGTTTTTATGAGGCACATGTGTGGGCCTTTGGATATAAATATATAAGTTAAATTGATGTTGTTGTGGCTATTGTTTATCAGTAAGCATATGCTTTTCTGAAAGAGATGTGACATTTTTGTTTATCTTACATTTGCTGTTATTTCTTTCTTGTATTTATACGAAATAATTTAAAGTAGCTATGAATGTTAACCCTAGTGCATATTGAGTTTTGTGTAATGGACTTTTACTTGACTGATGGATAATTATACGGGCTTTTGCCTGATGGAGTGTGGGGGCTTTTGCCTGATGGATGAATTGTGCGGGCTTTTGCCTGATGGATGCGGGCCTTGGCCTGATGGATGATTGTATGGGCTTTTGCCTGATGGATCCTTGTGCGGGCTTTTGCATGATAATTTATGATTGATGGTGAACACTCTTTTTGTTGCATGCTTGAGAAATGACTATGGATCTGATTGTATTTATTTATATAATATCGTAACATGGATATTATGTATTTTGATATTGAAACTTTCTTGTTATTGATCTTTCAAACATATGATGTATATGGCATTCATCTTTTCCTTGTTTTAAATATTTACTTGTGAAGGAAAAACTCATGCCCTGCTTGTTCTGTTTCCGTTATGGTAAGAATTACCTGCTAACTGAGTTATCAAACTCACTACACGATATTTATACATTTTTCAGATAAGAATACATATTTTGGTCAGTCTCCTTCAGATAGCTAGTCAGTTAGGCGACACATTTTATGGGTGAACCTATTTTATTTTCAAGACTCCCAGCTTTTGGCTAATGCTGTATTTTACACTCTAAAGTTGCTCCATATATCACAAGCAGGATCTCAGTTTCCATTTGCATAGTATTTATGTATATTACTATTTGTGAGAAATTTATTTATATGTAACATTTTAGAGGCTTACGGGATGAGATAATTCTCAAAACCCGTGCCAGTTACGTACTCCTAACTTGGGGTCGTGACAAAGTTGGTATCAGAGCCCTAGGTTTCCCTGTGGTCTAATGGAGCAAAGAATTCTTTAGTAGGACCTTGAATATGGATATGAGCCGGGCATATTTATAATCAAGGTGCTATTGGGGGATTCTGTAGGTTGTCGAAATTTCTTCTATTCAGAGTTAATTTTCTTTTTGTGTTTCATAAGTCAATGTTCAAAAATGTTTTGAACGATGCATTGTTCTGTTGCAATGATTCTTTCTGTTTCATGTGTATTATACAATATCATGGCATAATTGTGTTTACTTAGTTAATGATGATTAACATATATCCCAGTGACAATTATAATCTTCACTAGTATATGCATGATATCAGTAACAAAAATTGCATTCAAGATTTTATGTTACTGTATACTGGCAATAAAAGTTAATATCATATCCCAGCTATTTTTAAAAAGAAAAGTTACAGGGGGAATTATGAAAGGTGATGCTAAAAGGTCACATGACAAGTATGTTCATACTGACCTAGTTATAACACAGAAAAAGTCATGACATAATGTACAACGAGTTAGTTGAGATATGGTGTTTGCGTGATATAGCAAATCAATCATGCATTATATTGATGAGATATGGCTTATATGCCATGTTTGTAACATAATATATGTATTAAATATGGTATATGCTTATACTTGAAAATTGCATTGAATGGTTAAGAATTTTTGCATGGAAGGACTTGATTCATTGAGCTATTTTAGCTATGGAATATGATGTCTATTTTGTGCACTTATTCGAATATGTTTTATAATTGTTCTCTATTAAATGGCAGAAATGAAATGGTGTATTCATTGTTAATAGCTGTACCATAGATGAAATAATATGTCATATATGGGATTGCTGTAGGATGTGCTACAATGATTAAAAAGAGAAAATCTTCTTTCTTGATACAAAGAGACTGTAGTGAGGTGTCCAGTAATCTAATCTTTTCTTTAGCAGCCCATAATTCATTGCAAAAAGGTGCCAAGGATATTTGGCAGAGGTCAAGGATATAGATATAAAATACATTAATGTAGATCAAGTTCTGGTAGTTAGAGAATTCTCTAATGTATTTCCTAAGGAATTTTCAGGATTATCCCAAAACGATAAATGGAATTTGGTATTCATATAGAACGGTAACCACTGAATTTAAGAAATTTAAGAATCATTTGCAAGACTTGTTAGATAAGGGGTTTACACGCCCTAGTATTCTCCTTGAGGTGCTCTAGACCTATTAGTGAAAAAGAGTAACACATCATTATAATTATGCATAGATTATATACTGTTGAATAAAGTGACAGTGTAGCCATTACCTTGTATTGATCTGTTTGATCAGTTACAAGGTGCTCAATATTTTTAAAAAAAATTAATTTGATATATGAATATTATCAATTGAGGAAAAGGGAAGAGAATAATCTGAAAACAGCTTTCAGGACTCGATATGAGCACTATAAGTTCTTAGTGATGTAATTTGGGTTTGAAAAAAATGCCCTGATTGTATTTATAGACTTGATGAATAATAATTAAGCCACTCCTTGATCAAATTATTTTTGCATCTAGAATATTCTAAAAGTTTAAAGTAACATAAGCAATATTTAAAGATAGTTATACCAACTCTAAGGGAGTAGGGTTGGTAAGGATGATATCCAAGTTGACCCTAAGAAAGTAGAAGTAGTACAACAATGGCATGTCCTACTACAGTTATAGATGAAAATTCAAATCTAACTTGCACTTCCTGCGGTTGTTTGTCGTCCATTCTATTCAAGCCATAGTTGAATCAGGTACATGAACATATGCTTGTAAAGCATCAATCAACTTTTCAGCATTTGAAGCTGAGATGAGAATTCGTCGTGCTGAGTGTGGGATAAACTTTTGTTCCATAGCATGATCAAGAAAAGACAACAGACCATCAAAAAAATGGTTAACATTTAACAAACCTATTGGTTTGTGATGCATATTCAGTTATGCCCAAGATACAATTTGAAAAATCTCCTTTAAAGTACCAAAACCCCCTAGTAAGGCAATGAAAGCATCAACATTGCTCATCATTCTAGCCATGCGCTCATGCATGGAAGCAACCCTAAATTCTTCCCCAACTGTTTTTCCTAGGATATTTGATACAGCTAGAGCTGTAGGAATAATACCTAGAACTTGGCATCCTCCTACATGTGCAGATGTAGCCACACACCCCATTAACCCACAGTTACCTCCACCATAGACTAAATGAAGTTTTCTTCTGGCCAACACCATACCTAGATTTTGTGTAACTTTCACATAGTCTTCATCTTTTCCAGGACTAGAACCACAAAAGACATAAATATTTCGAAACTAACGGAATGCGATTCCCTCTATAACTGCACACACCTTAACTTTGAGTATGAAAGTAAAGATACTAACATGTGTATTTATAGAACTCAGAGAAAGGCATACTTATGATAGCTATGCGAATAGGCCGAGTATAATTAGAACAGCTATGTGAGTGATTGGTGGATATCAGATAAATTGAAGGTGAAAATTTTCAAAAATGACGGCAAGCATGTATATCTACAATAAATATGAATGTGACCCATATTAAATATATAAAGAGAATAAGATTAAGGTATCACCAGGAATTTTCTTTTCCTTGTTGTCCTTTATAAGGCATTGGTGTCTTGATCCTTGTAAGAAAATTATAGGTAATTGGTGTCATTGTAAAAAGAAAGTGAAAATGCAAACCAATTAATTAATTAAAGAGGGACAATTAAATTATTTTTCTTATTTTCTCAATGTTTTTGCCAGTCGACTATCGGTATTATTAAGTCAACTAGCTATTTTGAGAAATTTTAATTTGGACTGGTTCTTTTACAGTTGATTGATTACATCGATTGATTACATCGATTTTGAAGCAATCAACTGCATCCTACCAGTTAACTACATATTCTTTGTTTTTCACGGACTTTTATAAGCTCAGAAATGTTTCTTTTCCATGTGATATTCTTCCGCCGAATAACAATATCTTTGAATTAGATTTTGGCACATATATTCAAAATTTGCGGCCACCGATTTTTGCCAAAATCGTAGTTAGATTTTGTTTACAGATTGTCAAGAATTATGGCCACCAATTTTAATGTTTCAATGCTTTGTTCAAATTTCTGACTTCTTATTTTGGCACCATGCTCTATTATGTATTCTGCATTTTTTACTACATCGTCCTTCATTAATGTTTGGCATTAAATGTAAGGTTCTCTTTTTCCTTATTACAAGGAGGTTTAATTTATTTTCTTTGAAATTCAGTTATTATGGTGTCATAGTGGATATAGGTAAAAGTAATAAAAATTTTGAGAGGAACAGAAGGATGATGACCTTATGGTGTTTTGATGAATTTAATCAAGAGAATGAACCATGTCTGAAAATAATGAAAGGCGATCAAGGTATTTGTATTAAGGGATTATACCATGCTAAGTTGAGTTTAGTATCTAGGATTTGAATTATGTTAAAAATGTACGTGTGAATAATTGTTGAGAAAGGAGAAATTATTTGTCCTTAATTGAATTTGCTCAAATCAATAGTTATCAAGCCAATATACAAATAGCACTATTTGAGGTTTTATATGAAACATTATAGGTCTCCTAAAGGGTGAGTGAGTTGAGTAAAGTTAGGTCCACGGCATATAGGATTGGTCCAATAGCTTACCATTGGGCTTTGCCATTTGAATTGGATAATGTTCATTCAGTCTTTCACGTATCTATGCTACGAAAGTATCTACCATACCCAATACATGTCATTCAGTGTCAAAAAATTCAGTTAGCCAAAGATTTGTTATATGAGGAAAAATTAATGACTATAGTAGATAGTCAAGTGAAGAAATTAAATTCAAAAGAAATATCACGGTGAAAGTGATATAGTAAAATAATTTTTCAGGGGAGGCTACTTAGGAAAGAGAGAATAATATGCGCGCCAAATACTCACATATTTTGGAGTGATAAGGTTAGTATCTATTTGCAAATATGGAAATGAAATTGATTAGAAAAAGAATATAAGCAACTCAGTACAGGCCAAAATTCTATAAGGACCATAAATATTATAGCACTAGTAATTATTCAATTGGTGACCAAATATTCTTGAAGAATTTATGGTTGAAGAAATCCTTATAGTTAAGTTTATATGACAAAACCACTCAAGTGAGGAAGCCACCTGAGAAATACAAGATGGCATACAACTGAGATATCCAATTATTTAAGTAATAAGGTTGTTAACTCCGAATTATGTTTTGTTTTCATTCCCTACATGTGGTAGGATGGGTTGAAATTCGGAGACCGAATTTCTTTAAGGGGGAAAGAATGTAATAACCGTAGAATTTAACAAAAATTCCAATCAAAGAAAATTTGGAATAAAAGAGATATTTTTAAAAAAAAAATGGGGATAAGAACCGTATAAAATATGTATATTTACTACATGAGTTAAAGAAGTACAAAGAAAATATGAGAATTTACGTTTTGGCGCGTAATTTTTATTTTTAAATGATAATATTTTACTATAAATAAATATATTTTTATTTGTTTAAAAATGATTATGTCTTGCTAAAAGTAAGTAGACTTTTAAGTAAATAATTATTGTTTTATTTAAAATAAGTATATTGTCCTCTAATAAATTTTTATTGTATTTTTAAAAATATTCTTTCTTTTAATATGTAAAAAGATATTTATGTTGAGATTTTTTTATTACGATTTTTATCAAGAAAAATCATAATTTAAAAGTTTAACTAAAGGTTTATGAGAATGGAAATTTTTAGAAATTTTTGGGATATTTTAGGATGAAAAACGGAATTTATATAAATATATATAAAATAAAATCTTATTATTCAATTATTAAATAATAATTATTATTATTAAAAATAAAAAGAAAAGGGAATAGGGGGAAGGGGAGACAACCGGAGGGGAGGAGATTTCAGAAGAAAATTTTGAGACGGATGAATAGTGACTGAATAGTAACCTTCAACTTTTTCTTTAGATTTGGAGTGCCTATTGGCTTTCGATCTCAAAACTAAAGGTGTTACTGGATTCAGGACGAAAAGTACTATGGTTTTGACCGATCAATTTTTCAAATCAGCCGTTGAATTGTCGTAGATCTAAAGTAGAAAATTTCAGAAAAAAGGTAAATTCTGAAACTCTTACTTATAGACCTCTAATTGAAATTCAGACACCGTAGATGGATTCAGAAGCTAGATAAACCTTAGGATATGTATATTTTCGGCTATTTGACAACTTTTTGTTCGTCGTGAATAGTGATTTCGGGTGGGTGAATAGTGTTTTCCGTCGGTGAATAGTAACCAAGTTCCCGAAGACTTTTTCTTGATATTCGGACCCTCCGGACACGTTTTTGAGGTCTAATTGATCAAATGTGGATTGAAAAAGTATATTTTAGGGCTGTCTAACTTGAAGCCCTTACCAGGTGAGTAGATAATACTTACTATAACATTAGTTTTAACTATTTATTTAATACATCCTCATGAGACATTACTATTAATGTAAAACTTATTTCTTTTACATTATGATCATGTATTTCAAAACATGACTTATAGTATAACCTTTAGAAATGCAGGACAAGCATCATTTATATTTTAGTTCTCTATTGATATTAAACTATACTGATTGAGAATACTCAAAATTATATTGGTTTATGGTGATGTTGATATTTTATATGAATTGATAAATGATTTTTATGAGGCACATGTGTGGGCCTTTGGATATAAATATATAAGTTAAATTGATGTTGTTGTGGCTATTGTTTATCAGTAAGCATATGCTTTTCTGGAAGAGATGTGACATTTTTGTTTATCTTACATTTCCTGTTATTTCTTTCTTGTATTTATACGAAATAATTTAAAGTACCTATGAATGTTAACCCTAGTGCATATTGAGTTTTGTGTAATGGAATTTTACGTGACTGATGGATAATTATACGGGCTTTTTCCTGATGGATAATTATACGGGCTTTTTCCTGATGGAGTCTGCGGGCTTTTGCTTGATGGATGTGGGCCTTGGCCTGATGGATGATTGTATGGACTTTTGACTGATGGATACTTGTGCGGGCTTTTGCCTGATGATTCCTGATTGATGATGAACACTCTTTTTGTTGCATGCTTGAGAAATGACTATGGATCTGATTGTATTTATTTATATAATATCGTAACATGGATATTATGTATTTTGATACTGAAACTTTCTTGTCATTGATCTTTCAAACATATGATGTATATGGCATTCATCTTTTCCTTGTTTTAAATATTTACTTGTGAAGGAAAAACTCGTGCCTTGCTTGTTTTGTTTACGTTATGGTAAGAATTATCTGTTCACTGAGTTGTCAAACTCACTACACGATATTTATACATTTTTTAGATAAGAATACATATTTTGGTCAGTCTCCTTCAAATAGTTGGTCAATTAAGCGACACATTTTATGGGTGAACCTATTTTATTTTCAAGACTCCTAGCTTTTGGTTTATGCTTTATTTTACACTCTAGAGTTGCTCCATATATCACAGGCATGATCTCAGTTTTCATTTGCATAGTATTTATGTATATTACTATTTGTGAGAAATTTATTTATATGTAACATTTTAGAGGCTTACGGGATGAGATAATTCTCAAAACCCATGCCAATTATGTACTCCTAACTTTGGGTCGTGAAAAATCTAGTGAGAGAATTCATCTAACCCTAGTGAGAGAAACATCTTTGAAGGTGGAAAAGGTAAGATCAACAACCTATTTATGAGTTTCTTGTTTGAATGGCTTGATGGGTATATTGAATGCATTAATTGAAGTAGGATGGTGGGGTAGATAGAACCATTGATGAGATATTTATGGTGGTAATGGTTGTTTTTCATGTATGTGCAAGATGTGTTATTTTGTAAGAAATTGTGGTAGCTAGATTTTGAAGTTTAATCCATGTTTTTGAAGGTTATTTGTTGTAGATAAACTGGATTTTGTATTCTTAAAATGTTGGTATGGTTGTTTGCTGGATTTTTGGCTGGTTTTGGGAGAAAACGGGAGAAATTTTTTGGGTTTCGAGCCTAGAGCACGACTATGATTGGAGACTCGGCTAGGTCGTGCTTTGGGCTGGATGTGCAAAATAACACAGAACATGGACAAAACACGACCGTGCTTGGTGACACGACTAGGCCGTGCTCTATGCTGGCTGTTGAGAAACACGGCCATGTTGTGAGGGAAGCACGAGCATGAAGCAAGGCCGTGGTTAAAAGCACAACCAGGTCGTGTGTAACGCCCCCAATTTACGTTATGTAAAATAAACATTTTTTTCCGCAATCAGATATTCTCTATAAAGATGCACAATTCAATTCTTTGTCATTTCTCTCATGTATACACAATATACAGACCAAGTCTATAAATATCAAAGTACAGCAGAAACGGAGATCCTACCTGTAGCATTTCAAAGCACACTCTAAAGTACAAGCACAATATAAATCAAAATCTATGAGCCATGGAAGCAATGTAGACTCACCCAGAGATCATGTCACCTAGTTGGTTAACTATCTGAAGAATCAAACTCTGTATTCTTATCTAAAAAATGTGGAAATATCGTGTAGTGAGTTTGACAACTCAGTGAGTAAATAATTCCTCTTATGACCTCTTAAGTCAGCATATGGATATACTTATATTTTAAAATTTATCACATAGAAAATATAGTTTAGAAGTACATTCATATGGGACCCATATTTCAAATATTCTCAAATCAAAGGATATTTAGATATCCAAAACCATATGCACCATGGTATAATCATTAAACAAATGTTGTTATGCTCAATTGTATAAGCTATAGTGAAATATTATGATTTGGAGATAAAATCATCACTTTTAATGCACTTGCCTCACTCGGTGGTCTGGCACACTTAATTTAAAAATGACCTGTCTCACTCGGTGATCTAGTCAACCCATGCACTTGCCTCACTCGGCAGTCTGACACACTTAATTTAAAAATGACCTGCCTCACTCGGCGATCTGGTCAACCCACACACTCAATGTAAAATGACCTGCCTCATTCGGCGTCTGGTCAATGCAATTTTCTATACACATAGTGACCAATCGACAATAGTCACAATAAGTTATCAGGGAATGTGAGTTCATCACCCTCCTGCCTCCCCACATTACCATTATCACCCGGTTAGAGCAGCCCTCCCTTGACTCACCAAGCTAATAGGGCGTCTCCTATTCGGTACCGTCACAAGCCATACAACTTGTCGATATTCATCCCTACATATAAATACATATATATTAATGCATATTCATCAAATACAATGTAAAATTATCAAGCAACTCGCCATGAGCTTTACGTTTGCCATTCAATCTCATTTATAATATGACATGCATCAGTTTCACAACTATATAACTTTACAAATCAATGCATTATGCATATAATATTTACTTTATCAAATAATGATAAATACATTTAGAACCACATATTCAATGAGTTCCAAAATACATTTTTAAAACCATACTCTTCTTGAACTATGTGCCAGATTGTAAGTATAATAGATATTTTAACACATTTAATAAACTTATAATAGCATAAATAATTTATAAACAGAAACAATAATACATTTATAGTTTAAGAAGAGTATGGGACAAGTCATAGAAAGAATTATCTACTCACAAGGTAAGGGTTCCAGATTGGACAGCCCTAAAATGCAATTTTTCAATCCACATTTGACTAAACAGACTTTAAAAACGTGTCCGGAGGATCCAAAAATAAAGAAAATGACTTCGGGAACTAGTCACTATTCATGATGAAAACACTATTCACCACCGAAAAATACTATTCATCAATAACAAAAAGTTGTCAGATAGTTGAAAAAGTTCATATCTTAAGGTTTATCTAACTACTGAATCTATCTACGGTGTTAGATTTCCAATTTGAGGTATCTAAGTAAGAGTTTCAGAGTTTACCTTTTTCTGAGATTTTCTACTTCCAATCTACGACGATTCAACGGCTGATTTGAGAAATTGATCGGTCAAAACCGTCGTATTCTCCATCCTGAATCTAGTGGTATCCTTAGTTTTGAAATCGAAGGCCGGTAAGCACCCCAAATCTAGAGAGAAAAATGGATATTACTATTTATCAATATTCATGTTACTGAAGTTCCGCGTTTCTCTTCTGCGATAACCCCCTCCCCCTTTTATTTGTTTTTATTATTTTTTATTATTTAATATTTAATATTATTTTTATTTTATTATATATATATATATATATATATATATTCATATAAATGCCGTTTTTTATCCTAAAATATCCCAAAAATTTCTAAAAATTTATATTATTGCAAAACTTTAGTTGCAATATCAAATCATGACTTTTCTCAATAAAATCTTAATAAAACAAATCACAAAATAAACATATTTATGTATAATAAAAGAAAGAATATTTATAAAAATCAAACACAAATTTATTAGAGGCAGATATAATTAACAATAATTATTTTAATTAAAAATTAGCATAACATAATCATTTTTCAACAAATAAAAATATATTTGTTTATAACAAAATATTATTATTTAAAAACAAAAATTACGGGATGTTACATCGTGCTTCATGATGTCTTGCCCTTTTTCATCTTTTTTTTGTTTTTTTTTTAAATCCTAACTAATTATCAATGTTTATGAAATGATAATTGGAGTTTATGAGTCATATATGTCAAAGAAAATTTTTAGTATCTAATTGGTTGTGTAATGTCTATTGAATTAATTATGAAAGCATGAAGGAATGATGCATGAAGGAATGATGCATGAATGCTATATTTAAATGCCATATATAACTTTTATGTGCAACCATAAGTGGGTAAAGGATGTGTGAATATTATGGAAGGATGCAAGAGCATGTATGTTTTATTTATGTTATATGATGAGTTGTTATGGCATGCATGAGAATAAATGTGAACTATGCTCATGATGATTATTGATCTGTATGCTCTTTGTTGAGACAAGTGGCTGGAAAAACATGTAAAAGACATGAGCATGGTCAGGAGGACCCTATCTGAAGTAGGGTGTCCAGACAACAAGTGTCACCCTTACTGTATTGAGGTGACGGACGGTCAGAATGATCCTCTCTGAAGTAAGGTGGTCTAGCAACAGATGTCTCCCTTGCTATATTGAGGAGACTGACAAGTCCAGGATGACCCTTACCATACTAAGGTGACTCGGCGACATGCGGCACCTTATAGAGGTAAGGTATTGAAGGGTTGTGGCTGTGATACGGTACCTAGATAGGGGACGCCCTATAGCCTAGAATGGTCAATGTGAGAAGGACCGCTCCAATCAAGGCACTCAGTGGTGAGTGAGTAGCTGTAGGAGTAAGGCTCACGCCACACTAAGGTTTGAAAATTGAGAAAATTATCAAATGATAAGCCACTATGAGCAATGTATAAGCCATTATGACCAATGTACAGGTACCTTGTTAATACATAGTTTGTTTAATTTGTGTGATATTGATGCATAACCTGTAAAAAGCATGCTTGTATTTATTGTACTATTATTGTACGAAAGAGAAAATGTTTTATGTAGTTTATACAGCTAAACATAACACGTAAGTTTTCTATTACACATGTATTTATATTGGATGTTGATATTGCTGGGATTTTATATCTCACTATA
This sequence comes from Gleditsia sinensis, assembly GCA_037074535.1. Lineage (NCBI taxonomy): Eukaryota > Viridiplantae > Streptophyta > Magnoliopsida > Fabales > Fabaceae > Gleditsia > Gleditsia sinensis. The sequence goes on along the minus strand of CM073463.1, from coordinate 56,661,522 downwards.
TTTTGTGGTGTTATGTTCAGATTAGTGAGATGTCATTTTTCATTTTGACTATCCTGCTAGAGCTTCAAACAGTGGACGTCCCCTACCTGGGACAGTTCACTATAGTGTTGAACCTTCTGGTCATTAATATGGTAGAGGTTCCTGCACCTAAGCCACCTCCTCCACCAGCAGAACCCCAGGCGAAAGGGACAGTAGGACCATAGTTATGTATATATTCTAATGATGTAAGTGGGCTAACCCCATTGTTTTGATGTAACCACATGGTACTCCGCCTTTTGGGATGTATGCCTAGGGTTACATGTGTGTATATACTGCTAATCTCTGTTTTGTAAACTCATTTATATATATTTATATATATATATATATATATATATATATAAGATGCATATCTTTTGGATGGATGTTGGTATGATGTATAACCACTAAAAAAATAGACGTTACAGTTCACATACACATCATTAATTAAAAACATCCGCATAAAAATCAAACACATATATGTCTACATCTTATTCATTTATATTGACCAATTTTGGGGATACAAGTGCGGGTGGTTGCACCTTCGTCGGGATCTTAACCAACTCGACCCAACATATGCTAAAAGCTGATCATAGAGAATATCTGCATATTTAATCTTCTAAACATAATATGAAAATATAGTGAGAATTAAATCTCAGTAGGTTCAACAATAAATCATAATTATCATCAATATAGCTCATCATGTCATGTTCATCTGTATAAGTTACAGCAAATATCTTAGGTCTCATGAATGCACTTTATATATACATATGAAAATCGAACAGTAACGACATGTATGGTATGAATAACTATTTTCAGAATATCATATTATAGCTATCAACTTATTTTCATATCAAGTTACCTCGGTCAGGGTGAGTACTTTCTACTCTCCGGTACGATTTTTTCTCGTTCCATCCAACATAACACATTTTTTCTTTCTTTTCTCATTAACATAATCATAGTTGTTAGTAGAGCGTCCCTTACTGGTGCACCACACGGGCCGCCATGTGACCGTGCTCATTTCTTTTCTTTTCTTTTCTTTTCACATTAATAGCCAAAAAAATGATTTCAATAATAAGTATGTTCATTATACTCACATGCCATAATTTATCATCAAAGCATAATCACTACCAAAAATCATTGGTAAAATGCAATCATATCATGATCATAACTATTTTTGAATATCATTTTATAAAATATTTTCATGTCAAAATTACACACTTAAGATGGTAAGGAGTTCATGCAATGACAATGGCTAAGGCATACACTAGTTATTTATTATTTCTATTTATAATATTCTTCTTTTTAAAAAATATTATTTTCATCTTTTTATTTTCTTTATGCTTGGCCTCTAGTTACTTTCTTCCAACTTATTTCATTTCTAACACATGTTCTCACAAATTTTATAGGGCATTCTTCTCCAATTTAGTTTCTCTTATTACCCTATAGTTAATGAGGTTCATTTAGGGTAGAAAAAATGTTAAAAATAAGCTTTATCAGCTTCTAACACTGCCTGGTCATGTTCCAAGACATGGCTATGTTTGAAAAATACTTCAAACATACTAAAAAAAAGCCATGAACATGGCCTACCCGTGCTAAAGCAACCCAAAACCTGGCCTAACTGTGTTCTGTAACCTTTTCTCATTTATTCAACCATATCTCTCTCATACAAACTCCAATTGAGGTGATTCCAAAGCCTATAAAAATCTAAGAAACTTATCTACAACTTTCATGTTTATCATTTCTTCATATTCCTTACGAATTATTCCTAAAAAATAAAAAAAAAACTTTTACATTTACCATCATGGATTCTAGACTGATTCTGACCTTTACTTATTAATCAGCCATATCTCTCTCATATGGACTCTAAATTAAGTGATTTTAGCGCCTATAGGTCTGTGAGACATATATCTATATTTATTATGTTAACAATTGCCTTTAATTATCTATAGATTTTGCCCAAAAATTCAAACACAGAAGCATACTTAACAGATTCTTCCCTAGTTAACTAGTTTCTGACCATTGCTTACTAATCTGACCATATCTTCTTAATATGGATTCAAAATTGAATGATTCCAGTGGCTAAATTTTTTTGAGAATATATATATATATATATATATACCTAGTTAACTATTTTTTTACCACTGTTTACTAATCGGATCATATCTCCCTCATTTGAACGTCAAAATTGGGTGATTCCAATGACAAAAAGTCTGTGAGACATATATCTATATTTTTTATGTTAACTATTTCTTTTAATTCCTAACCGATTTTTCCCAAAATTTTAAAAACAGAAGTTTCCCTGATTACTCTAAAATTCAGTTTTCTTAGCCTAGCTTTTCCTAAAGTTCTAGTTCATCCTTTTATTAATTCATCTTCCATTTTTCTTCCAAATTTCCACCTAACCATTGAATTACTCATCTCAATATTTAATTATATTTCTTACTTAATTTAACATATTTCATCATCCATTTCAAAAGAAAAACAAAATCAAATCATGCATCACTAAGGGTGTTTCTCAATAGAAATTTCTCATGGTCTTCCCTTAGGTGTTTAAGGCCATACTTAATTTACTAACCTAACCATCTTCCATCCATTTTTACCATATTCAATACATAACAACATTATAAAAGCCCTAAATTTTTGCCACTCATAGCCATATCTATGCAGAACTTTCCATACCAACCGAAGTATTCAAAATATCCATCACATGCAAGATCAACATGTAACATGATATAGCAACATCCATAGCCAATCATCAAAGTAGCAAATCTTGTCAATTTCATCAAAGTTTTAAGATCAAAATCCCATATAAATATTACAAATTTTAAAACCTTTTTTTCAAAAAGAGATATTGTTAAACCTACCTAAAGATCTCTCTAGCTCACTTAGTGAATTCTTTTTCTTATTTCCTCTTGAAGGAAGTAGCAAGATTCCTTCCTTCTCTTAGCTTTTCTAGCAACTTAAATAAGAGAAGGAGGGTGAGTTTTGAACCCCAAAGATGAAGAGAAAAGATGGATTCAAGTGGAGATTAAATTAATTTACCTTGAGTACTTAGTCCTTTAGACTTCTCCTTCTTCTTCCTTCTTCTCTTCTCCTCTCTTTCTCTCTTTTCTTCATTCTACCTTGCTTCTATTTTTTCTCTCCCTCACTTGGATGAAACTATAATGTTATAATGGTGGGTTTTGCTTAAATAAACTATCAAGTTGTTATTCTCTCATAATCATGGGTCTACCTTATCACAATTAGGATGCACTTGGTTGTTTTTTGGGAAAAGACAACTTATGTTCTTGTCTTCCTCTCCCTTAGTTAAGATATGCATAGCAAAAAGAGATTTGTATTTTAAAAATCATGATAAAATATTCTTAAGACAAGAGATAAGGTCCCTTTGATTTAGGAATTTATTTCTTTTTTCTTTTGTCTCACTCAAGTATAATAAGTTTGCCTTTCTAAATGGCAAATTTCTAGCCCTTGAATCTCCATTGCTTTGCTAAAATTATTTGTGTAAGATAAGGATGTTTCGTTATAATGCCATGTATTATTACCTACTTGTTGAAATTATGAATGTAAGATATAGATGTTTTGTCATTATGCCATATATTATTACCAACTTGTTGAAATTATGAATATAGGATATACATGTTTTGTCCTAATGCCATGTGACCTAATATTGATAATTATTACACTACTATTTTTTCACATGATTCTTATTTTTCTCTCTTGGATTTGGGCTCATTCTTACCCATTTCTTTTACTTTGGTTGAAATTATACCTTTCATAGAGGGTTTGGTCACATTTTTATCGTTTGTGGATTATCGATCCAACTTCTATATCTTAGTCCAAGTCTATGTTGTATTTTTTGCTTAAGCTATCCTATTGGCTTGTTAGAAACTCATGTAAAGTGAAAAAACTTTATATGAAGTGTCTATAGGTAAAAGCCTAATATATGGGTGGAGATGATAAATTTTGAAACTCTAACTCTTAAATTAGAAAAAATTACTCTAATCCAATATTCTTGAAATTTTAAGACCTTTACTTACTTTCCAAAAATTTATCTTCCTTACTTAAAAATTTTGTCTCTCTTTAGTATGTTATTTCTAATTTTTCCTATTAAGTTTTCTCTTTTTACTTATTCTTTTAATGTTAGAAATATTTTCTATGTATATACATAAAGTGAAGAATTTCTAAGTTTTATATTTTTTTAAATATCTAAAAATTGTCTAATAAATTTTATTTTTTAATTAAATATTTATGTACTTTTATTAATAAAAAAATAAAATTAGAGATGTTACAACTAACAGATTCTTAACATTAAGCTCCAAACTCATGGTTGCAAATGCAACATCCCTGAGTTTAAGGGGAGATGTAAGGTGATAGATAAGTTAGTTATTGGTTAATAGTGGTTAAAGCAAGTGGTTAGCAATTAGTTTGTTATAGCAGACTCTATAAAATAAGCATTGTATGATTTGATCTTAAATTCAATTCAAGACTATTTATTCTCTCAGTTCTCTTTCATTTTCTCTTTCTTTCTCTCCTCTCTCTATTTGTTCTTCTCTATAAATGGATTGTATTACATAATGTGAGGCTCTTGATTATTGTTGAATGTTTGGTTCCTATGAATTGCTGTATGTATTTTGCCAAGCAACTCTTTTATTTTGTCTCATGTTGTTAAATGTTGATTGGACATTTTAGGCTCATGCATAGCTTTTTCCTGCTTTACTCTTAAGTGTATCTCCTATTTTATTTCAAAGAAATACAATTGAGCATTTGAAAAGAAAAATTGTACATTTGAAAGGGCCTGAAACCCCCTTTCTCAAACCTTTCCCTTTTGTTAAATAATAAGGTAAGCATCAAAGCCCAGCAAACCCAACTTATAAAATACCCTCTTTTCACACTTACTCCTACTTTCAAAATTGCTTAAACATAGAACTGTATACTTGGTGCGGATTTATGATTGCAACATAATTTTTTATCTTTTTATTTTTCTTTGGTACCAATTATAGGACCAGGACATGGATTTTAACTGCTTTTCTTTTTCTAAATAGATTTTTTATTTATATATTATAGGACTAGCTATGTCTGGTATAGAACACATAAAATAATAAAAGGAAATTTCATAATCAATTTTTTTATACCTGTTTTTGAATGTGAATCATGAAAAATTCTTCAACCTTAGGTTACATGACTGATTGAAGTTTTTGCCGTAATATTCCTTAGTTGTTTAAAGTTATTAAATGGTATTCCACTAATTTGTATTTAAATTGTAATTTTTATTAATCAATTGGGGATCTATATTCCGGTGAATGGAGAATAAAAAAAAGGGGGTAAGAATTGAACCCAATATATCAATCTCACCTCAAAATGATACACAGGTAAAATCCTCAGATACTTGACAAAACGACAAAATTAGTATATAGATTAAAAAGTTACAAATACTTAATTGAATCTAAACCATCAACGACTCAACTGATCAAATGTGAATATTATTCTTTGTTTAATCTTAGATTAATTAATCTTTTGCGGGTGTGTGTGAATACATTAGTTGCTTAATTAAATTATAAGCACAATTTTAAAAGGCTAAACAGCCCACAGTTTCAAACCAAAACCACGGTAAAGGGAACATGTCAACCTAATAAGATTCAATCAATCATGTCAACCTAAAGGGTTAACTAATCGTGTTTAAATATGTATTAATTGGTACTTGGTTTAATTATTTAATTAGTTTGAAATAATCAATTAGATGCGATGATTTATTAATGTTTCCTATTTAATTAATTTGAATATCATCACATCCTGATAGAAAGGGTATGGGACAAAATAATCTATAAAGAATTAATATTCATATTGATTAAGCATAGTCATTTGTTATGTATGCCATGTGAAATCCATATGGTTGAACCTCATCTAAATTGGATTTACTAGTGGCTTTTGGTGATTGAAGTAAATTAACATATTAAAAAGGGGATCAGATTGTTCACCTTTTCTCTGGTCATATGTTTGTATATGATATGTTTTCATATTCTCTGTGCTTTTGTAATACAAAAGCCATAGTCAATTACATGGAATGAAGGTCTTCTCTGTTGCATCTAATGAGATTAAATATGATTGAATAAATAATATAATCTAAACCTTGCATGATATTTGATGTGCACAAAAAAATTATAAACTTATTTGGTAAAAACAAATTTTATACAATTGTCATCATATAACACAATATATCGAAAAAAAAAATATTTACTTAAAGTTTTTAAAATATTTGTCACGAAGTTCTACAATAAAAATATGACGTGTGTAAATTTTTTTTTAAAAGAATCAATTATATAATACTGAATTGTAAAAAATATTTACATTTCATATTTTAAACTTTAAAAATTACACTTAAGTCTTGTCCATATTGAAGGAGGTAAATAAGAAATCAATGCTTATCATCTTTCCATTTATTAGGACATCACCGGAGTCATAATCACTATTGCTGCTACTAATATTGTGACACCTTGCATAAAGGGTGGGAAATATTTTAGACGATGTTTAAAATTTAATTAATATTTAATATATTATCGATAAATTTTAATTTTTATCAATAAAAAATCAAAATATTGTCATCTGTATTTTTAATATTTTGTTAGTAGAAATTTAAATTCTATTGATAATATATCAAATATTTACTCTTAAAATTTAGTGTCTTGTATAATGTTTATTTTATATTTATTGTCTAATCCTTGCACGCAGTGCGTCAAGTGTTCTTGCTTAGGAGTTCTTACCTAATAATATTGCCAGGATATTTTTTGGAGTCTTTTCAATGCGTCAAGGGAAGGATTCTTATATTATGCTTGGTTAATGGTTTGATGAGAATCATAGGCTGAAATTTTAGGATTGGTTTCCTTAGTTTGAAACATTTGAGAAGCCGAAAGCGCTATCTCTGTAACACTGTGCTAAGTTTGCACCATCGATGCTTGACATATTCCTATTAATCTGATCACATTATTCTATAATTTATTTAATTTTGCACTTCCTATTGTCTCCTTGATATATAGTACTCAAAATGTAATGACCTTATTTCAGTATAGTGTAAAACCTAAACATTAAGGCACTTGCCTAATTTTTTCCCCTATAATTTGTGTGCTTTTTTAGTTCATTGTTCATTTCTATAATTTTATCTAGCTACTTTTAAAATTATTCGAATACAAATTTACTATGAGGATTAATACATGCCATAGAAAAATATATTATAGATAATATGATCAAGTTAAATGGTTAAAGTTAAAAATCACAATTCATTATTATTATTCTTTTTTTTACCTGTTATATAAATAAAAAAATTCAAATTTAAAATTTTAAAAATTAAAAAAATTTTAAAAAAAACGGCTAGTATTAGTCAGTCAGTGACTAGGAATAATGGACACAATTCTCTATGCCCTAAACTTGATCTTTGGCACCTAACCACATGGTGGGAATAAAGAAAGCTTTGATTCCTAGGCCACATCCTTCCATGGTTGATGGTCCAACTGCCAAGCTACATGCACAGGAATTTAAAACTTAATATTGTGGAAAAAAATTTAAATAGATTGATTTATAGGTTAAATTGATTATGAAGATATACGTAAATATGTCAAAAATAAATATTATATATATAACAAATTTACATATTTAAAATTAACTTAATTTACTTATATTTTATAGATAACTTAGGTCAAAATTATCAATATAATTTTGATGCTAGTTAGCAACCTTGTTCTTTTGGAAGGAATTCATGGTCAAGGTAATTTGAACTGCAATTAATTAATCAAGAATGTGCCTTGTGTTGACCATTATATATTAATGAACACTGATTGTGACATACAACTACAATATTAAACAACACCCCTTTTTTAAAAATAAGAAGATAAAACGAAGAAAAAAACCAGCTTTCATCACAATGGGAACGCATCTATATATGTCCACTGCTTTTGTATAATTTAAAAGGCAGATCTCATTATAAGAGCCACCTCAGTATACCATAAAGTAGTTGGTTAAAATATTAGTTAGAATATAATTTTACAAATATATTCTTATTTAAAATATTAATTATAATAATTTAGTTCATTGGTATTATAATTATAAATAATAATGAATAATATAATATTTAATGATTAATATAAATTGTAGGAATTTAGAAATTTAAAGACAGTATTTTAAAGAGTTAGTAAATAATCATTAATTTCGATCCTCCTTAAAGATTTTCCAAACAAAAGAAAATCTAAATTCAATAAAAACTTTCGTTTCCTTCTTGTCTTCTCTATTTTTCTCAATCCAACTATAACTATAGCAAAATATTCTCATTATAAGTTGTAGCTTAATTACTAGCTTCCACAATTAGTGAAATTTAAAAATTAAAAAGGGCCATTTTGAAAATTTTCTTCCCCAAGCTTCAGTTTCACCAAAAACGATTAAGTAAAACAAGTTATATGCATCAACTAAATAACTTTATTGGTGTGGGTATAAAGACCTGGTTTATAATCTCACCTTCATGTGGGGAGAGTATGAAATAAAGAAGAAGGTTGCCCAAAAAATAAATAGTTCCTCGTTAGTTTTTCATTTTATAAAAAATTACTATTATTATTATTGTTTGGCCTAAAAAATGTATCAGACTCTTGCTAGGTTGACACACTTTTTTTTCTTTTCAAGCAGTCGCTCCTTGTAGGCACTTTATTTTTGTTTTTCTAAAATTAAATAAGTGATTAGAGGTGGAAAGTAATAAAATGTTAGCTAGCTAGGTTGACTCTCTTGCAGCTTAGGTGAAAAGTTTTCCTTTCAAAGAAAGAGCCTATTACTGGTTCCTTTGCTTTTTAATTAATTTTAAGGTTCGCACCTTATTGGCGGGTGTGATGTAAAATGAGTTATTGAAGGGATAAAATTCTTACATATCACTTTCGAGATTAATCATCCCCAGGCTTTACCCAACTTTTTTTTAAATGAATTCAGAATCATGAAAACCCAATGCATGCATGGTAGAAAAGGATACAAAATTTTACCAAAAAAAAAAGTAGGATACATTTTAGATAATAAAATATAAAAATAATTATTGAAGAAAAATATTTAAATTAAATTTGTATACAGTAAAGCAATTGAAAAATAATTTATGAGAATGTAAAAATTCGGTTTCTTTTTCCCTTCCCACACCGCTGCACTCCATTAAAGACCACTTTACTTCACTCTTTTCAAAATCTCCAATCAAGTCTTAGAAAATTTAAAAGGTGCATTTGTCGACATTATTTTGTAATGTATTTAAAATTTTAACTCTAAAATTATACTTCATTAAAATAATTAAATTCAACCCATAAGTTTGTAACTAAGTGGTAAGTAAATTTAATCTTAATGATTGAAGAGTTTCTATAATGTCAAAAGTTTAAACTCATAAAAAAATTATTAGTGGAGAGAAACAATTTTAATACTTAGAATGATATTAGTTCTATATTTAAAAAATATGAAAATACTCGTATTAAAACTAAAAAAATAACTGAATCCAGATTGATTAGACAAACTTCATGAATTTTTTTTTCAAATATAAAGATTTAGACTTTATTTTTTTAAATACACCTTGCACTTCAGAGTAGTGATCTAATCCAGTACAAACAACCCTTAATTTAAGGATGTTTTAGTCCCTTTTGGGAGCCAGTGGTCTTAAAAGCCTCTCTTTTCTTCCAGCTTGGTATTTTGAGACCACTGTATTCCCCTTCATTTCTCATATAATATTGGTCAAACTAGATTTATTTACAAATTCAAAAAAAAAAACATTTACGCACATTTTTGATAAAAATAAGTTTCTATTCATTAATTTTTTTAAAAAAATAATTGAGCTTAAATCAAGAACAAACTTAAAAAGAACAAACTGCCTAAATCAAACCTGTTTTCAATAATTTGGTTTGGTTTAGTCAAGTTAGATAAAAAAAAATCTGAATATGTCCAATGTTTGAGTGACACAAATTGGCTTGGTTTGATTTTTAGTTCGTTTGGAAATATGGAAGCTTTTTAAAAGCTGTTATTCTGTAGGTGCTGTGAAAAAGTTGCTGGGTCGAATAGTATAAAAATGGTGTTTGGTAAGATTTTTACGAAGTTACGTTTAAGAATTAAATCGATTGATGAAAAGCTTGGTAATAATTTTAAAATTTGCTAATGCACATAGAAAATGATAATGATAGGCCACTTTGTACACTTAAAAAGATCCTTATTTTGCCCTGCTAAAAAGAATTGAGATAATCTTATTATTAATGAACAACAATTATTAGATTTAAAAACATCTCCTTATTATTTATATTAATTAAATTTAAAATTACTTGCATGTATCATTTGATATAAGTTGAAAGAAATATGTGAAATTTATGTAATTGATAGCGTTCAGTGCTTGGTGCTTATGAAAATATATAACAATAATTTGTGTTTTTGTAAGAAAATACAATGATTAAAAGGAATATATATATATATATATATATATATATATATATATATATATATATATATATATATATATATATATATATAGGAGATAATATAAAAAAATTAATTGGAATATGATAAGATAATATACCTTGAAATTTAATTAAAAGATATATAAAAATTATTTCACATCTCCATGCTGATTCTCAAAAGACTTTTAAAAAGCATTGAAAAAAGCATTACAAATTTTTTTTAACTAAAATATGTTTATAATTTTTGCTATAAAAACCATTAGAAGCCAAAATAAAGTTACGGCATTCCCAAATGAGGCCTTAGTTTATAAGGTGCAAAAAATGTATATGAACCTCCTAACTATAGGTCTCTTCGTCCCACCAAATAAATTTAAAGAATCACCCCAACACCTATACACCCAAAATATTATTTGGATTATAAATTTATTTAACATAATTTAGATTCAAAATACAAAATATTGTTATTTCACAAAAGAGGGGAAGTATTAGCAATATGTGATTTTTGATTTAATTAAAATTGCGTCATTTCAAAATTTTAAAGTGTAATTAGCTTGGCCTTAATTTGTCCTCCTTTTCATTTTCTCTTTTATTTTGCATAATTATTTTTTTTCTTGAATATATGGAATATTTTTTAAATAACAAAGAAAAAGAGAATAGATTAATGAATGATACGTGCTCTTTGGTACTTGAGCACATTTTTAACATTGAATAACCAATTAAGGTTTGCCGACCAATCTTTCTTGGATTTGTTTTAGCATGTCTCGTGGAACTGCCGAAGTTATAGGCATTTATATTTTAGCTTATTTGAGTTCAGCTTGTATTCTGTATTTAAGGGCAAGATTTACACCATGGAAATTTTATTTTTTGGGGTTGACGGCAGTATTTTAGTTATAGGCACATATTTTATCTTATATTTTTAATTTGATAGTTATATTTTAAAAATGTAATTATTTTACTTCCTTTAATTAGTTCAGAAAATTTAAAAACATCAAACGAACAATAGTACTCACGTGTTTGTGAAATACATACTCATTATCTTCTTTTCTTTAAAATACAATGTCTTATAAAAGATTTTAAAAAGTTAACATCTTATTGGTAGACATTTAATTTGTTAGGCATCTTAAATTAATTTTTTTGGGTACGGTAAAAGTATCCTCAAGTCAATTTGCGTATTAATTGAAACTAAGTTCTTTAGCTTACTCCTACATCGACTTAATACATTTTAAAAAACAAATTCTCTAAGCATAGACCTCAAAGTTTAAACTTAAATAATCAAAATAAAGAGCACCCTCTTTTACCATTAGACCAAACTTTTGGGATTTATTTGAGCATCATACTTGAATCAACATTTTAGCCTCATAACTTTTTGTTAAACAAAAACTTTGGAAGTTTTCTCATAAAATCCTTGATAAAGTGATTTTTGAAACGCCATTTGCTTCAACCTTGTTTGTAAGAGTTAATCAATCGGAGATTATAATGATATCTATTTTTTTATAAGATAATGATATCTATTATTAAGAGAACGCTTTAGCTGTCCACTAATTAGCATGTTTTTAACTTAATCAATTTAAAATTTAAAATTTGACTAATATTCGTGTAAAAGAAATCATTAAAAATTACGAGAATATAAAACTAATTAAATTAAAAAAATTAGTTAAATATCTCTCTATTTTCTCTTTTCATGTTTGTTTCTTTTTGTTGTCTGTTTACTTATTTCCTTATTTTTATAAATTTTCTCCGTACTTTTTTCACGTGGCCAGATATTTTAAAAGAAAAGCATGATGAGGGTTTTAAAAAGACGAAAATAAATAAATAAAACTAATAAAAATCACTAACCTAATTAAAGTCATTCGCCTTCTCTGAGCAGATAGAAAAAGTAGTATTATGAGGAGACCTCAAGACATTAAGAGCCAAGAGTATAACGTCGCTTATATATAACGACCTCAAGCAAATTCTTCTCGACCTACTCTTCTTTCTTCCTATCCCTCTCCCTCTCTATACAGCTTCTACCAGATCTTGACCAACTAGTTCAAGCTCTTCTCCATTACTTTCTTCCATTTCTTTACCGACATCATGGTTTATCTTTGAAGGTTCTCCTCCATCTCCTCCTTTTTTTCTTATACCTCTATTTTGTTTGAATCTGCGTCTTTATTTCTGAAATCCCACTCTCCCATAAGCGATAGGTCTCTAATAGGCAATCTGAGCAGTTCTTGATCATCAAAACCACAAAAGTTTTGTTTGTTAATATTTAATGCTTTTTCTTTCTGGTGTATGTACACCTAAAATTCATCATACTCAAAATCATAAACTCCATGACTCAATAAAATAGAGGTGGTTGAAATCTTAGTTTTTCTGTATTTTTGTTTCCTTCATCCCTAGATTCTTTTTTCTTTTCCATAGTTTATACTGTGATCATCGCTTGTATCCTTTTTTTTAATAGCTCTCCTTCTCTGGCTATTTTAATTACTCTATTTTTTAATTCAGCAGCCTGTTGAAACCGTATATTGATCTGTGATGGTTCCCTCATACTATTCTGTAATATGGTTTTGTCCTCTTTAGGTATGCTTTATTAGCACTTTCCATGTGGTCATACCAAGTATCTAGTTTCTCTGACGGAATCAATTGGACCAGAAATTTGATAGCTCGTGCCAATTTCTGGATATGTTTTATAAGAGAGTACTAGAGATTGATCTTCGGTCATTGTTTGCAGGTGCAGCACCTTCAAGATTCACACACAATCCATATATAGATCCAGGAAGTGTTTGATACAAGTCCTGAGAGTATTTTGGAGTTGAGAATCTTGATGATGCTGCATCAGCAATAAATGATTATTACTAGTATATCTTCCATGAGGGATCTTGGATCCATGGGAAATTTGACATTCAAGACCTTGCTTCAAAGGTTTCTTCAAATCATAAAGATTATCTGTTTGATTTGGATACTATTGATCAGAAATTTTCTTGAATTACAGCTTGTTTCAAAGGATTCCTTTATAGACTTCCTTGCTAAAGTATTGTTTTTTATTGATTTAGATACTGTTGATCGTAAAATTTCTTAAATTATTAGAGGGTGGCCTGGGAAAAGGATACTTTTTTTTCGCCCATCTGAAGGTTCCAGCTATCCAATTTTAGGGTTTCTTCTGGTCAATATGTAATTCTAGTTGATAATAATGTTATGCTTGTTATCAACACAAACACAAGTTTATCTACGCTATGTTCGAACAGATGTTTTCTTTGTGGAAGATTAAGGTTTTAAAATCTCAGATTTGTTCTTCGTGATAAGAATTGAAAACATTTGTACTGATGATGTGGTTCCATTTATGTTACTAATTTCCTTAACCAAAATTTGTCCTCCGAAACACTGCTAATCTCTACCTTTTTCCTGAGAAAAAATAAAGCAGGATTTGCACCTTTTAGATATTATTTCAAAGGCTTAAAAATTTAATCTCTACTTATAACATGAAAACTGGTTTTTTTACCCTTCATCTTTCCTTGCTTTTGAAAAAATGGCTTTGTTACATGTAGCATTATTTTTCCATCTTGTACCATCTGTGTGTTCTACCTCTGCAACCTGTGCCTGCAACAGTACAGTACTAAAATGGCCGGCTGGATGATTATACTTTGGACGTGCTAGCTTGCAGGGAATAAAGCTTACTTTGTGTGGGTCGTATACTCCACTGTGTTCTTCCCCATTACCAAATCTAGGTAGGTTATTTGCCAATAACCATTTTGTGGTGTGAATTTGATCACACAATCTTCTTTGCATTAATATGAATCGGGGTTTTAAATCACGGTCTGCATTTGGAACTGCAATATTACTTTTGCAATAGACTCCACGACTGCATTAGATAACTGGCTAAATGGCCCAATTCAGCCGCTCACAGATGTTGATGCAAGCCACAAAGTGAGCAGTACCGAGTTGATGTGTAATGAAAAACTAACCTCGTTCATTTTTGGTAGGTTGAACGGATCAAACTCAAATTACCCACTTCTAATCTGGACACATAAATTACAACTCAACCTATTTTTGTGTGTTAATTAAATGAGCCAATCTTTTGGGATGAACACATTACGTGGTTATGGTCTCTAACAACTGTATTTCTTCCCATTTCTTGGCATTTTGTAACATATTTGCAAAAATTTAAAGCCTTTGCTTGAATGGATTCTTTATTTTGAAACTTTAAATGGTGTCAAATATTATAATAAAATTATGAAAATTGTACTTATCCACTTTGATTTATATTCTTAATTACGGTTTTCCCCTAATGTATATATTGCAATATCCCCCTAGCTAATTTATATTTCTCGTTGCAATGAATATCTGTTCATTCAAATTAGTCATTAAGCCTGATGTTCCCGAAGTCACGTGCTATACCATCCACTTTTAACTAACCTAAGAAGTTTCCTATAAATGGAACAAGGGATGAGCTCGAAATTATAATTTTAAAAAAATAAACAGGGAAATGGATATAACTGAGAGGCAGGATATAGTGAACATTTTGGATTGATTAAATGATATAAGAATCACTAGTAATGCAGGCAACGCAAGGAAGTCAAACTTGACGTTTGATTTAGATTGAAGGATACTCATTGCAATGAGATATATATAAATTAGAAAGACATTTTAATGTTTTTAAAATAAACGGAGAAAATGCAATTAGGAGTATAGATCAGAGTAAATAATTTTTTTTTATAAAATTATCCATGTGTCTTCATTTAATATTTTAATTTTAAATTGAAGTAATTCTTGAAGAGTAAGTATTTGGTCTATTGGCTATGCATTAAAATTTATATAAGTAGAGAATTAAAAGACTACCATATATAATTAATTTAGTTAAAAAGAATTTTTTATTTAAACAGACACGTAGCAACCTTTTAATCCCTTATTTTTGTAAATTTTAATCAACCGTCAAAATGTACGAACTCATTTTCTGTATCTTCCTAAAAATAAAAAATAAAGGAGGAGGGGACTTATAGTTTCCTATTATTATGTGGATGAAGAAAGAAGTGTAGTACAGTGTAGCATATAATAAACATGGACTGATCAGCGGTTGATGAGACATGGCATATTGGCAGTATTTGCGGCAGGACATGTACTCGCACCACGCAAAACAAAGGTTGCAACAAAAAACCTACTAATCTGTGACTGTTTCAGGAAAAATATAAACGAATCATAATGATTCTGGGTACGTACCATTGTTTCTCACTGTTAAATGATTATACTTTATGAATGTTTGCTGAATTACGAACGATGACAAAACTCTTAACTTTTCGCTTTGTTTTAATTTATTTGTAATGACTATTAATTGCATAAAGTAGCCAGCAACCGATCACCAATCTGTTGGGTGTTCATTTTTGGACTGCCTTCCTCATCCTGATTTACTTCCCCCGCTAATTTAGGTTTTCCCTAATTATTTATGTGCTAATTAATAACCATCCTCCTCAGAAAAAGATTATACGATATATGAAGTTACGTACACACTAGTATTCATTTTTGTATTTAAGATATTTTTGTTTGATATATCAATATCTATACTCTATTTTTAGTTTTATTAATTTTTTTTTACAAAAGTATTAAGTATAATTTTTTTCTTTTGATATCTTTTAATTGTGATATTAAATATAAAAAATCTTCAATATTATGGTATTTGATATCATATATACGGTATTAATAAGTGTTGAAGTCCCACATTGGCTGGATGTTTAAAGAACATGCTCTTTATAAGTAAAGACAATCTTTCCTCTCTTGACTTGAGTTTTGGGAGTAGAATTAGATCCAATATTTTTAATATGGTATCAGAGGCTACTCCAGTTTCAATGTGATCCACCCGCAGATGTTCATGCCTGAAAACTTCACGCTCCAAATATTCATTCTTGGGCGTGAGGAGGGTATGTTGAAGTTCCACATTGACTGGATGTTTAAAGATTCCAAATATTCATTCTTGGGCGTGAGGGGGGTATGTTGAAGTTCCATATTGGCTGGATGTTTAAAGAACATGCTCATATTCATTCTTGGGCGTGAGGGGGGTGTGTTGAAGTTCCACATTGACTGAATGTTTAAAGAACATGCTCCTTATAAGTAAAGGTAATTTTTCCTCTCTTGATTCGAGTTTTGAAAGTGGAGTTAAACCCAATATTTCTAATAATAAGAAAATATGAGATATTATAATATACAAAACCACTCTTTTTAAGTGTGATTTAATAGTGAAAGGTTTCAATAATTCACAAAAAAGTATTATTCATAAATTGAGTTATAAATTTTCAGTTAATATCTCATAAATTACGGATAGCTTACTTTCAGTTAATTTTTTCCTTTTTTTTTTTCTTACTTTCGTCCTTTACTAGTACTCCGAGGACTTCATGTATGTCGGAAAGCCATGTCTTGTAGGGGGGTACTCGCGAAGTGGCGAAGCTGCGCTCCTTTCATATTGACAACTTAAACAACGCAGATATGAATGACTCTCAATTTCGAAGGTCCACAAGAAATACGTAGTCAGTTGAAAGAAAGCATTGTTGGGGAGTACAATAATGGTATCACAGCAAATCAACTTTGGAGAGCCATTTCTATTCTTTTGCAACAGTGATGCAACTAATAATGCCAGCTTATTTTTTATTTGCATAAAAGGTAATCTTTTAGTCGGTAACTAAGACTAATTTTCTGATAATTTTAAATTGCCAAAGCTGGCTTTCTTCTTCCAAACAAATCTCCCACTTATGCAAATGTGTTAGTATACCAGCTATCTTATAAGTTGCATCAATTTGAATTTCTCCAATTACTTAAAGTTGATTTATATCCATCACCATAATTATAACTATAATTATATCTTGGTGCTGCTATGAAATTTTTTTTAATTAGGTAGGTTGAATTTGAATTTAACATCCCATCTCTCCCTCTCTCTCTCTCTCTCTCTCTCTCTTTATATATATATATATATATATATATATATATATATATATATATATATATATATATATATATATATATATATATATATAATTTTAACTTCTCACCATAAGTTGCTGCTATTAGAAATCAGAAAAATATTGATAATTAATATAATTATTATTTTTTTGGTATTTTAGAACAAGATAATTTATCCAACTTTTATACATCTCTTCCTCACTTAGCTCTAAACGGGAATTGAACATTGAGATTATAAAATACTGCACTACCAATACTCAAACATTAAAAATATATATATCTAATTATTTGGTTATGGCATTTGAATGTAGAATGACAAAGAATATGGTTTCTTTTTTAAATTATATTCAATAATCGGTGTATTATATATTCTATTTTTTAATTACATAAACTAATTATGACCTATCAAGTGAGAAGTGAGAAAATAGAAAATATTTAGCTTAGTTTAGTTTTAAAAATAAATAAAGAGAAAACACACATTTTGATCCCTAAATTTACCGGAGCCCAACAATTTAGTCCTTGTATATATATCAGTACACAGGTTAGTCCTTCAATTGCTCAACCGTCAAACAAATAACTCCATCCGTTATCCCTTAGCAGATTGAAAGCTGATTTGGCATGTTAAACGCTTATGTGTCACGTTAACTGCTGACTCCTTGTCCAAATAATCAATGACTAAGCAAAAAAACGTCCATGTAATCATTGACTAAGCAAAAAAAATATTCTCAAAACGCAATTTGGAAGTAGGCCTCGTCCCCCAAAAACATCCCTTGCCCTACCACCTGGACCCCCAAAAAATCCCCCCGCCCTTCATTTCTTACCCATCGCGGAGGCCACTTTACCCGTCGCTTGAACCACCGGCGAACGTTCCCGTTGAATCGTCATCCCCAAAGCATCGCGAAGCGTCGTCCTCCTCCGTCGTGTTAACGTCTTCCTCCCCCATCGCGAAAACCATCCTGCATCAATACAGGTACTGTAGCATTTTCGTTTTCTAGTCTACATTTGGAAATTTTCAGTCTGGTACTCACTCATATATGCACCTTACGTTTTCCTTCTCAGCCTTTTTCCCATTTATATCTGTCATTTATGCACCTTACATTGCTTTCATGAATAGGACTACAAGTGGTCTTGGATGAATAAAGTAATGCTGCGTGCGTGGGTGTCTTCCACTTTAGTTTGCTTTTTTTCTTTTGTGTGTTATTTGGGACCACTTGGAATAAATTAACCCCTACATGCTGGGACCACTATGATTCAATTGTCTACTTAGGGATCACATGTTTTACATTTTCTCTGTATTTTCTTTTCTTGTTGCCTAGTGTAATTTTTGTCCTGACTCATTATTTATACACCTACTTGCATCGATCTTTAAGTTTTTGCCAGAACCTATTTTATATTCTTTATTTTTTTATGTTCACAATAATTATGCCCTTACATTATATCCACCTATACGCAGCAACAAATATGAGCATTTTTCACAAAATATGTGAATAAAGCTGAACCAAGTTATGTGTTGGTTAGCTATTCTTTTTTTATTCTCTTTGTTGTATGGTAATAAAAAGATGTATCCTACAGTAGGCGGTTTGTCCATTCTTTATGTTGTATACCATCTTTAATTACTTTTTTCTCCAGTAGTAACTAATACTTGTTTATAATAATTGTCTAGAATGGCACAACCTCTAACCCTCGTACTTCATCATGGGGGATACTTTGTGAAGGAGCCAACCTTAGAATATGTAGAAGGTGAAGAAGATGCTTTGGATGATTTAGATGTTGATTATATTTCCATCCCAGTTATAGATCAGATGTATAAAGAGCATGGATATCACGAATACAAGCGGTGTTTTTGGCTAGTTCCAGGGTTTGAGTTAGAGAAAGGATTAAGGCCTTTGGTTGGTGATAGAGATATCATACAATTGTATCAGGCCACCGATCAAAAAAATGAGATACACATTTATTTTGAACATAATGTGGATGTGCCAAATGTTATTCCACCTGAACTACCTTTGGTGTGGCAAGAGGACCAATGTGAAGAGTCAGCTGACATGGCAGATGAATGCCTGGTAGATGAACCAGTGGACATAGTTGATAAATGCCCAGTAGATGAATGTGATAATGACATAGTAGAAGAAGATATGGCGGCACAAAGCATGGTACAACATGTTTTGTGTAACCTTAAATTTCAAATTTATTTTTATTTTTGCTTTTAACCAGTGTTTTTCTCAAAAAAATATTGCAGGATGACGTTGGCCTTGATGAAAGACAAAGAAAAGAAAAAGGACTAGCAGAATGTGATAATGACATAGTAGAAGAGGATATGGCGGCACAAAGCATGGTACAACATGTTTTGTGTAACCTTGAATTTCAATTTTTTTTTGCTTTTAACTAGTGTTTTTCTCAAAAAATATTGCAAGATGACGTTGGCCTTGATAAAAGACAAAGAAAAGGAAAAGGAATAGCAGAATGTGATAATGACATATCAGAAGAAGATATGATGGCACAAAGCATGGTACAACATATTTTGTGTAACCTTGAATTTCAAATTTATTTTTGTTTTTGATTTTAACCAATGGTTTTCTCAAAAAATATTGCAGGATGATGTTGGCCTTGATGAAAGACAAAGAAAAAGAAAAGGACTAGTAGAATGTGATAGTGACATAGTAGAGAAGATATGGAAGCACAAAGCATGGTACAACATGTTTTGTGTAACCTTGAATTTTAAATTTATTTTTGTTTTCGCTTTTAACCAGTGTTTTTCTCAAAAAATATTGCAGGATGACGTTGGCCTTGATGAAAGACAAAGAAAAGAAAAAGGACCAGCAAGAACGATCAAACAAGATGCCAGAAGAAAGAAGCAACAAAACATGTTTAACATTGGCCTTCATAGTTCACACACTTCAGGTGTGGTAATAAGTTCAGATGATGATGATGAGAGGTACAAGCCTGAAGAGTTGGGTAGCCCTATTTGCTTTGATGAGGATGATATTGGTGAAGGGTCAACGAGGTATCTGACATTTATGCCAAATGTAGAGTTTGGGAAGGTGGAAATAGAGTTAGGCATAGAGTTTCCCACCCTTGAAGTGTTCAAGTCGGCTTTGCAAATTTATAGCATTGCACTTGGAAGGGAGTTTAGATATGTGAAGAATGACAAGGTTAGGGTGATGGCCTGATACAGCATAGATCATTGTGAGTGGAAAGTTTTTGGTAGCTAGAGCAATGAAACAAACAATTTCTAAGTGAAGACCTTCAACAATGAGCATTCATGCGCAAGAGACTTCAAGAATAGGAAGGCAAACAAGAAATGGCTAGCAAATGAACTTGTCCCCATAATTAGAGCACATCCAACAATGAAACATGCTGAAGCTCTTGATTGGTTTAAACAAAATAGAAAAGTGGTTATTGATGATTTTCAAATATATAGGGCATTGAAGATGGCAAGGTATATGGTTGAGGGGTCAGAAAAGGAGCAATATGCAGCTTTATGGGATTATTGTGAGGAGCTGAAGAAGATCAACCCTAGATCTTCAATTTTCTTGAAAGTCAATAGATCAAATTTGAATGAATCTCCTATATTTGTGTCTAGAGGCCTACAAAAGAGGATTCAAGAATGGGTGTAGGCCTTTGATAGGACTTGATGGATGTTTTTTGAAAGGGTATTATGGAGGCCAATTATTGGCTGCATGTTCAATGGATGGGAATAATTCCTTCTTCGTGATTGCATATGCATTTGTCAACACCGAGTCAAAGGACACTTGGAAGTGGTTCTTGGAGCTACTATTGGAGGATATAGGGGACTATCGAGAGCATGGATAGAATTTCATCACTGATCAACAGAAGGTAAAAACTCATTGCTTTTTCATTTGCATGATTGCAATCTAACTATTTTTTATTTTTAACTTGACATTTAATTTGATGTATGCTGTAGGGATTACTACCTGCGATACATGAACTCATGCCTAGTGTTCACCACAGATTTTGTGCGAGACATTTATGGAAAAACTTCCATAAATAATGGAAGAATGCTAACATGAGAAATCTCTTGTGGGAATGTGTCAGTAGCACAACTACAAATAGTTTCACAAGAACATGGAGAAAATGAAGGCGATGGATGAAAAAGCATGGGCTTTCTTGAATAGACACTATGCCTCCTCTTGGTCTAAGTCTGGGTATAGTCATTTTTCAAAAAATGACTCCACTTTGAACAATGCGTGTGAACAATTCAATAATTGTATTAAGAAGTTTAGGAGTAAGCCCATAATAATAATGGCTGAAGAGTTGAGATTGTATTTTGTGAGGAAGATGAACAAAGAAAGGGCAAAAGCAGCGAGGTGTAATGGGCCAATATGTCCTAAGGCCCAAGATAGATTAGAGATTGCAAAAAGAGAGTTTTAAATGGACTCCGCATTGGGTAGGGAACCCAGATGGTTACAAGTTTGAGGTGGAGTCTAGACCATTAAAAGTTGTAGTTGACCTGGGTAGTGGTACTTGCTCTTGCAACTTATGGAAATTAAGTGGAATACCATGCAAACATGCGATTGCTTGTATGGCACATAACAATATGAAGCCTGAATATTATGTTGATTTATACTATTCTGTTGAGATATGAAGGAAGGTTTATGAGCCCTATATTCAACCTACTACAAGTCCTGAGCATTGGAGAAAAACTGAATATCTCCATATTTTGCCTCCTCCATTCAAGAGACAACCTGGCCGTCCAAAGAAGCATTGAAGAAAGGAAAAGGAGGTGGAGGTAAACCCTCATAAATTAAGGAGAAAGTATGGGAACACCAAGTGCTCACAATATAGTGTCATGGGCCACAACATCCGATCATGCAAGTGTAGACCCGTTGAGCAAAATATGGAGGTAAAAAAATATTATTTTTTAAATTTATAACATATAGTTATTTATCTAACAATAGTTATGACACTATTTTGACAAGCACAGTTAAGTGAACATGTTGGGCCAACAACACTACCATAATCCCAGTCAGGAGGAGAAGGAGAGGTAGAAGCTATAGTTTTAAGTTTATCTTTAATAAACATATTTAATTTAGTTTTAATATGATTTGCTTGAATTTTTTAGGTTGCTAATAGACATACTTCAAGCATTGAGCCTTCTAGGCCGACTAGAAGATTGAGAAGGGTTGAACAAGTAGGAGGACCACAATCTCAGTTAGGAGGAGAAGGAGAGGTAAGAGCTATAGTTTTAAGTTTATCTTTAATAAACATATTTAATTTGGTTTTAATATGATGTGCTTGAATTTTTTAGGTTGCTAATAGACATACTTCAAGCATTAAGCCTTCTAGGCCGGCTAGAAGATTGAGAAGAGTTGAATAAGTAGGAGGAAGCTCCAGTGGTGCCAATTAATGGACTAGCAGCTGTATTGATATCTATTAGTTGATGATATTATTTTATTTTGGTTTGTGGTTTACTTACCCTAATTGATAATGTTGAAAGACTTGTGAAAGGGTTAGATGGATGTAAAGACTTTTGTATATAAACTAGCCAGCAGTGTTTTTGTGTATAAACTAGCCAGTAGTATTTTGGTTAGTAGTAGCATAGTGATGTACTTACTACGTGGACATCATTTTAATGTTATGATGATTTTTCTTTTAGTTATGCTGTTTTTGAATATCTTCTTATATTTGAAATGAATATGCTGTTATTAGTGAGCTCTTATTGGTATTTTGGTAGTAGCTTGCCTTCTTGGTTATGCTGTTATTGAATATATGCCTTTTACTACTTGGATTATCTTGCTTCTGCATTTGAAATGTATTTGAAAAATGGGAGTTCCAGATACAATAGTTTCTTGCTTCTAACATATGGGTAATCCAGATACAATTCCATAACAATAATATTGAAAAATGCTATCTTTATCCAGTTTATCAATCTAGATACAATTGTCTTGACAATTTCAATTACAATGCAAATTCATATTTCTAATTAATCCAAATACAAAGTATTGCATTTTACAACAATAATATCATCCAATTCTATTTCACCACAATACAATAATTTCACTAGATTAATTTATGTTCAACATCAATCCAGACAATTGACTTGTGTGATGTGGTGATGTCTTTAAAAGTAGCCTGGCATCCAGCTATCCCCATGAACTTTGCAATTGTCTCCCAGCATAAGCAGTTTTGCAGTTTTGCCTTTAGTTGCACTTAGTTCACCTTCTGGCAGCATTTGGTTCTCAACCTAAAAGCAGCCCTTATTGACTCCTTGATAGCTTCTGAAGTACCATCAATACCAATTCTTCTTGTATAATTGCTCCATTTGACTGATATAACCCTCCCGCAACATGACTGATCTTCCCCACCTGTCAAAATAGAAAGATACAGAAATAAGAAAAGTATCAAGCTAAAGTAAAAAGGGGAAGATACTAAATCTGTTACATAGCTTACAGTCTACAAGAGTTTCTCTCCAATTCCAAGGAGGACCACCACTTTCTACAACAGCATTAGTTGTGGTGATGGCAAGAGGATGTCCATCATGATCCAAACGTCTCTCAAGATTGAGTGTTGGTCTGCTAGTAACTGAATACCAAGTATTTGAGTAATATGGAACATATGAAATGGCAAGTACTACTATGAAGAGAATGACTGGCGTAATATGGAACATATCTCAATTATACAAGCACAATAAGAATTATCAGAGACAGAGTAACCCTGAAAAGCAACCTTCTATCTAATTTGTTCCACAACTTTCAATTTAGGTCTCATTATAGCACATGATTATCAGGATAGAAGGTTGCCCTGAATAGAGAAAACACACATTTTGAAATAGCAAACAAACAAATTGGGCAGCCAAAATATTTAAACTCCTAAGTCTTAAAACTCAAAGACTGGTCACCTAACAAGAGCCCATTATCATCAACCTCATCTCTTAACGTCTATGAATTGAACTATCAATGAATTCTCAAAAGGAACTGGAATTCTTAAAGAAGGCACAAGGAAAACCTGGTATGCACTCCAAATCAATGACACCAAAATCCACAAGAAAGGCTTTCTGCGACTTAGGTCAACCACGGAGTGTAACCAACGGATATAACTCGCCTTTAGGCAAAATACCTTCTCTTGATAGTACCGTGCCGTAATCCAAAGGAATTGCACCCAAGTCAATCCACACATACCTCTCTCGGCCAGTCCAAATACTCCCCAATCGCTTGGTGAAACCAGGGGTGAAACCTGAGGGGAAACCAGAGGAGGATTCGACGAGCAAGTTCGCAGGTAATTTGCACAATGGGTACAGAAGCCTCCGCGGTGGGTAAGAACTGAAGGGCAAGAAATGCAAGGGAATGTCAATTTTTTCTGAGTTACGATGGGGGGAGAAAAGGGGCTATTTACGGGGGAGATGAAGGACACTCACGGGGGAGAGGGAAGAAATGCCTCGCTTCCAAACACTGCGTTTTGGGTTTTTGGAATTTTTTTTTACTTAGTCAATGATTACGTGGACTTTTTTTTGCTTAGTCATTGATTATTTGGACAAGGAGTCAGCAGTTAACGTGACACATAAGCGTTTAACATGTCAAATCAGCTTTCAGTCTGCAAAGGGATAACGGATGGAGTTATTTGTTTGACGGTTGAGCAATTTAAGGATTAACGTGTGTACTGATATATATACAGGGACTAAATTGTTGGGCTCTAGTAAATTTAGGAATTAAAATTTGTGTTTTCTCATAAATAAACTATTATGTTAGTCACGAAGAGGCAAGGGTACCATCCATTTATAATCTTTATTAGTTGGTCCGTTAACACTCTGTTTGCTTATGTGTTCCAACCATATCAGACTTGGCATGTAAATTGATGAAGAGAATAGGAGTAATGCCACGTGACAAACCTAAATGACCAAAACACATGACATCAATTTGCAAAAAGGGGCAAAAACGCACAACATCACTGATTTAATTTGCACAAGGGGCAAAATCCCCAATTGCTTCAATAGCCAAACCCAAGTCGATCAATGCCTTCTGCCAGATGGTCCCTTGAAATAATCCAGCTTGTGCCATCGCTGACATCATAAAAAAGGGTTCCACAGACATCACTAGCCTTCTGTTCCTGGGGATCCTTGGCATTGCCTTGAGCGTACCAAGAGTTTCAAGAGCTCTTCAATGGCGACGCGAAGAGAGAGTTTGAAGATGGGTTCTGGCTCGGTGTTGTTGGAGTTTCAGAGGGAGTAGAAGCTGGAGAGGCATGAGTTGTTGTACTGTTTCACGTCGCAGACAGCTTTGAGTGATGCAGTCGGGTTAACTCATTGGGGGAACCGAGTTATAGAAGAGGATGAGTTGTTACACTTCTGTATCTTAATCCTAACAACTAAGTGAAGGGGTGAGAAGCCATTTTTTATGACAGCACGTCACACCACCTCCTTGAGAAACCACTCAACCGCACCACGCATCGTCGCGCAATCACTCAGATGGTCGCTATGGCACAACCATCCCTTTAAGCAATTTAAGTAGACTGGTTCCTGAAAATTTTAGTAATATATTTTTGAAAAAGTGAAAATTAAATTGACGTTACTAATATTTGAAAGACTGAACTTATATTATTATTATTATTTGAAGGATAAAACAATAATTTATTAAAAAAATTAAAATTGGTACCGGAAGTTATTCACTCATTAGCATAATTATCTGCCTTTTCAGTTGAAGGAAAAACTAATATCTAATGCTAATACCCATGCCTTTAAATTCTATCAATTGACTTGGCTTAATAATTTAAATATAAACACGAAAATAAACAAATAAATTCCGTGAGTCAGACTCTTTGTGAATCAGTAATGTCTGCCACTGCCCCCTTTTTGAGAAATGTGTTTTGAGACACCTCGAACCTCAAAAATTTAGATCGTAGAATGTTTTTTATTTTCTATAAATTCTTGGCAATGACCACCTAACTCATACCTTAACCTATTCACTTATATTGTTTATTATCATTCTTGGGAAAACATAAAAGTGCTTCATACTATCCCAAGCATTTTCAAATTTCATTTCTTGATAGGCAACTAACTAGGTATGACATGCATTACTTACATCATGAAGGATCTCATGCCATAATGGAAAGGGGTACAGTCCATAACTTATATTACATCACATTATAAGCTCTCTAACAGGACATGGCACTTAACTAAGCCATCCCGCGTAAATATTACACATCCAAAGAAACTACAATCATGATCATATGAGTCAACCTTGAGACCCCTGTTGCTCACTTTTTGCTGGAGTAACTGGAATGTGATTATGTGGACATAAAAAGTGAGATGACAATCTCAATAGCTAACAAGTATTTTAGAAAAATAGTGCACATTCCATTCCTTAAAACATCTCAAATTATTTCACTGAAACATAAGCACTGACCATACATCATACATACGGCATCTTGGTCACATGGACCCATAACATCATGGTCTACTTACCCAGTGCAGTCAATACGGCCATACCTGCAAAGGGCTATGCATCTCTTATTATTGGCCAATCGTGAGGGAAATTGGGCTTACTTGGCACCCTTTTGTGTACCCCCTTAATTCCCGAGAATGTATACATAACATATCTTTAGACCATCATTCATCATAGCATAAAAGTCAGGCAATCAGTGAAAATTCATAAATTCAAGTTCATAAGAATAAAGAATGTTTTAAGGAAAAGTTAGTTACCTCAATTCCAGCACAATCACTTCCTTTCCAAGGCTGCCAAGGTTACTACCAGCAACTCAAACTAAAACATATAAGAATTCTTGGTTAATGCATGCATATTAGGTCCTAAAGCCATAAATACCTAGTTTAAGAGCTTCTGCTCCTCAAAATAAAACTATGATTTTGCTTAGATTTGGGGTTATTATTAAATATGACAAAAGTCCTCTAAAACTTCTAAAATTTTGTATGGAGGAACCTTTACATGTGTATTTTATTTCGTAATTCTCTTATCCCATAAATCTTCCATTCAACCCCAAAAACTACCTCCATACCTAGGACAGTACAATTTAGTTTCAGTTTCATTTCTATTCTGTTTTACATCCATTTGGATTAGTAAAAATAATTAAAAATTCATGATATTTTATATGAAGAATTATAGACATGTTATATAATCACCATAAAAATTTCAAATAAAAAGTAATTCTTTTGACCCCTCAAATAACTCGAGTTTTAAGGCTGTCCCCGGTTATGTCTTGTTCTGCCTCATTCTCAGACTACCAACTTTCTACATTTTATTATGTGTCTTAACCTACCTAGAATTTTATAATATTTGGTAGGATCCTTAAATAGAATTCCGTTAACTTGTCATACAAGTTTTATACAAAATTTCAACATCTAACCAATTCAACCTTTTGTCTTCCCATCAACAGTATAAGCTGTCCAGAAAATTGTCCTCAACACTATTTTAATTGTAAAAGACCTAGTTGTAGGTTCTCAAAAATCATGAAACTTTCCAGAATTGATTAGGAATATTTTAGGACTCTTCTCACCAAAAATTAGAGAATTTAAAGGTCATTTGATAAATTTAATAACCAATATTTTTGGGTGCAAAAAGGTTTCTATTTTCTCAACCTAACTCTTCTATGCTCTATGACCTTTAATCACTAATCAGACCCTAACTCACTCATATGGACTCAAAAATTTGTGATTTCAGTGGCTATGCGACCGTGAGAAATATATCTACAACTTTCATTTTAACCACGACTTCATATGCCTTATGGATTAGTCCCAGAAATTCAAAAATTGAAGCTATTCTTCGCCAGCCTGGATTCCAGACCCGATTCTGACCTCTCATCACTCCATGGATATAACTCTCTCATTTTTCGTCCTATTGATGTGATTCAAAATGCTATGGAAATATAAGACATAGGGCTACAACTTCTATGTTGAACACATTTTTCTATTCGTGACAGAAAGTCCTACATGCAGGCCCGAAAATTGACCTAATAAACTCAAAACCGGATTTTTATAAGAAGCTAGACTTACCTTATGTAAACCTACTCCTATGGCTCTCAATTTGCAGCTTCCTTCTCCTCTTGGTTTCCTTTGCAACTTAGCCACGTCTCTTGCACCAAATATGGGTTGAGCAAGTCCTCTATCCTCAGTAATCACTCTCACTCTCACTGGCTTTTGATGTGGGAAGACAACTCTCCATTTTTTTTCCTGGTTTTCTTCTCTCTCTTCCTCCTCTCTCACCCTTCTTCTCCTTGCTGGCTACTCTCTCCCCCTTCCTTCCTCTTCCTCTTCAGTTTTTGGACCTCTTCTCTCTCTCTTTTCTCCTGCTGGCGTGAAGCAAGGCTGGGTGCCTTTCTCCCTTTTTTTTTTCTGCTGCAATAGGAATGCTTGTTGCTGGGCGCTGGAATCCCTTGGATTCAGCAGGGGAGGGAGTAGGTTTTCTGCTGCTCTCCACGTGGGTGTGTGCATGTGTAGCTCTAGTGTATTGTGCTCAGTGAGGGAGTAGGTGTATGACACATAAAATGAAGACATGCTACCACCTACTTGCATGCATGGAGGTTTTTGGTTATATGAGTGTGAGCTGCAGCTTTCTTGGGGCAGATGGTGGCATGAGTTTTGCAGGTGGAGGCATGAGTTTCTACTGCAGTGGGTGGGTGTGTTTCTGCTGGTTTTAAGGAGCACATGTGGGTGTGGAAATGTTGCCATGTGGGATGCTTTCTCTTGGTTGATGTGGCGCTGAGTCTGCTGCCTATTGGGGCATGTTCCAACTGGATTTTTGGGGCAATGTTGGGCATGTTTTCTGCTGCATTCTGGGGCAAGTTTTCTGCTGCATGTTGGTGGAGCAATGTGGCGTGAACATGCTGGATGTGGGGCAAGGTTAGGTGGTGTTTTCAGTTGCATGTTGCTACACGTTTTCTGCTGCATGTTGGTGACAAGGATGGGTGCATGTTTCAGCTTATGTATTCCTACGTGCATGTGTTTTTTTAACCTAGTAAGTGGGTGCATGTTTCAGCTTGTATTTCCAACTTTGCCTATGTGTTTTTAACCTACAAAGTGCTTGCCTTATAGTTATATAACTAAGCATCTTAATCACTTATCATATGTATTCTCTACTCATCCTTGAATTTATCTAACTTTATTAGAGGCTTAGGATGTTACATGTTTCCTTTTATTATTTTTTGTTTTCATTTTATTAAAAAATAAGAAATAGTCATGAAATGGAATTTAGATAACCTTTATTGGTTTTCATTTGTAGGATATGGAATACATACCCATTGAAAATTTGAAAACCATAAATTATCGTTCTCAACCTTGTCGATCAAAAGACAGTTGTATTTGTGCAATTAAACTAAAGAAATAAAGCAAAAAAAAAACTCGATGCACCAAGTATGTTCTGTGTTAAGCTTCAGGGAGCTCCAGACCATGCCGCTTCCATCTTCCTCCCATTTGCCAACATGGAGTTTCAACCATTGCTTATGTGCCTTTATTTTTTTAATAAACTACTTTTACATCACTGCTGTGGTGCTGCCTACTATTGAATGGGTATGGATGCTGTGAATACCATTATTGAATAGGCATTGCTTAGTATGTGCTTCTTTGGACTTTATAACAGTCAAACAAAGGAAAAAAACTAAGAGACAAAAAGAAGGATGGAAGAAAGGTGAAAGTGAATATATGGCGTCAAAATGCATGTGGAAGAGAATAGGGAAGACCCTATCCATACGTTTCACTCAACTCCTTGGGCATAAGCCACCATATTAAAAAATAGTGGCATTAAATATCACTTTCTTGAACTTTCAAGAATCCTGAAATAGTGAAAAATATAGAGATTGATGTAATATCTTGTAATTTTTTTAATAATAATGTTTTATTATAAATAGATATATTTTTATTTTAAATTATTATGTTTTAATAAAAGTAAATATACTTTTAATTTAATTAATTAATTTTTGTTTAAAATAAGTATATTGGCCTCTAATAATTTTTTTTTATTTTTAAAAATATTTTTTTTATTATGCATAAATATATTTATTTTTTGATTTGTTTTATTAAAATTTTTATCAAGAAAGGTTAAGTGTGCAACTAAAGTTTTGCAATAATATAAAATTTTAAAAAAATTTAGAATATTTTAAGATGAACAATAATATGTATATATATATATATATATATATATATATATATATATATATATATACACACACACAAAAATAAATTCAATTATTCAATTATTAAATAATAATAATAATTAATTTTAAAAAAAGAAGAGGCAGAAGCAAACGAGAAAGCAGAAGGCTCAGCATTCCCTCCATTTTTCCCTTCATTTTCTCTCTCTATGTTTCTCAACTTCTCTTTAAGATTTCTTTTAATATATGCATTCAATTGAAATACCAAAGGTACCGTTGGACTCATAATGATGAAAATTTCAAAATCCACCGATTAATTTTGTCACAAGTTCAATGAAATTTTACCGAAAAATTGTAAATAGTAACTTTTAATTAATTTTTTCTAAAATACTGGATTTTTGATGATTTTTCAAGTTTTCAAATTAGAGGTTTTGTTAAAGATATAGAGTATTGGTTGTATGATAAATTTTACGGTCAAACAACGTGATTTTGTGCTCTAATTTTGCAAATTATTCTTTGGTGAACAGTAACTGTGAACAGTGCTCCCCAAACAGTGTGTGAACAATATTTTTCGGCCATGAACAGTACTCATCAGTTGACCAAGTTTCTGGAGTCATTTCCTAAGTTTTGAACCCTCCAAACACGTTTTTAAAGTCTATTTAATCAAATTCTGATTGAAAAAGTACATTTTAGGGTTGTCCAACCTAGAGCCCTTATCTTGTGAGTAGATAATTCTTCCTATGACTTACCCTATGCTCTTCTTGAACTTTAAATGGATAATTGATTATGTTTACAAGTTATTTATACTTATATATATCTCTGAAATGGATTAAATTATCTAAATTGTTACAATATGATATATAGTTCAAGAAAAATATAGTTTTGAAAATGAAATTTTTGAACTCATTGAATATGTGATTCTAAATTGTATTTCGCATTATATGGAAAAGGAAATATATTATGCATGTGGTATTGATATGTAAAGCTATAAGATTGCCTTGGAAACGAGCATGTATATGTGATTACCCTGATTGGGAAGTTTCTGATAGAGGAATTATACTGAGATGAAAATTTTTGTATTATACTAGAATCTCTGTTTTGAACAATATGGCATATATGAAATTATGATTTTTATGGAAGAATCCTTTTAGAAAAATGTTTGCTAACAACAGGCGATGTTAGCTAGCTGTAACAACTCCATTTTTTTTATACATAAATACATATATTAAAATCCCATGAAGTCATTACCTTTATTTAACTCATAATAACATTCAATTAATTTAACCAAACATAGTTAAGATTTACACATAATTAATTAACAACATCTGTACACAAATCACAAACATATATGTTTACATCTTATTCATCCTTGATGACCAGTTCTGAGAATACGGGTGCGGGTGGTTGTACCTTCACTGAAATCTTAACCAACTTGACCACGAACACCTTATAAATTTATGAGATCTATCCAATATAGAGTAATTCGATCCAACGTACACTAAGAGCTAGAGTTAAAGAAAATAGGCAAAACTAGTTTTTTGAGCATGCTATGGAAATATAGTGAGAATTAAATCCCAGTAGGTTCAATAATAAATCACAAT
The DNA here is from genome assembly GCA_037074535.1 of Gleditsia sinensis. Taxonomy (NCBI): domain Eukaryota; kingdom Viridiplantae; phylum Streptophyta; class Magnoliopsida; order Fabales; family Fabaceae; genus Gleditsia; species Gleditsia sinensis. The sequence goes on along the minus strand of CM073463.1, from coordinate 56,629,490 downwards.
TATCATCAATATAGATCATCATGTCATGTTCATCTGTATAAGCTACAGCAATTACCTTAAGTCACATGAATACGCCTTATCTATGCATATGAAAATCATATAGTAATGACATAGATGACATGAATAACTATTTTCAAAATATCATATGATGACTATCAATTTATTCTCATATCAAGCTACCCTGGTCAGGGTGAGTATTTTTTACTCTTTGGTATGGGCTTTTCTCGCTCCGTCCGACATGGCACACTTACTCTTTCTTTTCTCATTATCATCATCATAACCTTTGGTAGGGCGTCCCTTACTGGTGCACCACACAGATCACTATGTGACCGTACTTATTTCTTTTCTTTTCACATTAATAGCCAAAAATATGATTCAATAACAAGTATGTTCATTATACTCACATGCCATAATGTTTCTTCAAAATGTTTCAATTTCAAAATTATACACTTAAGATGGTAAAGAGTTCATACAATGGAAATGGCTATGGCATATACTAATCATTTATAAGATTCTTTTTTTTAAATATTATTTTTATCTCTTCATTTTCTTTATGCATGGCCTCTAGTCACTTTTCTCTTACTTATATCATTTCCAACACATGTTCTCACAAATTTAATACAACATTCTTCATCAATTTGGTTTCTACTAATATCCAATAATTAATTAGATTCATTTAGAATAGACAAAATGTTGAAAATAAGTTTTACCAACTTCCAAACTGGCCTAAACGTATCTTATAACACAGCTTGGCCATTTAATATAAAACAAACATTCTTTAGGCTTCAAAATTCCATTTCCAGCATAGAACACGGCTTGACCGTTCCTTGAAACATGGCCATGTTTTATGTTGAGTTATTCCTTGATGCAGGTTTTCATCCTGTTTGACCTTCTCTCACTAATTAGAGCATAATTTCCTCATTGTAACTTCGATTTAAGTGATCTTGGTGTAAATTTAAAGATAAAACAATTATCTATAACTATTATGTTGAACATTTTAGCTAAATTTTAAGGAATCTTCGTGATATCACTTCATCAAGTTACAAGTTATTTCTTCTCGAGTAGGTTCTGACCTCTACTTACTAATCTGTTCATATCTCCCTCATAAGAATTCCAAATTGAGTGATTCTAGTGGTTAAAATTCCATGATAAATATATCTATAATTTGTATGTTAACTAGTTATTTTAATTTCCTATAGAAGTTTCCCAAAAATTCAAACACAGAAGTTTTCCTAACAAATTCTTCCCTGATTAACCATTTTCTGACCACTGCTTACTAATCAGACCTTATCGAACTCATATGAACTCCAAATTGAGTTATTTCAGTAGCTAAAAATCCGTGAAAAATAGATCTACATTTTTTAGGTTAAGAATTTCTTTTATTTCCTTACATATTTATCCCAAAAATTCAAACACAGAAGCATACTTGATAGATTCTTCCTTGGTTAACCTTTTTTTGACCACTGCTTACTAATCAGACTATATCTACCTCATATGGACTCCAAATTGAGTTATTCCAGTGGATTAAAATCCGTGAGACATAGATCTACATGTTTTATGTTAACTATTTGTTTTAATTCCTTACCGATTCTTCTCAAAATTTTAAAAACAAAAGCATAAAATTTTACCACCCATAGCCATACCTATGTAGAACTTTCTATACCAGCCTAAGTATTCAAACATACATCACATGCAAGATCAATATAGAACATGATATAGTAACATCCATGACCAATCATCAAAGTTCTAAGATCAAAATCTCATATAAATGTTACAAATTTCAAAAATTTTCTTCAAAAAGACATATTGTTAAACTTACCTTGAGCACTTAGGCTTCTAGACTTCTCCTTCCTCTTTCTTCCTCTCTTCCTCTCCTTTCCTCACTCTACCTTGCTTATATTTTTCCTCTCTCTCACTTGGACGAAATTATAATGTTATTAGGGTGGGTTTTGCTTAAATAAACTATCAAATAATTCACCTTTCATGATCATGGGTCTACCTTATCACAATTAAGATGCACTTGGTTGACTTTTGGAAAACAAACAACTCATGTTCTTGTCTTCCTCTTCCTTAGTCAAGATATGCATAGGAAAAGAAGATTTATATTTTTACAATTATGATAATATGTTCTTAAGACAAGGGACAAGGTCCCTTTGATTTAGGGATTCATTTCCTTTTTCTTTTGTCTTAATCAGGTATGATAGGTTTGCCTTTTTAGGTGGCAAATTTCTAACCCTTGAATCTTCCTAACTTAGGTGAAATTATTTGTGTAAGATAAGGATGTTTTGTTATAATGCTATGTATTATTACCCAGTTGCTAAAATTATAAATGTAGGATATAGATATTTTTTCCTAATGCCATGTATTATCATACCACTTGCTAAAATTATGAATGTAGGATATCAAACCACTTGCTGAATTTTTGTCTTAATACCATATAACTTAATCTTTATTATTATTACATTATTATTTCATCACATGATTTATTTTATTTTATTTTTCCTCTTGGATTTGGGCTCATTCCTACCCATTTCCTTTGCTTTGGATAAATTTCTACCTTTCTTGAAGGGTTTGGTCATATTTTCATAATTTTTTGGGCTATCGGTCTAACTTCTATATCCTAGTCCAAGTCTATGTTTTATTTCTTACTTAGGTTATACAATGGGCTTGCTAGAAACTTATGTGAAGTGGAAAAGCTCTATATAAAGTGTCCATAGGTGAAAGCCCAATTTATGGGTGGAGATGTTAAACTTATAAATTTCTAACTCTTGAATTAGGAAAAATTACCCTAATCCAATATTTTTAAAATTTTAAGACCTTTACTTACTTCACAAAAATTTATCTTCATTACCAAAGAATTTCGCCTATCTTCAGTATGTTATTTCTAATTTTTTCTATTAGGTTTTCTCTCTTTACTTGTTCCCTTAATGTTAGAAACATTTTCTATGCATACACATAAGGTGAAGAATTTCTAAGGATTATATTTCTTTAGATATATAAAAATTGTCTAATAAATTTTATTTTCTTAATTAAATATTTATGTACCTTTAAAGAAACAAAATTAGAGATGTTACATTAGCCTTGGTACACCTTGATACCTCATTTAGCAAGGGTGGTGCTAGCCTCGTGTGATGGCCAACACACAGGATATGATATGTGAAAGAGAGCGGGATCCCTCATATCTAGGCGAAATGCTGACTATATGATATGTGATTTGCCTTCCCTTGTTGTGTGCTTGGGAAATTACCCATATTAGAGTCCTTTCGCATGTTCTCTTGAATGGTGGTAAGACAAACCTTAGCTGGAATGCTAAGTATAGACAAATCCTACACCACCAAAGTACGAAAGGGTTTGAACTCTGATATGGTGGTTCTGATATGAGATCCTCCTAATATTTTCATGTGAAATATTTTGATGCATAACAACATTTGTATAATGATCATACAATACAGTATATGGTTTTAAATATATGAATATCCTTTGTTTTGAGAATATTTGAAATGCGGGTCCTATATGGATATACTTCTGAATAAATTTAGATAGATACCAAATATGACGGTGTCTGAATATTATATCCATTTTACCCCGTTGTCTAGATACGGTAGACTTTGATGTTATACTGAGAATGGATTGGTTGGTATCATGCCATGCCATTTTGGAATGTCACTTTAAGGTGATTAAATTTAATATTCCTAGAGAATCTTCTTTCTTGATACAAGAAGACTGTAGTGAAGTATCCAGTAATCTAATATCTGTTTTAGCAGCCCATAAATTATTACAAAAATTTTCCAAGGATATTTGGAAGTTGCCAAATATATAGATATGAAATACACTAATGTAAATCAAGTTCTAGTGGTTAAAGAATTCCCTGATGTGTCCCCTAAAGAATTTCTAGGATTACCCCGAAACGATATATAGAATTTGATATTGATTTACTTCCTGAAACCCAACCAGTATTTATATTTCATATAGAATGACACCCACTGAACTTAAGGAATTAAAGAATCAATTGCAATATTTGTTAGATAAAGAATTTATTTGCCCTAGTACTTTTTCTTTGAGTGCTCCAGTTATATTTATGAAAAAGAAAGATGGATCGCTGCGATTTTGCATATATTATAGACAATTGAATAAGGTGGCAATGCGTAATAAATACTCAATACCTCGTATAAATGATCTATTTGATCATCTATAGGGTGCTCAATATTTTTTTTAAAAAAGAACTGATTTGAGATTTTGGTATCATTAATTGAGGATAAGGGAAGAGGATATTGCAAAAAATTGCTTTTAGGATTTGGTGTGGGCATTATAAGTTCTTAGTGATGATATTTGATTTGAAAAATGTCCAGCTGCATTTATGGACTTGATGAATAGAGTATTTAAGCCATCATTGGATCAATTTGTTATTATATTTATTGATGATATATTAGAATATTCCAAGAGTTCAGAGGATCATAAGCAACATTTAAAGATAGTTTTACAAACTCTAAGGGAGTATGTTTGGCAAGGATGGTATCTAAATAGACCTTAAGAAAATAAAAGTAATACAGCAATGGTTACGTTTTACTACAGTTAAAGATGAAGATCCAAGTCTAATTTGCGCTTTCTACGGTTGTCTATTGTCCAATCTATTTAAGCTGCAATTGGATTAGGTACATGAATATATGCTTGTAAAGCATCAATCAACTCCTCAACATTTGAAGCTGAGATGAGAATTCGTCGTGTTGAGTGTGAGATAAACCTTTGTTCCACAGCTTGATCAAGAAAAGATAACAAACTATTAAAGAAGTGGTTAACATTTAACAAACCTATCGGTTTGTGATGCATATTCAGTTGTGTCTAAGAAACTATTTGAAAAATATCCTCTAAAGTACCAAAACCACCTGGTAAGACAATGAAGGCATTAGTATTGCTCATCATTTTAATCATGTGCTCATGCATGGAAGCTACTCTAAATTCTTCCCTAATTATCTTTCCTATGATATTGGCTGCAGCTAGAGTTGTAAGAATAATAACTAAAACTTGACATCCTCCTACATGTGCCGTTGTAGACACACACCCTATTAATCTACGGTTATCTCCACCATAGACTAAATGAATTTTTCTCCTAGCCAGCAACATACCCAGATTTTATGCTACTTTCACATACTCTCCATCTTTTCCAGGACTGGAACCACAAAGACACAAATATTTCGAAACTCATAGATGCGGTTCCCTCCATAGCTGCACACACCTTAACTTTGAGTATGAAAGTAAAAATACTAATGTGTACATTTATATAACTCAAAGAAGGGCATACTTATGATAGCTATGCGAATAGGCTGAGTATAATTAGAATAGTTATGTAAGTGATTGGTGGATATCAACTAAATTAAAGGTGAAAATTTCAAAATGACGGCAAGCATGTATATGTACAGTATTTGTGATTGTGGTTCATATTAAGCACATAAAGATAATAAGATTAAGATATCACTAGAAATTTATCTTTTCCTTGTTGTCCTTGATGAAGCATTGATGTCTTGATTCTTGTAGGGAAGTTGTAGGTGATAGGCGTAATTGTAAAAAAAAGAGTAAAAATGCAAACAATTTAATTATTGAAGAGGGACAATCAAATGATTTATTTTATTTTCCCAATGTTCTTGCTAGTCGACTATCGATATTATTAAGTCGACTAGCTATTTTGAGAATTTTTAATTTGGACTGGTTTATTTTAAAGTTGATTGATTACATATATTTTGAAGTAATCAACTGCATCCTACCAGTTAACTATATACTCTTTGTTATTCACAAACTTTTATAAGTTTAGAAATGTTTCATTTTCATGTGCTATTTTTCCACCAAATACCAACAGTTTTAAAGTAGATTTTGGCACATATATTCAAAACTTGTGGCCACTGATTTTTGCTGAAATAACAACTAGATTTTGTTTACAGATTTTCAAGAATTACAGCCATCGATTTTAATTTTCTTTCAATGTTTTGTCCAAATTTTTGACTTTCTATTTTGGCACCGTTCTCTATTATGCTTTTCGTCTGTTCTACTGCATTCTCCCTCATTAATATTGGCATTAAATACGAAGTTCTTTTCCCTCATTACAAGTAAAGTTAATTTCTTTTTTTTGAAACTCAATTATTATGGTGTCCAAGTGGTTAATAGGTTAAAGTAATAGAGAATATTTTGAGAATCATGTTCGAAAATAATGTAGAGCTATCAAGGTATTTGTATTAAGGGTTTATACCATGCTAAATTGAGTCTAATATTTAGGATGTGAATTATGTTGTGAAAGGAGATTTTAGAAGAAACCATAGATTTTGAATATTGATGGGATATACTAAGATTTGAAATAATTGTACTAGTATAATGGTAAAAAGAATATATAAGTGATATTTCTTTCGTTGTTCGATGTGTTAGCAAGAAAACAAATTGAATATTTTCTTTCAGGAAAGCTATTCAAGAAGCCTAAAGATCTTTGTTAGATTATAATATATCTAATAGTAAATCTAAATGATGTATTTACGTATTAGAAGTTATGCTTAAGGTATCTTTATATAATTTTTTTGAAAATTGAGAGAAGTTATTTGTCCTTAGTTGAATTTACCATATCAGTAGTTATCAGTATAAATGGCATCATTTGAGGTTATACATGAAATATCGTAATTCTCCTAATAGGTGATTGAGTTAAGTAAAGTTAAACTTTTGAAATCTAATTTGGAATAAAATGCAATAGATAGAATGACTAACCTAAATTGATGATGTTAGTTTGGAAAGCATGCTTTAAGCATATGTTTTTAAGTTTGGTGGAAGATCCCTTAGCAGAACTTGCCTATAATAAAATGATATTAGATAACTTAAAGACTTATGTAAGAGTTGTTGCAAACTTTCTGTTAAATGATTCAATAAGGTCTAACTTATTGTAAGATGTCGTTGATAAAGTAAAATTGATTAGAAAAAGAGTACAAGAAATTCAATATAGGCCAAAAGTCTATAAGGACCAAGAATGTTGAACACTAAAAAAATTATTAGCTAATGACCAAATATTCTTGAAGGACTCACCCATGAAAGAGGTAATGAGGTTTAGAAAGAAGAAAAAAATTAAGCTCTAGTATATAGGCTCTTTTGAAATCTTGGACAAAGTATGCATAGTATATATTGCCTAGCTTTGCCATCAAGATTAAGTGATGTTAGTACAGTCTTTCTTACATCAATGCTAAGGAAGTACCTATTAGATTCTTCTTATGTTACTTAATTCCAAGAAATTCAATTAGACAAGAATTTAACTTAGTTATGGGAAAAAAATATGATGTCTATTGTTGATTGATAAGTGAAAAACTTATGGTTGAAGGAAATTCTTATGGCTAAGATTATATGGTAAAATCACTTAAGTAAAGAGATATCCCCAATTGCTTGAGTAATGTGGTTAATAACTGTAATTTATGCATTTGCTTCATTCTTTACTTGTAGTAGGATGAGTTGAAATTCGGGGATCGAATTTCTTAAGGAAGGAAGAATGTAATATCCCGTAATTTTTTTAATAATAATGTTTTGCTACAACCAAATATATTTTTATTTTAAATGATTATGTTTTGCTAAAAACAAATATACTTTTAATTAAATTAATTTTTGTTTTGCTTAAAATAATTATATTGGCCTTTAATAATTTTTTTTATTTTTAGAAATATTTTTTTATTATGCATAAAGATATTTATTTTGTGATTTGTTTTATTAAAATTTTTATCAAGAAAAAGTCATGATTTAAGTGTGCAACTAAAATTTTGCAATAATATAAATGTTTTATAATTTTTGGGATATTTTAAGATGAACAATAATATTTATATGTATATATATAAAAATAAATCTCATTATTCAATTATTAAATAATAATAATAATTAATTTTTTTTAAAAAGGCAGAAGCAAACGGGAGAGCATAAAGCTCGGCATCCCCTACATTTTTTCCTTTATTTTCACTCTCTCTCTATGTTTCTTAACTTCTCTCTAAGATTTCTTCCAATATATGAATCCAATTGAGATACTGAAGGTATTGTTGGACTCGTGGCGACGAGAGTTTCAAAACCCACAAATCAATGCCGTAGGAAGTTCACCAAAATTTCGCTGGAAAATTGTGAATAGTAACTTATAGGTAATTTTTCTAAAATAATAGATTTTTTTTTAATAGTTTTTCAAACTTTCAAGTTAGGAGTTTTGTTAAGGATATAGAATATTGGTTGTATGATAAATTTTATGGTCAAACAACGTGATTTAGTGCTTTAATTTTACAAATTGTTCTTTGGTGAATAGTAACTATGAACAGTGCTCGAACAATGTGTGAATAGTATTTTTTGACCATGAATAGTATCCCATTAGTTGACCAAGATTTTGGAGTCATTTTTAAAAATTTTGGACCCTCCGGACACGTTTTTGAGTTCCCTTTGGTAAAATTCTGATTGAAAAAGTATATTTTGGGGCTATTCTATCTAGAATCCTTATCTTATGAGTAGATAATTCTTTCTATGACTTACCTTATGCTCTTCTTGAACTTTAAATGGATAATTGATTATGTTTACAAGTTATTTATACTTATATATGTCTCTGAAATATATTAAATTATCTGAATTGTTACAATATGGTATATAGTTCAAGAAGAGTATAGTTTTGAAAATGAAATTTTTGAACAAATTGAATATGTGATTTTAAATTGTATTTCTCATTATATGGCAAAGGAAATATATTATGCATGTGGCACTGATATGTAAAGTTATAAAATTGCCTTGGAAAGGGACATGTATAAGCGATTACCTTGATTGAGAAGTTTCTGACAGAGGAATTGTACTGAGATAAAAAAATTTATATTATACTAGAACCTCTGTTTTGCACAATATGGCTATATGAAATTATGATTTTTATGAAGGAATCCTTTTGGAAACACTGTTTGCTAACAACAGGCGATGTTAGCCCTGATGCACTTTAATACCTCAACTAGCAGGGGTAGTGCTATCCTTATGTGACCTCCAACACACGGGATATGATATGTGAAGGAGAGCGGGATGCCTCCTATCTGAGTGAGATGCCAACTATATGATATGTGATTTGTCTTCCCTTACTGTGTGCTTGGAAAATTGCCCATATTAGAGTCCCTTCATATGTCCTCTTGAATGGTGGTAGGGCAAATCTTAGTTTGGATACTAAGTATATACAAATTCTACACCACCAAAGTACGGAAGGGTTTGAACTCTGATATAGTGGTTCTGATATAGGATCCTTCTAATATTTTCATGTGAAATATTTTGATGCATAACAACATTTGTATAATAATCATACAATATAGTATATAGTTTTGGATATATGAATATCCTTTGTTTTGAGAATATTTAAAATGTGGGTCCCATATGGATATACTTCTGAACTGTATTTTCTATGTGACAAATTTTGAAATATGAGTACATCCATATGTTGACCTAAGAGGTCATAGGAGGTATTATCTACTCACTGAGTTGTCAAACTCACTACACGATACTTACATTTTTTTCAGATAAGGATACAGAGTTCGGTCTTGCAGCTATGTGATCAATTAGGTGTCACACTCTCTGGGTGAGCCTACATTGCTTCCAAGGCTCACAGTAGTTAAATTATTTTGTATTTGTATTTTAGAGTATACTTTGAACACCATAGGCAGGATCCCTACTTCTACTGTACTTTGATGTTTATAGACTTGATTTATATATTGTGTATACATGTGAATATCTATCTGTAAAGGAGTGTAATATACATGTTATGAAAAATATATGATGATAAAATATGTGTTTCACGTGCCCTAAAATTAGGGGCATGACAATGGAGACCTAGATATAAGGGAGAAATCCAAGTGAAAATGAAAATGAAAATAAAAATATAAAATAATTATATTTTAAAGAAATAAAATTAAAAATTAAAAATAATTTTGACAAATTGATGATATTTGGGTCTCAGGGGTGATCATCGAATTGAGTAGGTCGGATTTGAGCCAAAATATCATTTGACCGTACAAAAATCGAGTGACAAAAATGCTTCCCGCAATCGACCGAATTCCTTCATCACTCAAAATTTTCGGGTGAAGTCAGATTATGGTCGATTTAATCAGGTTCATTTGGGCGGTAAACTTGCAAACTAAAATGCAATAATATTTCAAATACAAAAAATGATAAGGAAGAGGTTTATAGAGAAGCTAGATCATAAGCAAGGAAAACTAAAAACTACAATATAATCAAAATATAAAAGCATCAGTTTTCAACAAAAATCTTAGAAATTATGAATATTTTTATCGAAATTTGTGTTTATTGTAAGTAATGAAACTCGAGAGCCTTACTTGGTTACCCCTCTACCTTGCCCGATGGTGGAACCTGAACTGTGGGTATAGAATTGTTGAATGTTGCTCAAATCTGCATTTTACTTCAACCCCTTCAAGTTTGCCGCATGACATCTAACAGACTAACACCTTAAACCATTGTGACGAGAGAAAAAGAACCCTGTGCATCGTGAGATGAGTAGGGAGGCCGAAGAGGAACAACATGGTGGAAGTCTCGAAGAGGAATGACAAGGACAAAGTCTTGAAGAGGAACAACAAAAGGAGAAGGAGCGTTTGGTGTCTTCTAATAGACTTCCAGAAGACGGAGGAATATGAGGGAGACGGAGACACAAAGTGTGAATGGCAAAAAAGGAGTTTGGTGTGAAGGAAAAGGGTTTCAGTCAATGGATAGCTAAGGAAACGACGTCGTTTTATAAAAAAAATAGAGGGGTAAAAGCACATACTGGGACTCGAATGTACGTCTGTGCGAATGAGTTGTGCGCTTCCTACCAATGCACTAAAGCCACTACACATGTTAATTTTACCTTAGGTTTTATATATTGTATCGGTCAGATCAGATTACATCAGATTTAAGTGTCCAAACCTGAGCTGAACCAATAATCCAATTTTTTAAATAAAAATTTACTTGATTAAACCCGTCAACCTGATTTAATACAATCAAAATAATTATTTTTTATTAGGTTCAAGAGAATCAATTCGAGTTGCTCAGTTTATGCTCACCTCTACGTTGAGTTCCATTGTGGCGGATATATTATTTGTACTGACCAACCAGCCTAAACACCAGATCAAGATCCCCTATTTGCACATATTGTACGCATGATTACACATAATGACCACTATTGGGTTAGGACACTTGTCAACCACCTTCCTAGAATTGTGTTAACGAAATGCTCTGTCCATAGGGGTGTGGTATACATGGGAAGCCTAAAACTAACCAAAAGACGCCACCTAGCAACCTGATAATATAACCTACTAACGTGCCTTGACCGAGCTATTTACCAAATTACCCCTACCTTTCCCTTATAAATAACATTCTACTTTCTCAGGTAGCAATCTTTTAGCCTTATGTATCCTTGCTATTAACTTGATACTAACCTAAACATTATAGTGTCATTGCAAGAACTCTCTTAGTTAATCTTATGCCTTTTAAGGACCCTAAACCAAAGGAGCAAACATCATTTGGCACTATCATTGGGAAAAATCCACTATCAACCAGTTTAGCTAGGCATTTAGAAGACAATATAAGGAGATCAATAACTTATAATGCAACCTTCGAAGATGCTACACCTAATTCAAAGGGAGGAGATGGATAGAGCAGGAGTGAAAATGAGGGAGGAAGAATATAATAGGAATTGAGAGTTCTAAGAGAAGGTAAAAGACTAAGGGAGAAGGCTCTACAAATCGTATCTTTGAACCAGAGTTCAAAAAGAGTGAAAGTTCTACTAAAAACACTTAAGAGTGTCCAACACTAGGTTAACCTAATCAGTTTGCACAAATCCTTCCTAGTGGAGATCCGTTAACTAAACATGAGTATGGAGAGAATAGAGGAAAGGTATGATAGCCAATCCATGGCTTCTCATTTGGTAAACGGGAATCTAAAACCTATTGCCATCTTTCGAACCCCAAGGGGACCCTTAGCAATGAGGCCCAAACCATACCACTTACATTTGAAATCTTGGGCACACCAATTGTTGATTGACCATTAAGGTGAAGGATCTGCCCATGTACTTCCAAAACCAGCTTGCCTAAAGTAGAGAAAGCTAGCTTTCTTTTTTACTTATTGTCTTCCTTACCATCCTATGGAATACCTTTCTAGTCAATGTCTCAAGCATACTAACCACCACCACAAGCATACCAACTACAAAACAATCCCTTACCAAAGCCTCAACTTGTTCTGATCCCACCTCTTACCAAGATGAGAAACAATCTAGCCATCATAATGCCACCAATTGAGCTATAGAGTCACAGTAGCTAGCCATATTCTCAAGCCTCTAGTAGGAGCTTTCTTAGATAACACGCCCTTTGAACCAACCATAATAGGAGAAGAAATGCCAAATAACTTCAAGTCACCACTAAATGCAAAGCATTATAAAGGGATAATTAATCCTTAAGAACACTTTAATGGCTTTATCTTTGCCATGATGCTTACCCAAATGATTAACCTTATAGTCTACTGTGCCTTATCTTCCACCTTCAAAAAGGTAGCTCAATAATGGTTCACAAACCTTCTAAGGCTTAAAATTTAGTGCTTTAAATATGTTTCTAATGCTGTCATGACTCATTTTGTAACAAGTTATACGATTTAAAAGACATTAACAACCTTGTTCACTTTAAATAGTTAAACAATGAAATGGTTAAATAGTACTTATCTCATTTTATAGTAATTTCCTCATAAATCCAAGACCTAAAGCATGGCATGGTAGTCCATGCAATAGAGATTGGACTAAAGAATGCTTCTTTTGCCTCATCTTTGGCAAAGAAGTCACCAACTGATCTCATGAACTTTTAGCATGGTCAATGAAGTACGTTAGCATCGAAGAAATATGGATTGAAAGAAAAGCCAAGGAAAAAAGAGACCACTTTGTTCAAAACCAATAAAGATTGGAGCTTGATGATAAAAGAGAAAGAAAGGGGGCAACAAGGAGAAAAGCCTTGATCGAGGAGCCCACCAAGTAGCATATACATATCCTATACTTTATTTATAGAGCTAAGAGCTTAAACACTAAAAGATATATACAACACTTAACTTCTTAAATTCCTACTAGCAAGGGAGCAAAAAAAGGCTTGATCAAGAAAACTAAGTACAATTGGTTCTATAAAGACTAGACATAATACCAAAGATTGTATTATCCTAAAACATGATATTAGAGACTTAATAAGAAGAGGATATCTAGGTAGATATGTACAATGAGGTAGGAAAAAAAGGAAAGTGGTGGACTTTTAGCAAAGGATGAGGATAGAAGAAAGAAAGGATGTAAAACCTTTAGCTTTGGCATTGTTGAGGAACAATCCATATGAACAACTTGAGCCCCAAAATGAAGGGGTACCCAGAGTGATACATGTTATCTTTGGAGAAATATCAAGGGAAGGTTCATTATATCAAACAAAAAGTAAGTCAAATAGAAAATGATGAAGTTAGATTGCATGCCACAAAAGAAGTTGGAGATAGAAGAAAAGTGCCTACCTATAACTTTCACAAATAAGGACTTTTAAGGATTAGATATAGAGCACAATGACCCTATAGTCATCATGGTTGTGATCGCTAATTACACAATAAAGAGAATCCTAGTTGACTTAGGCAGCTCAAAAGACATCATTTTCTATGATGCATTCAAAAGTTAGGTCATCCTTATATAAAGCTAAAACCATTCATGGGGATTTGATTGGCTTTTTTAGGAACATCGGTAGTGGTGAAAGTTGTCAAGCTGAAGGTTACCTTAGGGGATGAACCATGCACAAAGGCTGTAGAAGTAGAATTTCAGGTGGTCTTGGCACGTTCATCATATAATATGAGATTGGGGAGTCCCTTCCTCAACAAATACTGAGAAGTGGTTTCAACTGTCCACTTGGTGATGTCCTAACCAATAATGGGGCTAGTTAAGTCTACACGAATGAAAAGATGGTGATAAGCTGCTATGCCACTAGGTTGACTATGCTTATTTAGAATGGGGCGAAGGATATATCAAAAGTAACAAGAGAGTTAAAATAAGTAGTACAATAAATAAACCAACAAAGGCAGTTGTCCTCTCTACAAAACTGCTGAATTTAAGCAATAAAGTGTTAGGGTTAAGATCTGACCCTTAGGAAAAAATTACTTGGCTAAAGATATATGACTCGAAAGATGAAAATGAGTTCAATAGTTGGTAGACTATCTATAGTAGAACAATGATGTGTTTGCTTGGACATTGGCATATATTCCTGGGATTGTTCCAAAGCTCATATGTAAAAACATATCCTTGAATAGTCAACTGTGGGTGATCTAATATAAGAGGATATTTGGGGACGGGAGATAGAGGGCCACCAAGAAGGAGGTGGAAAGACTCCTACAGGTAGGATTCATATGATAAGTTACCTATTCCATTTGGCTATTAAATATAAACTATATTGACTTAAACAAAGCCAACCTAAAAGATCCTTGTCACTTTTCAAGCATTAAAAAGCTAGTAGATAGAGTGTCTGATCATAAGATTTTGAGCTACCTAAAAGATTTCTTTGGTTATAACTAGATCAAGATGAACCCCTGAGACAAAGATATGACAACAATCATCACCAATTATATGGTATTCTATTACAAAGTGATGTTGTGTAACTTGAAGAATAATGGATAAAATCTTCCAAAGATAAATAGGAAGGAACCTAGAAGTCTACATCAATGATGTGATGGAAAAATCAATGAGGGCAAGCAAACATAAAAAAGACCTCGAGGAGATCTTTGCTAAGGTTATATGGTATAACATGAAGCTTATCCTAATAGAGTGTGTGTTTAGTGTCACAGTTGACAAGTTCCTGGGTTTCATGTTAACTCAGTGTGGCATCAAAAGAAACCTAGAAAAGTGAAGAGTTATCTTAGAAATGGAGATCCCACTCTCAGTCAAAGATGTTCAAAGGTTGAATGACTAAGTAACTGCATTAAGTAAATTCCTATCTAAGATGCCTTTCATTAAAATATTTGAAAATGTAAAACAATTTGAGTGAACCAAAGAGTGTGAGAAAGCCTTTTAGAACTTTAAAAAATACTTTGCTCATTGCCTTTCCTATTTAAAATCGCAACTAAAAGAGCATTTTTTTGTATATTTGTTAGCAATCAAATATGCTTTAAGCTTAGCCTTAGTAAGGGAGAAAGACAACCAATAACACTCGATCTACTACACAAGTTGATCAGTCTAAGGTGCTGAATTACAATATTAGAAAATTGAGAATTTGGCCCCACGACTAACAATATGAGATAAATATTTAGATTAACTTTCATTTAAAATAAGTGCTACAAAAACCTAATGTGGCAGGATGAATGGTTGCCTAGTCAATTGAATCATTCAAATTTATATTACAATATAAACTAAGAAAGGTTATCAAGGTGCAAGTACAAGCATATTTTTTAGCTAAGATGACAAGACCGACCATAGGGAAAGAGTCCATTGATAAGAATAGGCATGCCAGTTGGTTTGGACTATTTAGGTAGATAGGTTGTCTAGTAAAAATAGTAGTAGGAATAATGTGTTAATGGAAAGTCTAGATGCTTTAATTAAATTTCAAGTCTTCTAATAACTAAGCCAAGTACAAAGCTCTGACAGTAGAGCTCAAAATGGTATTTGAATTATGAGCATAACAAGTGAAGGCTCATAGTTACTCCTAGCTAGTAGTAAGCTAGGCCAAAGGGACATACAAGGCCAAAGAATGCTCAATGGATAAATGCATGCAAAAAAACCCAAAGAATTGTTGGAAAATTTTGAATTTCACTAAATTAAAAGGATCCCAAAAGTGAAGAATGAATGAGTTGACTCACTATCCATGCTAGCCAATGCCATAGTTTAGTGCGGTCATAAGTTAAAAATTAAAGCCTCCTAAAGAGTCCAAGTATAGTTAATCTAGAAATAAATAAGGTGGAAGAAAAGCCCTATTGAATTACTCCTACAAAGACCTACCTTCAAAAAGACTTTTACCAGTTGACAAAAATGAGGCAAGAAAGGTCATCATATACTGGACTAGTAACTAACTAGAAAGGGAAACATTGTATAAAAAGGGGTTCTCCACACCTAAACTAAAATGAATCCTGTCAAGGGAAGCTAATTACATACTTGAGGGAAATTCATAAGGGAATATATGGGATCCACATAGAAGCTCAATATATAGTTAGAAAAGAAATAAGATTAAGGTACTACTAGCCCACTATGTCAAAAGAAATATAATAATTATTGAGGAGTTGTGAAGTTTTTGAATTACATTCCTACCTTATGCATACCCCACCAATCAAACTACACTCACATCTCCTTAGCATTTCAATATATAGTATATATTCATACTCGATTTACTCCCTAATGCCACTAGAGAAATTTTTTTTTAATAAAAATATATTATTTTCCAAAATAGGTAAAGGCTGCCTCTGTTACCACCAACAATACTAAGAAGATCATATGGAACTTTGTGATTTGTAGATTTAGAATACTACATGCACTTATTACTAACAACGACACATAATTTGTGAGCAAGAGGTTCAAGGAATTTTATAAGGAGCTCAAGGTTAGGCTAATTACAACTTTTGTTGAGCACTTTACCACCAATAGAAAAACTAAGCTTGTTAACATAATCATCCTCAAAGGGCTGCTAAAGAAAAGGTTAGGTGAGGCAAAAGGAAGATGGTTTATGAATTACTATTAGTCTTATGTGTAACACGTACCTTGTATCAAATCAGGAGCTTGTTTTGCTTCGGCCCCACTCGAGGTAAAAACCCTTCCTTTAGGCTTTAGCTGGCTGAGCCTGATTCACTTTCTTCCCATCCTTCAGGGGACGTTGGCGAGCCACATGCCCTTTCTACCCGCATCAGAAGCATGTAACCAGATTGTGGAAGCAGGGTCTATTTCCATGAAGTCACCCACATATCTTTACTTGTTTCTAGTGGTATTTTGCATAGAAGATATAGCCCCCATTGCTAAAGGTTTCTTGCCTGCCATCATATTTCTTCCTCTGACATTACAGTCTGAAACTGGAAATTCTCTCTTCCTTTTCCAAGGAGCCCACCTTTCTTTCTCTTCCTTTATGGTTTTCAAGCTCTTTTCCAACAGACGAAACTTATTGATCAAAAGAACAAATTTACGAATCTCCAAGGCTACCACTGCATTGCTAATTTTTGGATTCAGACTCGCTTCAAATTTAATTACTTTGTAGGATTCATCTGGATTATACTTCAGATAAGAGAAGAACTTTGATAACTCTTCAAACTTTGCAATATATTGGTCGATAGATCTTCCACCTTACTTGAGTTGAAGAAATTTAATTTCCTTCTTAGCCCTCACACTCTTGGAAAAATAATTATCCAAGAAGGTCTCTTGAAAAATATGCCAAGTAACCTGCTGACCCTAGTGAACCAATAATTCACTGGCCCCTCTCCACCAGAATTCTGCTTCCTCTTTTAGCATGTAGACAATGAAATTCACTCTTTGTTCATCCGAACAATCCAGGACTCCAAAATTTTTTCTCTATTTCAGTAAGCCATCTGTTCGCAACCATATGATCGTATCCCCCGAAAAAATAGGGAGGTCGGGTTCTCATGAAATCTGCATATCTATTTCTTGGGTTCCTTAGGTTTTCTCCAACCTCACCATTGCCATTACTATTATTCTGAATATGGTGCAGAATCTGGTTTGTGGCAAAAACTAGTTCTCAAATAGCAGTGGCTAGATCTTGTAGAGTAGCTTCTGCACATGACATCGGATTTCTCCTTGACGGTGTAATTTCCTACTGTATCAACAATAAGAAAGAGTTACATTGAGGTGATCAAGCTTAATAGTAGTTAAAGAATTTTATAATACAGTAGTCATAACATCATCCAAGCATTTAAATTAAGAAAAATGCTAGCAATTTTCCCTAACTATTATAACATGCTACTCTACTCTTTTTATCCACATTTTATTCAAGATGCTCTTAGATTAATCCAGGTAACCATCCACCTCCATGGCCACTTAAGATCGACCTACTCTGATACCAACTTGTAATGACTAGGTTTTTTTTTGTAACATAGATAACACAACAGATAAATTGACTGTCTAAAACATATGCATCTTATATATATATATATATACACACACATATATATGTATACATGTCTACATTACATCAGAGATTAGCTTGTATGTATAAGTGTAACCCTAGGTACTAAGCATTATACTCAAAAGGCGAAGTACTGTGTAGTTACACCAAAACAATGGGTTAGCTCATTAACAAAACATATATTATTCTACTATACTACTGCTCCTATAGCCATCACCCCTGTGGTACAGCTGGTGGAGGAGGTAGCCTAGGCACAGGTACTTCCACCATATTAACTACGAGCAAATTCACAAAATAATGAATTCTCCCAAGTAAGGGAGCTTCACTGTCCGTAACTTTAGGAGAAGTGTCAAGATAACAAACGGCATGTCACTAATCTGAATATAAACATAAGACCACAAGAACATGATGAGATAATATATCCCAATAAGATTAACATCTAGTAAATAACCACATACCAGGAAAACTCATGGGTTATGTTCAGCTGTATAATCTACAAAAAACATACCGCATGTCGCCGGGTCACCTTGGTCGGATAAGGGTTATCCCAGAATTTGTTAGTCTCCTCAACATAGCAAGGCGACACCTATTGCCAGGCCACCCTACTTTGGAGAGGGTCCTCCTGACTTTCACATATCTTTTAACATATTTTTTTAACCACTTTCGTCAACAAATTATATACATCAATATCAGCATGTGCATGGTTCAATTATTGCACTTATGTGTACATCATATAATTAATAACATAAAATAAGATGAGGCAATTATGCATTTGCAACTTCATATAACATGCATATATCATTTACCTCTTTACTTGCATGTATTTATTATTCATTTAAGAGGAGTGCCATACAACCAAGAAAACCATGTTATATTACCTCAATTGGTAGCTCATAAAATTCTAATTGAGGTCCCATATTTATTAGCTCATAGTGAGAACTCAAAAAGGGAACAAAAATAAGCAAAAACAAGTAAAAAATCACGCAACACGGCCTGGCCGTGTCACAAAGAATGGCCTTGTTGCGTCCCTATGCCTTGTCCCATGTTTTCCCATCTAACCTAGAGCACGGCTATGCTTTGGGTACGAAAATACCAAAACTTCATTTTCTATTTCTAAACAACCCCCAAACAGCAAAATCAACCAAAGCATCAATCATAGGCATATTAATCAAGTTAAAAGCAACATTTATCCCAAAAAATCATGAAATATAGCCCCCAAATTCATCCACAAAAAAGGTCCTAAACAACACTTGATCACTCATATTTATGGAAGACAACCACCAACACCATAAAAGCTTCATCAATGCATGCATCTACTCTACCATCATACTTTCATTAGTGCATATGTATACTCATACACATTACCATTTAACCAAGAAATAAGCAATTGGATGTTAATCTTACCTCTCTCACCAACTAACCCCTTTCTCTTTCTAGCTTTAGTTTGCTTTCTCTCACTATTTTTCCAACCATTAAGTTGTAGAATTTTTCCCCATCATTAGAGTTCCACGAATCCCATGAGTAAACACAAGATGAAGGAAGATTAAGAGGTCCAAATTTACCGTCTCCCTTTCTCCTTCAGCTTTCTCTCTCTTCTCCTCCTTCTCTTCTTTCCTTTTTCTTCCTTCTTCTTTCTCTCTTCGCCGTGGTATGGTCTTCCTCTTTTTGCTTTGTCTGACTTTTCCCCTTGAGTCAACAAAGAAACGATAAAAAAATTAATACTTCTCCAAGAAGCTTCCCCCTCCCTTAACCAATGTCCTTAATTCCTCTAAAAATTACCTTTGTGCATTGTCGTTACATTGGAACTATATCATTAGCTAAGGGCTTGTTTGGGTGAGTTAAAATTTTTCCAAGTGTTTAATCTCCTTTTAAGGCATATTTCAATGGCCTTTTGTGCCACATTCTCCATGGTTCCTTATTTCACTTATTGTTGCCTAATTTTAGCCTTATAAACAAAGAAATTACTAGTTTGCCCTTTAGAAATTTTCTCCAAAAATGAGAGTTCTCTTATATAATATTCATCATTATTTTCTTACAAATGTTCTATTTTATCCTTTTTGACCCTTCTCAACATATTATTTTATAAAAATAATAGAAAATTTGAGGTGTTGTAGGGTTGGTTCTAGGTGAAGGCACGAGTGAGAGTTTAAGGGATAGGGTAGGCCAAGGAGGGAGCTAGGTGTAGGGGAATGCTAAGGTTGTAACATCCCTAATTTCATTTCTTTTATTGATAAAAGTACATAAATATTTAATTAAGGAAATAAAATTTATTAGACAATATTTTAGATATCTAAGGAAATATAATCCTTAGAAATTCTTCGCCTTATGTATATGCATAGAAAATGTTTCTAACATTAAGAGAACAAATAAAGAGGGAAAACCTAATAGGAAAAACAATTAGAAATAACATACTAAAGAGATGCAAAATTCTTGGATAAGGAAGATAAATTTTTAGAAACAAGTAAATGTCTTAAAATTTCAAGAACATTGGATTAGGGTAATTTTTCATAATTTAAGAATTAGAGTTACTAAGTTTAAAATCTTTACCCATACATTGGACTTTTACCTATGGACACTTCATATAGAGTTTTTCCACTTCACATAAGTTTCTAGCAAGCCCATTGGATAACCTAAGCAAGAAATAAAACATAGACTTGGACTAGGATATAGTAATTGGACCAATTGCCCAAAAATTATGAAAATGTGACCAAGCCCTCTAAGAAAGGTAGAATTTTATCCAAAGCAAAGAAAATGGGTAGGAATAAGCCCATAATGGGTAGGAATAAGCCCAAATCCAAGAGAAAAAATAAAATAAAATAAATTAGGTGATGATATAATAATGTAATAATAATAAAGATTAGGTTACATGGGATTAAAACAAAAATTTAGCAAGTGGTGTGATTCTACATTCATAATTTTGGCAAGTGGCATGATAATACAAGGCTTTAGGACAAAAACATCTATATCCTACACTCATAAGTTTAGCAAGTGGTATGATAATACATGGCATTAGGACAAAACATTCCTATCCCACACAAATAATATCAACCAAATAATGGAGATTCAAGGGCTAGAAATTTGCCACCTAAAAAGGTAAACCTATCATACTTGTTTAAGATAAAAGAAAATGGAAATGAATCCCTAAATCAAAGGGACCTTGTCCCATATCTTAAGAACATATTATCATAATTTTCAAAATACAAATCTCCTTTTTCTATGCATATATTGACTAAGGAAAAGGAAGACAAGAACATAAGTTGTTTGTTTTCCAAAAATTCAACCAAGTGTAATCTAATTGTGATAAGGTAGACCCATGATCATGAAAGGTGAATTATTTGGTGGTCTATATAAGAAAACCCACCCTTACAACATTATAATTTCGTTCAAGTGAGAGAGAGGAAAAATAGAAGTAAGGTACAGTGAGGAAAGGAGAGGAAGAAAGGAAGAAAGAGGAACGAGAAGTCTAGGGGACTAAGTGCTCCAAGTAAGTTTAATAATATTTCTTTTTGAAGAAAACTTTTGAAACTTATAAAATTTATATGAGATTTTGATCTTAGAACTTTGATGATTGGTTATGATGTTGCTATAACATGTTACATATTGATCTTGCATGTGATGTATGTTTGAATACTAAGACTGGTATAGAAAGTTTTGCATAGGTATGGCTATGGGTGGCAAAATTTTTAGCTTCTGTTTTTTAATTTCTGGGAATTATCTATAGGGAATTAAAATACATGGTTAACATCAGAGTTAAAGATATATGTGTCACGGATTTTTAGCCACTAAAATCATTCAATTTGGAGTCCATATGAGGTAGATATGGTCTGATTAGTAGTCAAAGGTCAAAAAATGGTTCATCAGGGAAGAATATGTTAGGATAGCTTTTATATTTTAATTTCTGGGAATTATCTGTAGGGAATTAAAATAAATAGTTAACATAAGAATTAAAGATATATGTGTCACAGATTTTTACCCACTGGAAGCATTCAATTTGGAGTCCATATGAGGTAGATATGGTCTGATTAGTAGTCAAAGGTCAGAAAATGGTTCATCAGGGAAGAATATGTTAGGATAACTTCTGTATTTTAATTTCTGGAAATTATCTGTAGGGAATTAAAATAAATGGTTAACATAAGAATTAAATATATGTGTGTCATAGATTTTTAGCCACTAGAAGCATTCAATTTGGAGTCCATATGAGGTAGCTATGGTCCGATTAGTAGTCAAATGTCAGAAAATGGTTCATCAGGGAAGAATATGTTAGGATAGCTTCTGTATTGTAATTTCTGGGAATTATCTGTAGGGAATTAAAATAAATGGTTAACATAAGAATTAAAGATATATGTGTCACGGATTTTTAACCACTGGAATCATTCAATTTGGAGTCAATATGAGGTAGCGATGGTCCGATTAGTAGTCAAAGGTCGGAAAATGGTTCATCAGGGAAAAATATGTTAGGTTAGCTTCTGTATTTTAATTTCTGATAATTATCTGTATTGAATTAAAATAAATGGTTAACATAAGAATTACATCTATGTGTGTCATGGATTTTAAGCCACTGGAATAATTCAATTTGGAGTCCATATGAGGAAGATATGAGCCGATTAGGTGTCAAAGGTCAGAAAATAGTTCATCAGCGAAGAATATGTTAGGATAGCTTCTGTATTTTAGTTTTTGGGAATTATCTGTATGGAATTAAAATAAATGATTAACATAAGAATTATAGCTATGTGTGTTACAGATTTTCAGCCACTGGAATCATTCAATTTGGAGTCCATATGAGGACGATATGAGCTAATTAGTAGTCAAAGATCAAAAAATGGTTCACTAGGGAAGAATATATTAGGATAGCTTCTGTATTTTAATTTTTAGGAATTATCTGTATAGAATTAAAATAAATGGTTAACATAATAATTATAGATATGTGTGTCATGGATTTGTAGCCACTGGAATCACTCAAGTTAGAGTCCATATGAGGTAGATATGGTCCGATTAGTAGGTAGAGGTCAGAACCTATCCGAGGAGAAATAACCTGTACATTTAGGGAGTAATATCACCTTGATTTCTTAATATTTCGCTACATTGTTCAACATAATAATTTTAGATAATTGTTTTATCTTGAAATTGACACCAAGATCACCTACATCAGAGTTCAATTGAGGGAGTTATGCTCTGATTAGTAAGAGAATGTTAGATATGATGAAAACCTGCATCAAGAAAATAAAGAAATAAAATTAATATTTAAAAAAGAAGATGAATCTTATAAATGACTAGTATATGCCATAGCCATTGCCATTGTATGAACTTCTTACCATCATAAGTGTAAAATTCTGAAATAGAAATATTTTATAAAGTGATATTTGAAATGGCTATGTTCATGGCATGATTACCAATGATTTATGGCAATAGTTATATTTTGATGAACATACTTGTTATTGAAAGCATATTTTTGGCTATAATTGTGAAAAGAAAAGAAATGAGCACGGTCACATGGCAATCCGTGTGGTGCACCAGTAGGGGACGCACTACCAACGGTTATGATTATGATTATGAGAAAAGAAAGAGAAAGTGTGCCATGTCGGACGGAGCGAGAAAAGCCCGTACCGGAGAGTAGAGGATACTCACCCTAATCGGGGTAGCTTGAAATGAGAATAAGTTGATGGCCATCATATGATATTCTGAAAATAGTTAATCCTGTCATACATATCATTACTGTATGATTCTTATGTGCATAGATATAATGCATTCATGTGACCAAAGATATTTTTTGTAGTTTATACAGCTGAACATGACATGATGAACTATATTGATGGTAAATTACGATTTATTGTTGAACTTACTGTGATTTAATTCTCACTATATTTCCATATTATGTTCAGAAAATTAGTTATGCAGATTTTTCTATAGCTCTGGCTTTTAGTGCACGTTGGATCAAGTACTTTATGTTGGGCAGATCCCAGAAGCAAATAAAATGTTTGTGGTCGAGTTGGCTTAAATCCCGGTGAAGGTGCAACCACCCGCACCTGTATCTCCGGAATTGGTCAACTAGAATAAATAAGATGTAGATTTTTATGTGTTTGATATGTTGTACGTATTTTTTGATTAATGACATGCATGTAAACTCTGTATTGTATAAATTAAATTAATGTTATATTGAGATAAGTTGTAACGAGGTAATAACTTCATGGTATTAAAAAAAATTGGTACTTAAATGGAGTTGTTACAAAGGTGGTGGGAATGCTAGTGCAAAGGGATAGGTAGTAGGACTAGGTTTAAAGGTATGGTTCTGGGTGGACTTGAGATGTGTAAGGGAAGGGAATTTCTGGCTGGGCACAGTAGTTGTAGAGAGAGAAGGGGATGGCTAAGATGTGGATTTTGGGATAAGGGTAGAGAGTGAGGGAGGAAAATGCAGAATTGGTGGGGTATGTGTGTGCTGGGCACGAGAAAGGGGAATTGGGTTGAGGGAGAAAGAATAGGCCAAGCACGGGAGTTGCTATGTTTTTTGGTTAGGGCACGAGTGAGGAAGAGGGAAAGAGAGGCTTGGCTTATAGTGGTTGGGAGCTTTTGATTAGGGCACAGGTAAGGGGGATTAAGTTGAGCGAAGAAGAGAAGAGCCTAGAATGAGGCTAGAAGGGGCACGGGTAAGGCACAGCAAGGGAAGAATGAACACATGATGAGAAAACGAAAGAGAACGTGGGAAAAATACTCACTTAGGCCTGAAGCATGGCTGGGTCGTATTATGCACTAAAGTCTGGATTTCCTTGTTAGGCCTCGAGCACGACCTGGGGACTAACCGTGTTACGCAACTTGGCCCACCTGTGTTGTAGGCTGAAAGTCCAAAGTTATTGGGAATAACCTGTGTTAGGTGGCACGGGGGAGATTGTGTTAAAGGTGTGAAGGCTTGGCATAGCCGTGTTATGAAGCACAGCCTACCTGTGTCGCTTACAGAAAGAAAAATTCTTCCAAGGTTCCATGGGGCACGGCCATGTCAGGTGACACAACCAGCCCATGTTACATGCTGGAAACTCTAATTCCTCTAAAATTTTACTCGGGCTTGAAGCACATGTGTGCTCTATGACATGGGTAGCCTATGTTGGGTGCTAGAACTCTCCTTTCTTTGAATTTTACCTCACTTTTTTATTCTCTTAAATTCCCTTTGCATATCATTCTTTTCTCCAACCTTAGGGACATGAAAACTGACCTAAAAAGCATATGGAAACACTCGTTAACTTTTAACCTAATAAATTAACTAAAATTATAGATAAAAACAAAACAAAAAATAAGAAAACAAAATGAAAAGAAACTCTAAAATTTAAATGTAGGTTGCCTCCCACAAAACGCTTGTTTAAAGTCATTAGCTCGACTCTTTGGGCATACTTTCCACTCAAGGAGGCTTTAAGAGAGTTTGGATAACTCTCTTTGCTATCCATTGACCCTTATTAGGGTGCTTGAAATATTGCCCAATAGCTTTAAGTGATCCTCTTGGCTCATTCCCTTTTTCCTTTGCTCTGTTTAGATTGAGATGAGGTGGTTTGGGTTCTACCTTTAGACTTTGATTTCCTCCTCAACCGCTTGCTTTTTTACCCCCTGTTTAACATAAGCACAAGAAATTTCCACAGAGTATAACTCAAGTGGGTCAGTTGAACAAAAATTCATAACCTTATTATTCATATTCGATTTATGTAAGCCAATCTTACATCAAGATTCATTTAGAGATAGGGATTTGACGTCATTAACTAAATTGAACTCTACTCTCTCATCCCCAACATTCAAAGAAAGTTTTCCATCTCTTACATTAATATTGGCACCTGTGGGCTAGGAAAGGTTTTCCAAGAATGATGGTGATTTTATCATCTTCCTCTATCTCTAAAATCACAAAATCCACATATATGTAAAACTTAACTACCTTTAGAGGAATATCCTCTAATATACCTACTGGATGTTTAACAGATCAGTCTGCCAAATAAAGAGAAAGAGTAGTCAGCTTTAAGTCACCCATTTGAAGCTTCTTGTAGACAGATAGAAGCATGAGGCTCACACTTGCTCTAAGGTCACATAAGGCTTTATCAATCTTCATTTCTCCAATAGAGCAAGGAATAGAGAAGCTTATGAGATCCTTAAGATTTTGTGGTAGTTTATTCTGAATTAATGCACTGGATCCCTCTATTAGTGCCATAACAGCATGCTTTTTAATTGTCCTCTTATTTTAGAGGATTTTCTTCATAAACTTTGCATAAAAAGGAATTTGGCAGATTGCTTCTAAGAATGGGATATTGTTATTCAATTTCTTCAGTACATCTAGAAATCTTCCACACTGCTTCTCTAATTTAGCTTTGACCAATCTTTGAGGAAATGGGAGAGGTGGCTTGTATGGTGCAGGAGCCATATATTTGGGCTCTTCTTCACTCTGTTCCTCTTCTATGGGTCTTTGCTCTTCTCAAATGCAGCTTAAGGTTCATCTTCCTTTACCTCCTTACCTCCTTCTAATTCAACCAACTGCTTACCACTTCTCAAGGTAATAGCATTGTAGTGCTTTCTAGGGTTCTCAGTTTAGTCTGGAAGTCTGCCAAAGTTCCAATTTGATAGGCTCGCTTGCTGTGCTATCTGAGTTTCCAACATCTTACTATGAATAGCAAGTGAGTCAACCTTAGAGGCTAAATCTTTTATAGCCTGATTCATTGAATGGTTATGGGCTCTGAACTCATCATTCTGTTTACTTTGAGTAGTAATAAAATTTTCCATTAGAGCCTCTAGATTTGACTTTGGTTGAGGAGGAGAATTGAATAGCCTCTGATTCTGAAACCCAGGAGGTTGCCTAAAGCTATTCTAAGGAGGCTAATTCACATTAGGCTTGTATAAGAGATTTGGATGATTCCTCTAGCCTGGATTATAGGTGTTGCTGTATGGATTGTTTCTCTGGTTATTATTGACAAAATTTACCTATTCACAATCCTGAGGTGCAAGGTTTCCAAGCTAGCATTCATTGGCCACATGGCCAACACACCCACAAATCTCACATGCAGAAGATATAGAAGAACCAATAACATTGATGCTCAATTTATCCAGCTTTTGAAACAATGCATCTACTTTAGAAGTTAGATAATTAAATGTATCAACTTCCTACATACCTGCTGATTTTTTAGATAACTGTCTCTTACTAGACTAGAAGTAGTGATTCTGAGCCATATCTTCAATCAGTTCATAAGCCTCATCAACTGTTTTTTTTATTAAAGCTCTTCTTGCTACAACATCCATAGAGATACGGGTTCTGTATATAAGTCCATTATAGAATGTATGAACTATAAGCCATTTTTCAAACCTATGGTGAGGGCATAATTTGGAAACCTCCTTAAATCTTTCCTAAGCTTCATATAATGACTTGCCATATTTTTTAGCAAAAGTGGTAATTTGGTTTCTAAGATAGGTTGTCTTACTTGGGGGGAAGTCCTTGGCTAGAAAGGCTTGAGAAACTTACTACCAAGTTGTGATAGACCTTGATGGAAGGGAATGCAACCACGCTCGAGCCTTGTATCGCAGAGAGAATTGTAACAATCTCAGTCGGATATTGTAACGCTCCCAATTTACGTTACGTAAAATAAACATTTTTTAAAATTATTATTTCCGCAAACAGATATTTTCCATAAAGATACATAATTCAATTCTTTATCATGGGAACAGATATATATAGGATCTCTTAAGTATACACAATATATAGACCAAGTCTATAAACATCAAAGTATAGCAGAAACGAGGATCCTACCTGTAGAGTTCAAAGCACTCTAGAATACAAACACAGTATAATTCAAAGACCGTGAGTCTTGAAAGCAACGTAGACTCACCTAGAGAATATATCACTTATCTGTCGACTCAGACTCTGATATTCTTATCTAAAAAATGTGGAAATATCATGTAGTGAGTTTGACAACTCAATGAGCAAATAATTCCTCCTATGACCTCTTAGGTCTGCATATGGATGTACTTATGTTTTAAAATATGTCACATAGAAAATACAGTTCAGAAGTACATTCATATGGGACCCGTATTTCAAATATTCTCAAATCAAAGGACATTCAGATATCCAAAACCATATGCTGTACGGTATGATCATTAAACAAATGTTGTTATACTCAGCTATATAAGTTATAGTAAAATATTAAGATTTAGAGATAAAATCATCACTTTTAATGCACCTGCCTCACTCGGCAATCTAGTCTATGCAATGAAAATATAACTCATTTCATAGTGACCTCGACCACAGTCACAATAAGTGATCAGGGAACGTGAGTACATCACCCTCCTGCCCCCCCACATTACCACTATCACCCAATTGGAGCGGCCCTCCCCTAACTCACTCAAGCTAATAGGGCGTCCCCTATTCGGTATTGTCACAAGCCATACAACCTGCTGATATTCATCCATACATATAAATACATGTAAAATTATCAAGCAACTCGTCATGAGCTTTACGCTTGTCATATTTATCAAGCAACTCACCATGAGCTTTACGCTTGCCATTCAATCTCATTTATAATATGACATGCATCATTTTCACAAGTATATAGCTTTACAAATCAATGTATCTTGCACATAATATTCACTTTATCAAATAATAATAAATACATTTAGAACCACATATTCAATGAGTTCCAAAATTCATTTCTAAAACCATACTCTTCTTGAACTATGTGCCAGTTCATAAGTATACCAGATATTTTAACACATTTTAGAAACTTATAATAGTATAAATAATTTATAAACAGAAACAATAATACATTTATAGTTCAAGAAGAGCATAGGGCAAGTCATAGAAAGAAGTATCTACTCACAGGGTAGGGCTCTTGGTTGGACATCCTTAAAATGTACTTTTCCAAGTTGAATTTGATCAATTAAACCTAAAAAATGTGTCTGGAGGGTCCAAAGACTTAGAAAATGAGCTTGGTTACTATTTAGCGCCAGAAATCACTATTCACGACGAACAAAAAGCTATTAGATGGTCGAAAATATTCATATCTTAAGGTTTATCTAACTCCTGAATCCATCTACGGTGTTAGAATTTCAATTAGAGGTCTCTAAGTAAGAGTTTCATAATTTACCTTTTTATGATATTTTCTACTTCAGTTCTACGGCGATTCAACGGCTGATTTGAAAAATTGATTGGTCAAAACCGTAGTATTCTTCGTCCTGAATCCAGTAACACCTTCAGTTTTGAGATTGGAAGTCAATAGGTACTCCAGATCTAGAGAGAAGATTGAAGGTTACTATTCACTCACTATTCCTCTTTCTCGGTTTTTTTCAAAAATTTGCCGACGGAGTCTGCCTCTTCCCCCTTGTCCCTTTTTATTGTTGTTGTTTTTTTATATAATTATTATTATTTAATAATTGAATAATTGAATTTTATTTTATATATATTCATATAAATTCCGTTTTTCATCTTAAAATATCCCAAAAATTTCTAAAAATTTACATTCTCATAAACCTTTAGTTAAACTCTTAAATCATGATTTTTCTTGATAAAAATCTTAATAAAATAAATCACAAAATAAATATCTTTATACATAATAAAAGAAAGAATATTTCTAAAAATACAAAAAAATTTATTAAAGGCCAATATAATTATTTTAAGCAAAACAATAATTATTTTAATTAAAAATATACTTGCTTTTAACATAACATAATCCTTTTTAAACAAATAAAAATATATTTGTTTATAACAAAACATTATTATTGAAAAACAAAAATTACAGGATGTTACGTTCTTCTCCTCTTAAGAAATTCGGTCCCTGAATTTTAGCCCATCCTACCACATGTAAAGAATGAAATCAAGGTATAATTCGGAGTTACCAACCTTATTACTCAAATAATTGAAGATATATTTTCTGTATAACATCTTTACTTTTTAAAATGTCTCTTCACTTGAGTGATTTTGCCATATAACTTAACCATAGGAATTTCTTTCATCCATAAATTCTTCACTTGTCGATCAACAATAAACATCAATTGTACCCATAGTTAAGCCAAATTTTTGTCAAATTGAATTTCTTAGAATTAGGTAACATAAGAACAATCTAATATGTACTTCTTTCCAAACCTCATTATCTCTTTCATTGGTGATTCCTTCAAAAATATATGGTCACCAACTGATAATTTCTAGTGCTCAACATGCATGATTCCTTTAGACTTTTGGCCTGTATTGAATTATTTGTATTCCTTTTCTACTCAATTTCACTTTATATCCTTAAGCCTGCATGGATATATCTATGGGTCGATATTAGAAAAACACACCCATAAAAGAACATATTCATATCTATATTGGGGTAACTATCTTTTCTTATTCCAAACTTCTATCAAGTCATCTTTAATTCTCACATGTCAACATCATCCCATGAATAGCATCATCTGAATCTATCGTATATTTTTATGCTAAAATCCATTAATCAATATGTTAAACATACGTAGCAATAAATCTACCAATCCTTTTTAACGTTTATGTACCATTGGCATATGTCTAAAATTCTAACTTACCTCGTCACAGTAACTCTATACCTTTTTATGAACACCAATAAATTCATTATAAAAAATATCAAAAATTTCCTCTATCATATCTAAAAGTACCTCATTCTAACTTATATCAATCCTGTTTAATTCACTCAATTATTTCAAGAAGATTTTTCCTAACAATTACTCATACATGAATTCTTAATTTCAACATAATTCACACCCTAGAACTAGACTCAATTTAGCATAATATAAACTTTTAACATAAATATCTTAATCACTTACATTATTTTTGAACATGATTCTCATAGTATTCTCCATATTTCCAAATTAAGATTTCAAAGATTAATTTAAATCCTACTTCTCATATTTTATTACTCAAGAACTTCAACACCACTAATTCTCTTGATTACATTCGTCAAAACACCATAAGGTCATCATCCGTCCACTCCTTTCAAAATCTCTATTACTTTAACCTACTAACCAATTGGACACCATAATAACTGAGTTTCAAAGAAAAGAAATTAAGCTTTTTTATAATATGGAAAAAGAATCTTGTATTTAATACCAAATATTAATGTAGGACAATGCAGTAGAAAATGTGGAATACTTAATAGAGCATGGTGCCAAAATAGGAAGTTAGAAATTTAGACAAAGCATTGAAATAAGATTAAAATCGGTGGTCGTAATTCTTAAAAATCTGTAAACAAATTTAGCTGCTATTTCGACAAAAATTGGTGGCCACAAATTTTGAATATATATATGCCAAAATTTAATTCAAAGCTACTGTCATTCGGTGGAATAATATCGCATGGAAAAGAAGCATTTATGAGTTTATAAAAGTTTGTGAAAATCAAAGAATACGTAGTTAACTGGTAGGATGCAGTTGATTGTTTCAAAATAAATATAATCAATCAACTGTAAAATAACCAGTCCAAATTAAAATTTCTCAAAATAGCTAGTTGACTTAATAATACCGATAATCGACTGGCAAGAACATTGGGAAAACAAAATAAATCATTTGATTGTCCCTCTTCAACAACTAACTTATTTGCATTTTAACTATTATTTTTTACAAATACGCCTATCACTTACAACTTCCCTACAAAAATCAAGACATCAATGCTTTATCAAGGATAACAAGGAAAAGACAAATTTCTGGTGATATCCTAACCTTATTCTCTTTATATGCCTAATATGAGCGACTATCACAACTATTGTACATATACATACTTGCCGTCATTTTTGAAAATTTCACGTTCAATTTAGCTAATATCCACCAATCACTCACATACTGTTCTAATTATTCCCGGCTTATTCACATAGCTATCATAAGTATGCCATTCTCTAAGTTCTATAAATGCACACGTTAATTTCTTTACTTTCATACTCCAAGTTAAGGTGTGTGCAGCTATGGAGGGAATCACATTTCGTCAATTTCAAAATATTTGTGTCTTTTGTGGTTTTAGTCCGGGAAAAGATGGAGAGTATGTGAAAACTACACAAAATTTGGGTATGGTACTGGTCAGGAGAAAAATTCATTTAGTTTATGGTGGATGTAACCGTAGATTAATGGGGTGTGTATCTATAGTTGCCTATGTAGGAGGATGCTAAGTTCTAGGTATTATTTCTACAGCTCTAGCTACATCTAACATCGTAGGAAAGACAATTTGAGAAGAATTTAGGGTTGCATCCATGCATGAGCGCATAGCTAGAATGATGAGCAATGCTGATGCCTTTATTGCCTTACCAAGGGGTTTTGGTACTTTAGAAGAAATTTTTTTCTTGGGCACAACTAAATATGCATCACAAACCGATAGGTTTGTTAAATGTTAACCACTTCTTTGATGGTCTGTTGTCTTTCCTTGATCATGCTGTGGAACAAAGGTTCATCTCACACTCAGCACGACGAATTCTCATCTCGGCTTCAAATGCTGAAGAGTTGATTGATGTTTTACAAGCATATGTTCATGTACCTGATCCAACTATGACTCAAATAGAATGGACGACAAACAACCGTAGGAAGCGCAAATTAGATTTGGATCTTCATTTTTAGATGTAGTAAAACGTAGCTATTATTGTACCACTTTTAATTTCTTAGAGTCTACTTGGATACCATCTTTACCAACCATACTCCCTTAAAGTTGGTAAAACTATCTTTGAATGTTGCTTATGATCCTCTGAACTTTTGAAATATTCTAGCATATCATCAATAAATATAATAACAAGTTGATCCAAGGATGACCTAATTACTATTTATTAAATCTATGAATGCAACTACAATATTTGTCAAACTAAATAACATAACCAAGGGAGTATGGTTGTTTGTCGTACATCCTCTTCTCTTATCCTCAATTAATGTTACTCATATCTCAAATCAATTTTTGAAAAACATTGAGCACCTTGTAACTGATCAAACAGATCATCTATACGAGGTAATGGGTATTTATTCCACACTGTCACCTTATTCAACTGTCTATAATTTATGCATAGTCATAGTGATCCATCTTTCTTTTTCACAGATAAAACTGGAGCACTCCAAATAAAAGTACTAGGGCATTTAAATCCCTTATCTAATAAGTCTTGTAACTATTTTTTTTTTAAATTCAATCGATATCATTATATATAGGGATATAGATACTAGTTGAGTTCTAAGAAGTAAATCAATATCAAATTCTATTTTTCGTTTCGGGGGTAATCTAGGCAATTCTTCTGAAAACACATCAGGAAATTTTATAACTACTGGAACCTGATCTACATTAGTATACTTTATATCAACATCTCTCACCACTGCCATATATCCTTAGCACCTCTTTTTTTTTAATAACTTATGGTTGCTAAAGGTGAAATTAAATTACTGGGTATTTGCTTCCATGATTGCTCACTACTTACAACTCCTTTACTAACATGCTTATGCAATATCTTAACAATCAATCATGGTAAACTTATGTCTATCCAAGAGCCCTTCACATGAATTACCCATTTTGCATATCTTAAATTTTAACTTTCCATGAAAAAACCTTCCTTTATCATAATGCTTATACATAGTATTATTGAAAACCAAACTGTCTTTGAATTCCTTATATCAACAAAATATATCATTGAAAATATTATCTTCATAGATTCTCCGCTCTCAAGTTCAATCCAACCCACAACTTACCAAATCCATTTATATATATAGATTCCAACTCGTCCATCGAAAAAGAGATTTAAATCTATTTTCAAAACACTCACTTTATTTCAAATCATTATCTTGGAGTTAACAATCTCGATCACATCATAACCCATTATCAATATTATATTAGCCATTCATCATATTGTTTCACATAAGCAAATCAAACAATCAATTCAAACCTTCTTGACATCCAGACAAGCCATTCCCTTTGTGTTCGGATAGAATTTTCTTATTTTCAGCTAATTTCCCAAGAGGGTTCTCTTTATCACTTTTCGTCAAAACAAGTTCAAAAGCTAAACTAGTAGTCCACACACAAAAGGTACCATCTAGGACATACGTATAGATGTTTAAACCTCAGGAAAAGAGTTAGAAGGAAGAAAAGGATGAAACCTTATAGAATTCCACAACAGCACCGTGAGTATAAATATGTCTACAGTTACATACCCATACTCAAAGTCCTACTACAGAATTCTTTGCTCTGTTAGCCACAAGGAAACCTAATGCTCTAATACCAACTTGTAACGCTCCCAATTTATGTTACGTAAAATAATTTTTTTTTTAAATTATTATTTCCACAATCAGATATTTTTCATAAAGATACATAATTCAATTCTTTATCATGGGAACAGATATATATAGGATCTCTCATGTATACACAATATACAGACCAAGTCTATAAACATCAAAGTACAGCAAAAACGAGGATCCTACCTGTAGCATTCAGAGCACTCTAGAATACAAACACAGTACAATTCAAGGACCGTGAGTCTTGAAAGCAACGTAGACTCACCCAAAGAATATATCACCTATCTGCCGAATCAGACTTTGATATTCTTCTCTGAAAAATGTGGAAATATCGTGTAGTGAGTTTGACAACTCAGTGAGCAAATAATTCCTCCTATGACCTCTTAAGTCAGCATATGGATATACTTATGTTTTAAAATATGTCACATAGAAAATACAGTTTAGAAGTACATTCATATGGGACTCGTATTTCAAATATTCTCAAATTAAAGGATATTCAGATATCCAAAACCATATGCTGCACGGTATGATCATTAAAAAAATGTTGTTATACTCAGCTGTATAAGTTATAGTAAAATATTAAGATTTAGAGATAAAATCATCACTTTTAATGCACCTGCCTCACTCGGCAATCTGGTCAATGCAATGAAAGTATAACTCATTTGCTATATGCATCGTGACCTCGACCACAGTCACAATAAGTGATCAGGTAATGTGAGTACATCAACCTCCTGCCCCCCACATTACCACTGTCACCCAGTTGGAGCCGCCCTCCCCCGGCTCACTTAGGTTAATAGGGCATCCCCTATTCGGTACTGTCACAAGCCATACAACCTGCTTATATTCATCCATACATATAAATACATGTAAAATTATCAAGCAACTTGTCATGAGCTTTACGCTTGTCCTATTTATCAAGCAACTCGCCATGAGCTTTACACTTGCCATTCAATCTCATTTATAATATGACATACATCATTTTCACAAGTATATAGCTTTACAAATCAATGCATCGTGCACATAATATTCACTTTATCAAATAATGATAAATACATTTAGAACCACATATTCAATGAGTTCCAAAATTCATTTCTAAAACCATACTCTTCTTGAACTATGTGTCAGTTCGTAAGTATATCAGATATTTTAACATATTTCAAAAATATATAATAGTATAAATAATTTATAAATAGAAACAATAATACATTTATAGTTCAAGAAGAGCATGGGGCAAGTCATAGAAAGTATCTACTTACAAGGTAGGGCTCCTGGTTGGACAGCCCTAAAATGTAATTTTCCAAGTTGAATTTGACCAATTAAACCTCAAAAACGTGTTTGGATGGTCCAAAGACTTAAAAAACGACTCCGAGAGCTTGGTTACTATAAACCGCCGAAAATTACTATTTACGACGAACAAAAAGCTGTCGGATGGTCAAAAATATTCATATCCTAAGGTTTATCTATCTCCTGAATCCATCTACAATGTCAGAATTTCAATTAGAGGTCTCTAAGTAAGAGTTTCAGAATTTATCTTTTTTTAATATTTTCTACTTTAGATTTACAGCGATTCAACGACTGATTTGAAAAATTGATCGGTCAAAACCGTAGTATTCTTCATCCTAAATCCAGTAGCACCTTCAGTTTTGAGATCGAAAACCAATAGGTACTCCAGATCTAGAGAGAAGGTTAAAGGTTACTATTCACTCATTATTCCTCTTTCTCGGTTTTCTTCAAAAATTTGCTGACGGAGTCTCCCCCTTCCCCCTTGTCCCTTTTTATTGTTATTGTTTTTTTATAATTATTATTATTTAATAATTGAATAATAGAATTTTATTTTATATATATTCATATAAATTCTGTTTTTCATCCTAAAATATTCCAAAAATTTCTAAAAATTTACATTCTCATAAACATTTAGTTAAACTCTTAAATCATGATTTTTCTTGTTAAAAAAATTTATAAAAAAATCACAAAATAAATATCTTTATACATAATAAAAGAAAGAATATTTCTAAAATTACAACAAAATTTATTAAAGGCCAATATAATTATTTTAAGTAAAAAAATAATTATTTTAATTAAAAATATACTTGCTTTTAACATAAGATAATCCTTTTTAAACAAACAAAAACATATTTGTTTATAACAAAATATTATTATTGAAAAACAAAAATTATGGGATGTTACAGATAGCATCAGAAAATACTCTATTCAGCTTTAATGTTTCACAATATTTCAAAAAAACTTATAGATGGAGATTTGGGTCTTTAGCAAGAGACCCTCTAAACTGATTTTGCTAAACCATCTGAAGAAGAGAAGGCTTCAGTTCAAATTTATTGGCCTCTACAATTGGTCTAACTATGCTCGAATTCAGGTCATGAGTATTCAAGGCTGTGAAATATTTTATGGAACAATTATCTCCGTCCACCATGGCAGGTGGTGCAGGATCTTATTGCTTTCTTCTTCTTCTCCTTCGTAAGGTGCATTCAATCTCTGGGTCAAATTTAGCAAAGTATTTGTGATCTCTTCACATAAAATAGAAGCACACCTACAAAGGAAGAAAAGAGACAAAAATCAGCAAGATAACATTATGTAGAAAAATTAAAAGAAAAAGGATCTAGTCTAGCTATTTTGTAAGATATCTAATATTGACACTATTGGCCCCCGGCAACGGCACTAAAAACTTGTTGTGTGTATTTCACTAAATAAGCACAAGTACACGGCGTAGCTGTAGCAAGTCCGGCAAGTACAGGTCGTATCCCACAGAGATCAAAGATCAATTATAGAATTCTATGAAATAATCTATCTAAATCAATATAATTCGATTGAGAGAAATCACAATTAATTTAATAAGGTAATCAACTATCAAAAGGCTAGGGTTAGGGTTTACCGCACTTATAATATTTAACACTTAATATATACCTTTAATTGCAATTATCTAGGTAATTGGGGATGGTTTAGCCTTAATTAATGAATAACCTCTTTCAAGCGTTACTAATTGTACCTAGGTTAATCTAATTGCCTACTTTCGTGGTTCTTAGTTTAACCGAGTCCATTAAGTCCTATGCTAACCATATGATTCAATTCATAAGGGTTGTCGTGCCTACCAATTGATTCAATTCCTAGAGAACCTTAAACTACTTTTGTGATTAAGATATCCGTAATTAACTATTAAGTTCTAGAATTAACTTTCACCATTCAGTTCATCAGTTAATAACCTAAGATGTGATAAAATATTGATAAGACATTCTATCAACTCGTATAATGCATAATAGTTAATCCTAATTAACCAGAAACAATCACAATTAAGGTTTTGTAATGCTAATTAATGCAGTATCATCATATCATAAATGGGTTTACCGAAACCTTAGATTAAATCTACTCACACATGATTGAAAGAGAAATCATAATCAAATTCATTAAGTATCATAATAGTTCAATACAATTAAAGAGAAAGGAGTAGAAGTAAAGATACATGTAAAGCTAGAAAGACAAAACTTGATTTATAGAAAGTAATGAATTAGGGTTACAATCCTTGAATCAATATCAATTCTACTCTAAGAACATAAATTAAACAATGATTTTACTCTAAACCTAATCTAAGAGTGTTTCCTAAGCCTAAACCGAGTTTCTCTAAGTCTGTATTCGTATCTATCTGTTTATCTAGGTTTCCTCATGTATTTATAGCATTTTGCCTGCTTAAAACCCTTAAAATCACAGACTATACAGACCCGAAGCACAGCCTGGCCATGCTTTGGGCTGGATTCTGGAATTCCTCTCCACTTCTCGCACAAAACATGGCCTAGCCGTGTTCTAGGCTTGGCCATGTTGGAGGTTGCATGGTCCGCTCTTTGCCAATATCTTCTAGGTTTCCTTCTTGCATCCTCCTCAACTTTTTTCAAGTCCAGATAACCCTTCACATGAGTGTTTTCCTTTAATTCTTGGCCTTTTATGCTCACCTATACACAGAAAACAAACCAAGCAGTATCCAAAGCCAGCAAAACAAAATAGAACCAAAGCAGGGAAATAATCACAAGTTCACTATGAATTAAGGGATAAAATATAACCATTAAAAACATAATTTTCCTCTTTATCAATATGGCAATATGAAAACACAAAAATAGTGTGTTATCACAACAAGCAAGTAAAAAAGCAAGTGCTTCCTAGAAAATAAGATTTAGTGTGTAACATCCCTAATTTCGTTTCTTTTATTAATAAAGGTACATAAATATTTAATTAAAGAAATAAAATTTATTAGACAATTTTTAGATATCTAAGAAAATATAATCCTTAGAAATTCTTCACCTTATGTGTATGCATAGAAAATGTTTCTAACATTAAGGGAACAAGTAAAGAGAGAAAACTTAATAGGAAAAATTAGAAATAATATACTAAAGAGAGGCGAAATTCTTTGGTAAGGAAGATAAGTTTTTTTTGTGAAGTAAAGGTCTTAAAATTTTAAGAAGATTGGATTAGGATAATTTTTCCTAATTCAAGAGTTAAAAATTTCTAAGTTTAACATCTCTACCTATAAATTGGGCTTTCACTTATGGACACTTCATATAGAGTTGTTCCACTTCACATAAATTTCTAGCAAGCCCATTGGATAGCCTAAGCAAGAAATAAAACATAGACTTGGACTAGGATATAGAAGTTGAACCGATAGCCCAAAAATTATGAAAATGTGACCAAGCCCTCCATGAAAGGTAGAATTTTAGCCAAAGCAAAGGAAATGGGTAAGAATGAGTCCAAATCCAAGAGGGAAAAGAATAAGAATTATGTGAGGAAATAGTAGTACAATAGTAATCAAGATTAAGTCACATGGAATTAAGACAAAACATCTATATCCTACATTCATAATTTCAACAAGTAGGTAATAATACATGGCATTAGGACAAAACATCTATATCCTACATTCATAATTTCAACAAGTGGATAATAATACATAGCATTATGACAAAACATCCTTATCCTACACAAATAATTGCAGCCAAGCAAGGGAGATCCAATGGCTGAAAATTTGCCACTTAGAAATGCAAACCTATCATACTTGATTAAGAAAAAAGAAAAAGGAAATGAATCCCTAAATGAAAGGGACCTTGTCCCTTGTCTTAAGAACATATTATCATAATTTTCAAAATACAAATCTCATTTTGCTATACATATCTTGACTAAGGAAGAGGAAGACAAGAACATAAGTTGTTTTTCCCAAAAAAAACCAAGTGCATCCTAATTGTGATAAGGTAGACCCATGATCATGAAAGGTGAACCACTTGATAGTTTATTTAAGTAAAACCCATCCCTATAACATTATAATTTTGTCCAAGTAAGGAAGAGAAAAAATAGAAGCAAGGTAGAGTGAGAAAAGGAGAGAAAGAGAGGAGAAGAAATGAAGGAAAAAGAAGGAGAAGTCTAGAGAACTAAGTACTCAAGGTAAGTTAGCTTAATCTCCACTTGAATCCATCTTTCTTCTTCATCCTTGGGGTTCAAAAAATCACCCTCCTTCTCTTATTTAAGCTGCTAGAAAAGCTAAGCGAAGGGAGGAATCTTGCTACTTCCTTCAAGAGGAAACAAGAAAAAGAATTCACTAAGTGAGTTAGGGAAATCTTTAAGTAAGTTTAACAATATTTCTTTTTGAAGAAAAGTTTTGAAATTTGTAACATTCATGTGGGATTTTGATCTTAAAACTTTGATGAAATTTACAACATTTGCTACTTTGATGATTAGTCATGGATGTAGCTATATCATGTTACATGTTATTTTACATATGTTGGTGTGGAAAGTTCTACATAGGTATGGCTATGGGTGGTAAAAATTTTATGATTTTTATGCTACTATTTTGTATATTTGAATGTGGTGAAAAATTGATGGAATATGATTAGATTTAAAGAAAATGGAAGAGGATGTAATATAATGATGAACTAAAACCATAGGAAAGGATTTGTTAGGAAACTGGATTTCGGGGTAACTAGAGAAGCTTTTATATTTGAAATTCTGAGAATAATCGGTTAGGAATTAAAAGAAATAATTAACATGAAAAATGTAGATCTATGTCGCAAGGATTTCTAGCAATTGGAATCACTTAATTTGGAGTCTAGATGAGGGAGATATTGCCCGACATGTAAGTGGTGCTCAGAAAATGGTTAACCAGGGAAGAATCTATTAGGTATGCTTATGTGTTTGAATTTTTGGGATATATCTGTAGGGAATTAAAAGAAATTCTTAACATGAAAAATTTATATCTATGTTTCATGGATTTTTGTCTACTGGAATTATTCAAATTGGAATCAATATGTGGGAGATATGTTAAGATTAGTAAGCAAAGGTTAGAAACTAACTAACCAGGGAAGAATCTTTTAAAATGCTTCTGTGTTTGAATTTTTGGACAACATTTGTAGGGAATTAAAGGAAATTTTTAACATAATAAATATAGATATATGTATCACGGATCTATAGGCTCTAAAATCACTTAATTTGGAGTCCATATGAGAGAGATATGACTGATTAATGAGTAAAAGTTAAAATCAGTTTAGAATTCAGGATGGTAAATGTAAGTGTTTTGTTTTCGATTTTTTGGGAATAATTAGTAAGGAATCTAAAGAAGTAATAAACATGAAAGTTGTATAAAATTATCTTAGCGTTTTATAGGCTTTGGAATCACCTCAATTGTGGTTTGTATAAGGGAGATATCATTTGATTAATAAATAGAGGTCTGAACATACCCGAGAAGAAATAACATTGAATTTGAGGGAGTAGTAATACCATGATTACTTAAGATTTCACTAAAATGTTCAACATAAGAATTTTAGAAGATTGTCTTATCTTTCAATTGACACCACGATCACCTCAATCAGATTTAAAATGAGGGTGTTCTATTTAGTGAAGAGAGGATACTAATATTTAAAAAAGAAGAAGAATGTTATAAATGAATATAATAAATGACTAGTTTATGCCATAGCTATTGCCATTGTATGAACTATTTACCATCTTAAGTGCGTAATTTTGACATAAAAATATTTTATAAAGTGATATTTGAAATGATTATGTTTATGGCATGATTACTAATATTTTTGGTAAAGATTATATTTTGATGAAAATTATGGCAT
Organism: Gleditsia sinensis; assembly: GCA_037074535.1. Taxonomy (NCBI): domain Eukaryota; kingdom Viridiplantae; phylum Streptophyta; class Magnoliopsida; order Fabales; family Fabaceae; genus Gleditsia; species Gleditsia sinensis. Next base: position 56,588,085 of record CM073463.1, on the reverse strand, counting down.
GCGAGTATAATGAACATACTTATTATTGAAATCATATTTATGGCTATTAATGTGAAAAGAAAAGAAAAGAAAAGAAATGAGCACAGTCACATGGCAGTCTGTGCAGTGCACCAGTAGGTGACGCCCTACCAACAGTTATGATTATCTTAATGAGAAAAGAAAGAGAAAGTGTGTCATGTCGGACGGAGTGAGAAAAGCCCGTTCCGGAGAGTAGGAAGTACTCACCCTGACCAGGGTAGCTTGATATGAAAATAATTTGATAGCCATCATATGATATTCTGAAAATAGTTATTCATGTCATACATGTTATAACTGTACGATTTTCATATGCATAGATAAAGTGCATTTATGTGACCTAAAGATAATTGCTGTAGCTTATACAGATGAACATGATGTGACAAGCATTATTGATAATGATTTATTGTTGAATTTACTGGGATTTATTTCTCACTATATTTTCATATCATGTTCAAAAAACTAAGTTATGCAAATATTCTCTATGACCGGCGTTTAGCGTACATTGGGTTGAGTTGGCTAAAATTTTGGTGAAGGTGTAACCACCTGCACCCGTATCTTTGGAACTGATTAATATGGATGAATAAAATGTAGACTTATATGTGTTTGATTTTTGTACATATGTTTTGATTAATAATGTGTACGTGAACCCAAAATTGTATAAGTGTTAATGGTTTTTCTTAAACCTTATTTATGTTTGGTTAATTTAATTGAATGTTATTATGAGTTAAATAGTTAAAAGTAAGAAGGTAATGACTTCATGGAATTTTAGAAATACACATATAAGTAGATATGTAAAAAAATGGAGTTGTTACATAGTGCTTTGAAAAAACCTCTACTATTGAGTGTATCTAACAAATGGAAAACTTGCACTGACCTAGGATAAACCTTATAAGGTACAAAAAGTGCTAGTAGGTGGCGCTTAAAAGCTTAAGATAGTCAATGGGAAAGAGATACCAAGAAGTTGGAACACTGTAAGGCTAAAGAAATACTATGTGTAACGTAGGCACTTTGGACACTACAGCTTGGAATATATAACAAGCCTGTAGGATATACATCAATAAAAGAAACTATTCAAAATTATTTATCTTTATTTTCCATGCTAAAGTTAGTTTTTATCCCATAAAGGAGCATGAGAAAAACCAATAAGGGTCGACCACTATATTAATCCTAGATGGCCAAACATGGCTTTCTAAAAGAAAAACCCAATAAGTGTTAACCCCTATCTATCCTAGATAACTAAATGAGACATGCTAAAAGATAACACAATAGGGACTAAACCCCTATTGGTATTAGACGACCTAATATAGCTAGCCAAAAAGAAATGCGACCTACCTAAAGGAAGGCCTAATAATGCACCAAAAGGCTATCTTCATATCTTTGAATTAAAATCAAAACCCCAAACCCAATTGTACAAAACCTCTCCATTGCACAAGGAAAAAATTAAAAGATATGAGTTGCCCAAGAAAGTCACATTATCATCCTTATTTAGTTTGTAAGTGAAGAATGGTAACTGAGCATTCTACAAGTGAATCATAACATCACATTCAGCCTTCTATAAAAAAGTGCTAGAGTGGTTTGTCCAAAAAATAAGGTTACAGGCAATCCAAAATTCCACTGTGGTTTGAAATGTGTTAAGCTAATATAGCTAAGATAGATAAAAACTAGGGCATGCAATTCCTTAAATGCCCTATGTATAAGGTAATGGTACTTATTTCATATTGACTTGTACTTAAGCTACTATAAATAATCTAGGATATTCATTTTATATTAACATTGTACTTAAAATATTATGTTGCAAACTAAAGTGCTAAGTTGTGGCTTCTTCCAATGGGTAGAGGATGAAGGTGGATATTCAAATTTGAACCCAAATGACTAGAATGTACAAGTTAGAAAGATTTATCACATTTGCATTATAAAAGCTTTTTAGTTCTCTTAAGTCCAGAAATGTGCTAAACTATCCTATATATTGTCATTATTTGAGTAAAATGAATAAGCTTTATCTAAAAACAAAAATAAGGACACAGAGAGAAAATATGGTCTATTTATATACTTTTCCTTACTTAAGCATGTAGTGGTCCTAACAGCACAGTCAATAGTATAGGAATTACCTATGTGAATATTATATAGCATATAGTACTGATATTCAATATGTGGCTCAAATAGTATCCTAGCCTTTTAGGCTTTCAACATATGGTCTCATATTTCCCTTTCCCTCAGTAATCTATGTCATTTCATAGAAAATGGTAGGTAAAACCAAGAGTACTCAAAACTAGTTTGAAATTCAAATCAAAAGTATTGGGTTTTGATTAGGTTGGATTAGGAACCCTATGGGCCAAAAATATAGTCAGATTTCACCTAGGAGTCTAATAGGGTTTGCTAAGTATAAATTGATGGCCACGAAGGAATCAAGGGCATCAGTTCATTTATCAATTCATCAATCTTCTTCTCCATTTGTGTTTAGTTTTAGTTTTTGGTGTCCATGCATGGCTAATTTCTATTTAGTTGGTTGAAAAAAATTGAAACCTTAAGAATTATACATTGTGAGTTTGATTAAGGTTTAATTGTTCAATTCATATTTGATTATTGGTTTTTCTCCTGCTTTTCATCTCATGATTGATTCATTTGATTGTTAAAAAGTCCAACTAGTATATTAATTGTCTCAATATACTGTTGAATCATATATCGAACAAAGTTTTTATCACTTTGATTTAAGAGACAAATATGGTTAACAAGTTCTAGATTATGGATTGTTAACATCTATGAGGAACAATTAACTAAATTAAATACAACTAATATGTTTGTATTGTTTAGCTTTACCAATCTCTCTATAGCTTCCTGCAATCGTCAAGTTAAATTGTATTGACTGGTGAAGGTTGTTTAGCAATTAAGGTTAGTTAAGGTGATTGTTATCAATTAATTAAACTTAAGGAATGACATGAATTCTATGCCAATGGTAAATATTCAACTAGAATTAATTTTATAATCGATGATCAATGGTAAACTCTTAATGGTGGATATAAACTGAAACTAGCAATCTTTCTACTGATTTATCTCTATTTTTTCATTCAAACTATTCTTATTCTTAAGTTTTAGTTACTTCCATCAATTATAACCCCCATTTACATTCACAAAGGTATGGATTTAATTTAGCATTCTGTGTGGGATCAATCTTACTCCTACTACTATAAGTTAGGGACAATCTAATTCAAGTAGTCCCTAAAAAGATGAAAATAACCATGGTTCAAAATTGGTCCCCACTTGAGTTCAAAATGGGTGAAGGGTTTGTATAGATCATAGAAAACTAAATTTTGTAACCCAAAAATACCACTTTCCTTTACCTTATATTAAGCAAATGCTTAAAAAGTTAGCCGGTCATCTTTACTATTGTTTTTTTTATGGATATCCAGGTTATTTTCAAATTGTAATTGCTCTAGAAGATCAGGAGAAGACAACCTTTACTTGTCCATTCAGAATATTTGCATACGAGCATATGTCTTTTGGGTTTTGCAATGCCCCTGCTACTTTTTAAAAGTGTATGATTAGTGTATTTTTAAATTATATTGACAAAATTCATAGAAGTTTTTATAGAAGATTTCACTATCTATGGTAACTCATTCGATGATTATCTACATAACCTTACACTTATTTTGAAAAGGTGGACATAAACTAATAGTCTCACATTTTGAAAAATTCCACATTATGGTTGAGCAAGGTATAGTTTTAGGGTATGTTATCTCATCTAAAGGGAAAGAAGTTGATAAAGCTAAACTTGATATTCTTCAATCTCTCCCTTACCCTACTAGTGTATAGGAACTCCATTATTTTCTTGGATGTGCAAGTTTTTATAAGAGATTTGTAATGCCCCTAATTTATGATACATAAAATAAACATTTTTATTATTATTTTCCGCAATCAGATATTTTTCATAAAGATACATAATTCAATTCTTTATCATGGGAACAGATACATATAAGATCTCTCATGTATACACAATATACAGACCAAATCTATAAACATCAAACTACAGCAGAAACGAGAATCCTGCCTATAGCATTCAGAGCACTCTAGAATACAAACACAGTATAATTCAAAGACCGTAAGTCTTGGAAGTAACGTAGACTCACCCAAAGAATATATTATCTATCTGCCGAATCAGACTCTGATATTCTTATCTGAAAAATGTGGAAATATCGTGTAGTGAGTTTGACAACTTATTGAGCAAATAATTCCTCCTATGACCTCTTAGGTCAGCATATGGATGTACTTATATTTTAAAATGTGTCACATAGAAAATACAGTTCAGAAGTACATTCATATGGGACCCGTATTTCAAATATTCTCAAATCAAAGGATATTCAGATATCCAAAACCATTTGCCCTATGTTATGATCATTAAACAAATGTTGTTATGCTCATCTGTATAAGCTATAGTAAAATATTATGATTTGAAGGTAAAATCATTACTTTTAATGTACCTGCCTCACTCGGCAATCTGGTCAATGCAATGAAAATATAACTCATTTGCTATATGCATAGTGACCTTGACCCCAGTCACAATAAGTGATCACGGAATGTGAGTACATCACCCTCCTGCCCCCTCACATTACCACTGTCACCCGGTTGGAGCGGCCTTCCCCCGACTCACTCAGGCTAATAAGGCGTCCCCTATTCGATACCGTCACAAGCCATACAACCAGCCGATATTCATTAATACATATAAATACATGTAAAATTATCAACCAACTCGCCATGAGCTTTACGCTTGTCATATTTATCAAGCAACTCGCCATGAGCTTTACGCTTATCATATTTATCAGGCAACCCGCCATGAGCTTTACGCTTGCCATTCAATCTCATTTATAATATGACATGCATCATTTTCACGAGTATATAGCTTTAAAAATCAATGCATCGTGCACATAATATTCACTTTATCAAATAATGATAAATACATTTAGAACCACATATTCAATGAGTTCCAAAATCTATTTCTAAAATCATACTCTTCTTGAACTATGTGCCAGTTTATAAGTATAACAGATATTTTAACACATTTAATAAACTTATAATAATATAAATAATTTATAAACAGAAACAATAATACATTTATAGTTCAAGAAGAGCATGGGACAAGTCATAGAAAGAATTATCTACTCACAAGGTAGGCCTCAAGATTGGACATCCCTAAAATGTACTTTTTCCAAGCTGAATTTGACCAATTAAACCTCAAAAACGTGTCCGAAATGTCCACAGACTTAAAAAATGACTCCGGGAGCTTGGTCACTATTCACTGCTGTAAAACACTATTCACGACGAATAAAAAGTTGTCAGATAGCTGAAAAATTTCTTATCTTAAGGTTTAACTAGCTCTTGAATCCATCTACGGTATCATAATTTCAATTTTAGGTCTCTAAGTAAGAGTTTCAAAATTTACCTTTTTCTCAGATTTTCTACTTCAGATCTTCGATGATTCAACGGCTGATTTAAAAAATTGATCGGTTAAAACCGTACTATTCTTCGTCCTGAATTCAGTAACACCCTTAGTTTTGAGATCGGAAACCAATAGGCACTCCAGATCTAGAGAAAAAGTTGAAGGTTACTATTCACTCACTATTTATCCGTTTCAAAAATTTTCATATCCGTGCGTTGTCTCCCGACCTTCCCCCTTCCCTTTTTATTTTATTTTTTTCATAATAATAATAATTATTTAGTAATTAAAAATATGATTTTCTTTTATATAAATTCATATAAATTCTGTTTTTCATCTTAAAATTTCTTAAAAATTTCTAAAAATTTACCTTCTCATAAACCTTTAGTTAAACTCTTAAATCATTATTTTTCTTGATAAAATCCATAATAAAATAAATCTCAAAATAAATATCTTTATACATATTAAAAGAAATAATATTTCTAAAAATACAACAAAAATTTATTAAAGACCAATATAATTATTTCAAGCAAAACAATAATTATTTTACTTAAAAATAGACTTACTTTTAGCCGAACATAATCATTTTTTAAAAAATAAAAATATATTTGTTTACAACAAAATATTATTATTTAAAAATAAAAATTATGGGATGTTACAAGATTCATAAAAGTCTTCTCCAAGACAGCATCATCTCTATACAAGCTGATACAAATGAGATGATGTTTGAATTTGACAAGGATTGTAGATAAACATTTAACCTTGAAGGAGCTATTGGTTTTTTCCTTAATTATCTAGCCACCAAACTAGGATTTGCCATTTGAAATCATATATGATGCCAGTGATTATGCAATTAATGCAATCTTAGGTTTCATGTCATCTACTATGCATCTATGACATTAAATGATGCCCAAAGAAATTATGACATCATTGAAAAAGAACTCTTAGCCGTTGTTTTTCCTTTAGAAAAAATTAGACCTTATTTAATTTGCACTAAATTCATTATTTACATTAATTATGTAGCTTTGAGATATTTGGTGATGAAAAAGGAGGCTAAACCGAGATTAGTCAGATGAGTCTTACTCGACAGCATTTGATCTAAAAATAAAAGACCAAAAAGAAGCAAAAAAAATAGCATGGTTGATCACCTAAGCTGTCTAATTCATGTAGAGGAAAAGTAGGACTTAAGACACATTTCTTAATGAACACTTATTTTCAACAACAATTAAAGCACATACTGTTAATTATTTAGCAGCTAAAAAATTTCTCCTACTTTTGTCTAAGTCGAACAAGGAAAAAATCAAGAGTGATCCAAAATACTATATATGGGATTATCTATATCTATAGAAGCAATATGTAGACCCAATACTAAGAAGGTGTGAGCCTAAATTTGAAATATTATCTATTATAACCTTCTATCATTTCTATGCATATGGAGGACACTTCGGGTCTTAAGAGAACAACAAGGAAGGTATTAGAATGCAATTTCTACTGACCTACACTATTCAAGGACTCATACATGTACTGTAAGTCATGTATAAAATGCTAGAAAGCATGTAATATAACCCCAAAAAATGAGATGCCACAAGTACCCTTACTATTTTGTGATATTTTTTATGTTTAAGGCATTGATTTCATAGGACCCTTTCCTACCTCCCTTGGTTTTAATTATATCCTACTTATTGTTGATTATGTTTCAAAATGGGTGGAAGTTAAGGCCATTAGGACTGAAATAAAGATTAGGGTAGGTGGGATTGGTGTGTGATTAAGCTCGTGCCATTAAATAAGTGGTGAGAATAAGTTTTGGGTAACAAAGCACGAATAGTGGAAAGCGATGGGAGAAAGTAGTGAGTTTTTGAATGGTGACCCAAAATACATTATCTTTTCTAATTATCTGAGTTAGCAACATTTGCTAGAGAACCATTGTGGATTTAACAAGCCAACTGGACACTTAACGAGCTAAAACAACATTTTTTGGATGCATTTTGACTAGAAGATGACATATGGACTAATGTACTATGAGTTGCACAAATTCAAGGATTAACTTATAGTAAAAAAAATTTAGGGACTAAAGTTGCGGGACCTAGTAACTTGGGACCATTTGTTGAGTTTAGACAATAAATAAACATAACCATGTGACGAACAATCAAAAGACACCAAACTTGCAAAATAAGTAAATAGGCTTGGTTATTTGTCGATAATGAATAATTTATAAACAAAATTCAAAAGTAAAAATCACACAAGTAAATTAGCACGAGTGCTCAGTGACAAGGTATAATTTGAAAACAAAATTCACATAATTAAGGTACCTCGATTATACATAAACAATGCAATACAATTAACAATAATTTGATGCAAAAATAATTAAAACAGTAGGATTAATGCAAAATTGTAAAGTGAAATTGCATTACAAAAACAAAATCCAATCTCAATATTCAAAAATGGCCTTAGCTAGGCTTAATAATAACCAAATGAATACCCCAATATCTACTCTTTTAGGTGGTCAGTATTATGACTATTCATAACAACTTTGTAAAGAGCTAAGCCCTTAGGCACAAAGTCAACCTAGGGGTTTTGCACAACTAGTTGCAACAAAACTTGCCTAAAGCTTTGATCAATAGCATCAATAGTTTGGGCATCTACCAACTTTAGCTTTTACTCAACCTTGGCTAGCTTATTTATAGAAATAATAAGAGCTAGTTGTAGATTCTTAACCAACTTTGAATTCTCTTTTGACTTGGTCTAAGCCTATAGAAAAGCATCCCTAATACTTTAGAGTTTAGCCTTAAGCGTTTCACATTTCAACTTTAAGTCTTGAGTGATTTTCTTTAAAGAGTAGGCCTTACTTCCTACAATCTCCAATTCTTTCTTCTTGGCTTCCAAAGATGAGAGCATTTGATGTTCTAGCTCTTCATTGACCTTTGACTTGTCTAGGGTTCCTATCACCTTTTTGTAATATTCATAGGCTGTCTTCCATGTGGCAGCATACATAAAGTAGAGTAGGAAAAGATCCTAATCAAAAGCTTCAAGGCTCTTATCACAACTGTGATTTTGAACTAACCTTAACTATGACTTATAGTTAGTAAGGTAACTTAGGGTATAGCAAATAGTAGACACCTGATCCTAATTTATTTTGTAGAGGGAAGTAACATGAACTCCACTTTTTGCCATTATAAATTCATTGAGATTCAGCCAATTCTACACAACTATTACATTAGATATGTGAGGTTTTTCAAATACTTGGACGCGGTTCTCATATGTATTTTTTTGGCTAAGTTCAAATGGTGCATCTTATCTCTTTAGAGGTTAATCCCTATTACGCTTGCAAATAACCATCTCCTCTAGGCAATCATTACACTTAATGCATACCTCAGGTGACTCCTAGATGACTATCTTCTAATTATTTTGAGGGAAGGAGTAGCAGTTAGAGGTTTCTCAATACTGAGAGTAGATTTATATTAAAGCTTGTACAAGTAAGTGTTGTCCTTTTTACCTACCTGAGCTGCATTTTACTTGATATGGGTGAGCTTTAAATGACTACCTACATGTAAATCAGTAAAGTAAGAGCAAATAAACACCGAACATGATCCATAATACGTGAAGTTCTCATGAATGGTTGGCATTCTACTTAAAAGGACCCTTATGTCATACAATTGCTCATCCTTCGTCAATTTTTTTATGGTAAGAGCACCTCTATAACCTAAGAGCTTGATAAGGTCTTTGTCTTTCAATTTGGTAATTGAACTAGTCCATTGTGTTGGAAAAATAGCTTTTTTTTAGATCATGTTAAGAATGGCTAAACAACCCAGAAAGGGTGAATTGGGTGATTCAATTAAAACCTAAACTTTCTAGAAAATAGAGTAAAATTTGACTATTTTAGCAAACATTAAAAAATGAGAAGGTTTTAAACTAGCTAATGCAAAACTTATAAAGATTAAAACAAAGCAACCAAGATGAAAGCTTATGTGAAGTGAGTGAAACAAGAAGCTTTAAGAATAGGATGTGAGAAACTAAAATAGAGAGTTAGTAGAAGATCAAACATAAGAAATATGTCCTAGTTCAACTTATAAACAATCCTACATCTAGTCCCCAAGCCTTAACTTAAGATTTTTCACTATAACCATAAGTTTATCAAATGAGCACTTGTGAGCCACTATAACTTCTCAACTAAAAGAGTTAGTATAAAAAGCAATAGTCTTCCTTACATGGATTTCTTAATCCCAATATTCCCTTTCCATTGAGTTTTCAAACTCACAAGGTTAATATATGAATTATAGCTTAGTGAATCTTCCTATACATAGTTTTTCCTTTAAAATAACATTAGGTAATGTTACTCATTTATTTATTTCTACAAAAACTTTTTTGTACTAGCAACAGTTGATAACTCTATATAAGAAAGTTATTTTTCCTTGATTTATATCCTATTTTAGTATTTTTTTTTTCTTAAGTTAAGTGAACAATTATATGAGATTTTGGTTTATTTTTAATAATTGATGGACATTTGACCCAAGGTAGCTTTTTCTTTTGTATATCAGTGCTTTATATATAATGAGAAAAGTAGGTTTCTGGACATGAAGATTCATCATTTGTTAGAGTTCTTTGAATGAGGTTAAAAGGCACGAAAAGAGATTTTTAGTAGTATATTATGGGCCATGTAACTCAACATATAGTAAAAGTTATGAAGGTAAAAAATTGGATGCTAATACCAAGCATGAGGTGTTGAATTATAAGCTAACGGTGGAACAAAATAATCCTCTTAAGTGCTTGTAGTGGAGCATTGTGGGCCTGTGCAATGAGAGCCTCAGTTTAACTCAAATTAGGTTTCTTTCATCCCAATATAAATAGGAGATCTAGGGGAAATGTAACATCCCTAATTTTATTTTTTTTTATTAATAAATGTACATAAATATTTAATAAAGAAAATAAAATTTATTAAACAATTTTTCGATATCTAAAAAAAAATTTAAGTTTTAGAAATTTTTCACCTTATATGTACGCATAGAAAATATTTCTAACATTAAGGGAATAGGTAAAGAGAGAAAACCTAATAGGAAAAATTAGAAATGACATTCTAAAGAAAGGTGAAATTCTTGGGTTAGGAAGATAAATTTTTGAAAGTATGTAAATGTCTTAAAAATTTTAAAAAGATTAGATTAGGGTAATTTTTTCTAATTCAAGAGTTAGAGTTCCTAAGTTTAACATCTCCAACCATATATTGAACCTTCACTTATAAACACTTCCTAGAGTTTTTTTTTCCACTTCACATGAGTTTCTAGCAAGCCAATTGGATAGCCCAAACAAAAGATATAACATAGACTTGAACTAGGATATAGAAGTTGGACCGATAAGCCAAAAATCATGAAAATGTGATCAAGCCCTCCATGAGATGTAGAATTTCAACCAAAGTAAATAAAATGGACAAGAATGATCCCAAATGCAAGAAGGAAAAATAAGAACCATGTGATGAAATAGTAGTGTAATAATAATCAAGATTAGGTTATATGGAATTATGACAAAACATCTATATCTTACACTAAAAATTTTAGCAAGCCATGTGATGTTATAGTAGGTAATAAAAAAGGCATTAAGACAAAATATCTATATTGTACACTAATAATTTCAGCAAGCCATGTGATAATATAGTAGAAAATAATACATGGCATTAGGATAAAACATCCACATTCTACACAAATAATTTCAGCCAAGCAAGAGAGACTTAAAGGCTGGAAATTTACAACTTAGAAAGTCAAACCTATTATACTTGAGTGAGATAAAAGAAAAAGAAAATAAATCCCTAAATTAAAGGGACCTTGTCCCTTGTCTTAAGAAAATTTTATCATAATTTTCAAATACAAATCTCATTTTTCTATGCATATCTTGACTGAGGGAGAGGAAGACAAGAACATGATTTTTCTCCCCCCAAAAAGCAATCAAGTGCATCCAAATTGTGATAAGGTAGACCCATGATTATGAAAGGAGAACCACTTGATAATTTATTTAAGAAAAAACCATACTTATAACATTATAATTACTCAAGGTAAGTTAACTTAATCTCCACTTGAATCAATCTTTTCTCTTCATCCTTGGGGTTCAAAACTCACCCTCCCTCTCTTATTGAAGCTGCTGGAAAAGTTAAGGGAAGGGAGAAATTTTGCCACTTCCTTCAAGAGGAAATAAGAAAAATAATTCACTAAGCGAGCTAGGGAGATCTTTAGGTAGGTTTAACAATATCTCTTTTTGAAGAAAAAATTTGAAATTTGTAACATTTACATGGGATTTTGATCTTAGAACTTTGATAAAATTTACAATATTTGCTACTTTGATTATTGTCCATGGATGTTGCTATATCATGTTACATGTTGATCTTACATGTGATGGATGTTTTAAATACTTCGGTTGGTATGGAAAATTCTACATAGATATGGCCATGGGTGGCAAAAATTTAGGGCTTTTATGTTACTGTTATGTAGATTTGAATGTGGTGAAAAATTGATGAAATATAATTAGATTGATAAAATGAGTATGGCCTTAAAAATTTAGAAGAAGACAATGAGAAATTTTTGTTGGTAAACACCCTTAGTGATGCATGATTTGATTATGTTTTTCTTTTGAAGTCGATGATGGAATATGTTAAATTTAATAAGAAATATAATTAAATGTTGAGATGAGTAATTCTTTGGTTAGGTGGAAATTTCAAAGAAAAATGGAAGAGGACTTAATAAAAGGATGAACTAGAACTTAAGGAAAGGCTAGGCTAAGAAAACTGGATTTCGGAGTAACCAAAAAAGCTTATGTTTTAGGAATTATGGGAAGAATAGATTGGGAATTAAAAGAAATAGTTAACATAAAAAATTTAGATATATGTCTTACGGAATGTTTGGCACTAAAATCACTCAATTTGGATTCCATATGAGGATATATGGTCAAATTAGTAAGCAGTGGTAAGAAACTAACTAACCAGGGAAGAATATGTTAAGTATGCTTTTGTTTTTAAATTTCTGGGCACAATATGTAAGGCATTAAAGGAAATTGTTAACATAATAAATATAGATATATGTCTCACTTATCTATAGGCTCTAAAATCACTTAATTTAGAGTCCATATAAGGGAGATATAGTTTATTAATGAGTAGAGGTCAGAATCAGTCTAGAATCTAGGGTGGTAAATGTAAGAGTTTTTGTTTTCGATTTTTTGGGAATAATTCGTAAGGAATTTGAAGAAATAATGAACATGAAAGTTATAGATAAGTTTATTAGTTTTTTATAGGCTTTAGAATCACCTCTATTGGAGTTTGTGTGGGGGAAATATGGTTGAATAAGTGAGAAAAAATCATAGAACAAAGCCAGGCCGTGTTCTGGGTTGCTTTAGCATGGGTAGGCCATATTCAAGGCTATTTTTGAGTACGATTGAAGTATTTTTCAAGTATGGTCATGTTCGGAAACATGGCCAGGCTGTGTTGAGAGCTAGTAAATTTTATTTTCAATATTTCTTTACCCTAAATGAACCTCATTAACTATAGGGTAATAATATAAACCAAACTGGAGAAGAATGCCTTATAAAATTTGTGAGAACATATGTTGGAAATTATATAAGTAGGAGAAAAGTAATTAGAGGCCAAGCATAAAGAAAATGAAAAGATGAAAATAATATTTAAGAAAGAAGAAGAACCTTAAATGAAAATAATAAATGACTAGTGTATGCCCTAACCATTGCCATTGCATAAACTTCTTATCATCTTAAGTGTGAAACTTTGACATGGAAATATTTTATTAAGTGATATTCGAAAATGGTTATGACCATGGCATAATTGGATTTTACCAATGATTTTTGGTAATGATTATGCTTGGATGATAAATTTTGGCATGTCAGTATAATGAACATATTTATTATTGAGATCATATTTTTGGCTATTAACGTGAAAATAAAATAAAATAAAATAAAAGATACAAGCACGGTCACATGGCGGTCCGTGTGGTGCACCAGTAGGGGACGCCTTACTAATGGCTATGATTATGCTAATGAGAAAAGAAAGAGAAAGTGTGCTATGTCGGACGGAGCAAGAAAATTCCGTACTAGAGAATAGAAAATACTCACCCTGATTGAGGTATCTTGATATAAAAATAAGTTGATAGCCATCATATGATATTCTAAAAATAATTATTCATGCCATACATGTCATTATTGTACAATTTTTATGTGCATAGATAAAGTGCATTCATGTAACCTAAGGTATTTACTGTAGCTTATACAGATGAACATGACATGATGAGCTATATTGATGATAATTATGATTTATTGTTGAACTTATTGGGCTTTAATTCTCACTATATTTTCATATCATGTTCAGAAGAATAAATATGCATATATTCTTTATGTCCGGCTTTTAGCGTACGTTGGGTTGAGTTGGCTAAGATCTCGGTGAAGGTGCAACCACCCGCACCCGTATCCCCGGAACTGATCAATATGGATGAATAAGATGTAGACATATACGTGTTTATTTTTGTACAGACGTTTTTAATTAATGATATGTATGTGAACCCATAATTGTGTAGTGTTAATAGTTTACCATCAACCTTAATTATGTTTGGTTAATTTAATTGAATGTTATTATGAGTTAAATAGTTAGAAGTAAATAGGTAATGACTTCATGAGATTGTAAAATATATATATATATATATATATATATATATATATATATATATATATATATATATATATATATATATATATATATATATATATATATATATATATATGTATGTATGTATGTATATATGCAAAAAAATAGGGTTCTTACATAATTGGTATTAGAGGAGGTCGATCTTAATTGGCCAATGGGTGGATTGTTATCTGAATCGATCTTATAATGTCTTGAGTATATTTGTGGTTGTGTTGTGTAGCTGATAAGTGATTTCGTATAGGTAGGAAATTACTAGTGTTTCCTATCTATATGCCGAGATGGTGTTATGACTGCTGTAAATATTTTTTAACTAACTATTAGGCTTGATCAACTCAATAGCAGCATAACTTTGTTTTTCCATAGTAGGATATGGAACCATTGAGGAGGTACCCTACAAATAATGCGGAAGAAACCCTACACAACTTGGCTATAGTAATTCGAGACCAGCACATAACCAGCAATCAAATTTTATAGAATCTCCAGAACAGTAACAACCTGAATGGAGAAAATAATGCAAACAACCGGATGAATGAAAATAATAATGGCCTATCTGAGTTCCTAAGAACCAGACCGCCTTCTTTCCAAGGTGGCTATGACCCAACGGTAGCCGAAAGATGGATAAGGAAATTGGAGAAGATCTTCGAGGTGATGGCACAGTAGGATATGGCACCACTGAGGAGTAACCCTACAAATAATACAGAAGAAACCCTACACAACTTGGCTACATTAATTCGAGACCAACACATAACCACCAATCAAATTTTATAACATCTCCAGAACAGTAACAACCTGAATGGAGAAATTAATGCAAACAACTGGATGAATGAAAATAATAATGGCCTATCTGAGTTCCTAAGAACCAGACCGCCTTCTTTCTAAGGTGGCTATGACCCAATGGTAGCCGAAAGATATATAAGGAAATTGGAAAAGATCTTCAAGGTGATGGGATGCACTAATGAGCAGTAGGTTATCTTTGTTGCATATATGCTGAAGAATGAAGCTGAGTGTTAGTGGCAAGGGGCCAGAGAGCTGCTAACTCACCAGAGGAGGCAGATCACCTGGCAGGTGTTTAAAGACATTTTCTTGGAGAAGTACTTTCCAAGTACTGTGTGGGCTGAAAAGGAGATTGAATTTCTCCAACTCAGACACGGTAATATGTCAGTAAATCAATACATCACTAAGTTCTAGGAGTTGTCTAAGTTCTCCTCTTACCTGAGGTTTAACCTTGATGAAGATGGAAGGATGTTAAGTTTAAAGTATAACTAAACCCAAAAATTAGGAATACGATGATTGCCTTGGAAATAAGGGAGTTTATGCCCCTTGATAAATAAATCTAGACTTTTAGAGAAGAGTTTACGGGCAGTAGAGGATGAGAAGCTAAGGAAAAACTTATGGAAGAGGAATAAAAGTTTCCCCAACCTTGGCAAAAACGTGAGGGGAAGAGGATATGGAGTTGGTAAGAGGCCATTGACTGCGGGTCCCTAACCTTTCCAATAAGCTTTCGCCACAGTCAAGTGTATTAAGTGCGGACGTATACATAGTAATCGACCATGCTACATGGGACCAAATGTCTACTTCAAATGCGAACAGAAGGGTCATTTTGCGAAGAACTACCAACAGAATATGGGGAAGCAGCTGGAACAGAGGCCTTAGATGAAAAGAAGGGTTTTCACCCTGAGTAACCAAAAGACAGCTCAATCCTCCGAAATGATTCAAGGTACGTGCTATATCTATAGATTTGCTCTTATGGTTGTTATTTGACTGTGGTGCTAGTCATTCATTTATATCAGAAGAATGTATTAGGGAGTTTCAGTATCCTATTTCTAAAACCCCTGAGCTATCTGTTAAAGGAAAGAGTCTTAACTTCCTTTGTAAGTAAAGATTGTCAGGTCACCATCCAGGAGAAAATTTTTTCTATAGACCTTGTTTGTCTACCTTTAAAAGGTATTGATGTCATTCTAGGGTTATGCTGGATGTCTAGAAATTGGGTCTTGCTAAATTGTTGCACAAAGACTGATGAGTTTCCACCTCTTGCTCCACAAGAGGAGATGCAGTTGTTGATACTAAATGCGAATAAAGTCAATTGAGAGTTGAAGAATAGAGTACTTGGTTACATTCTCTTGTGTTTATCAAATCTAAAAGTTGAACCAAAGCTTCATGAAATTTCAATAACTAATAAGTTTCCTGACGTATTTCCACAAGATATTCTAGGCTTACCTCCTGAGAGAGAGATAGAGTTCTTTATTGATCTCCTACCCGGGACAAGGCCTATCTTTATTGCACCTTATAGAATGGGCTCGAAGGAACTATAGGAACTTAAGAAACAGTTGGAGGAATTGTTAGACAAAAAATTTATTAGACCGAATGTATCAACTTCTAAAGCTCCTATATTGTTTGTTAAGAAGAAAGACAGGAGCCTGAGACTATGCATAGATTATAGACAGTTGAATAAAGTGACTATAAAAAACAAGTACCATTTCCCTAGGATAGATGATTTATTGGATCAACTGAAGGGAGCCTTCATCTTTTCTAAAATTGACTTGAGATCAGGATACCATCAGATTATGATCAAGGAGGAGGATGTACCAAAAACAGCCTTCAAGACTAGGTATGGGCGCTATGAGTTTCTTGTAATGCCCTTCGGGTTGACAAATGCACCTGTAATTTTCATGGATTACATGAATCTCGTTTTTTGACCTTACCTAGATCAATTTGTGGTAGTGTTCATTGATGACATCTTGATATACTCTAAGAGTAAGAACGAACATGAACAACATCTCTGAATCATACTGCAAGTACTGAAAGAGAAAAAGTTGTATGTCAAATTAGAGAAGTGTAGATTTTGGTTGACAGAGGTAAAGTTTCTCAGACACGTCATCTCTAATAGAGAGGTAGCCGTAGACCCTAGCAAGACGGAAGCAGTGATTCAGTGGGAAAGACAAAAAATAGTTATAGAAGTCAGAAGTTTCTTGGGTTTGGCAGAATACTACAAGAGGTTTATACAAAACTTCTCTCGTATAGCCTTGCCATTGACTAAATTGACCAGGAAGGGAAGTCCTTTCAAATGGACTGATCAATGTGAAGCTAGTTTCCAGGAGCTTAAGACTTATTCCAGACCCCACATGACATTTTGAAATATATAATGATGCTTCAAAGAAAGGGTTAGGGTGTGTGCTGATGCAAGACAAGAGAGTAGTTGCTTAGGCCTCTAAGCAAATAAGACCTCATGAAGGAAATTATTCAACCCATGATCTTGAATTGGTAGCGGTAGTGTTTGCCTTAAAGATTTGGCGACACTATTTGTATTGGGCAACATTTGAAGTATACTGTGATCACAAGAGTCTTAAGTACCTTTTTTTATCAAAAAGAGTTAAATATAAGGCAACAAAGGTGGGTAGAATTTCTCAATGACTACAAGTTTGAGATAAAGTATCATCCAGGAAAAGCGAATGTTGTAGCTAATGCTTTGAGTCGACAATCTCTACACATGGGTCAAATGATGGTGTATGAGATGTAGATGCTAGAGGAGTTTCAAAATTTGAAGCTGACCACTACTCTTACTTTAAAGAAGCTAATCATCAATGGGTTGAGTATAAAGTGTGACTTTAGCACCTAAATTAAAGAGGCTCAAGCTCACGACCAATACTTAGAGGATCACAAAGATCAAGATAATTTTTCTATCTTGGAAGATTAAGCAATCCTGTATCAGGGAAGGATTTGTGTCCCTCAAGAACAAGAGTTTAGGACTAAGATACTAGAGGAAGCACATCAGAGTAAGTATACAATCCATACTGGATCCACTAAAATGTATCAAGACTTAAAGAAGATGTACTAGTGGCCAGGGATGAAAAAGGACATTGCTGAGTTTGTGAAGAAATGTTTAATTTGTAAGAAAGTGAAGGTAGAGCATCAATAGCCAGCTGGATTTCTACAACCTCTTGAGATCCCTAAATGGAAATGGGATAGTATTTCGATGGATTTTGTGGTAGGCTTACCTAAAACTTCAGTTGGACATGACACTATCTGGGTAATAGTAGACAAATTAACCAAACCTGCTCACTTTTTGTCCATAAAGATTAATTATTCACTAGACAAATTGGCCCAGTTGTACATCTAGGAAATAGTTAGACTGCATGAAATTCCTTTAAATATCGTTTCTAATAGAGATCTGAGGTTCACGTCGAGGTTTTGGAAGGCGTTGTAGGAAGTTTTTAGAACCCAGTTGCAGTTTAATACTGCCTACCATCCTCAGACTGATAGGCAGATAAAACAAACCATTCAAACCCTAGAAGATATGTTGAGGGCCTGTATGATAGAATAAGGTAAAGGATAGGATAAGTACCTACCTTTAGTTGAGTTTTCTTATAATAATAGCTATCATTCTAGTATTAAGATGGCCCCCTACAAAGCTTTATATGATAAGAAATGCTAATATCTATTCTGTTGGTTTGAGGTAGGAGAAAAGAACTTGCTAGGTCCTGATCTAGTTCAACAAACTATTGAGCAAATCAGGATTATACGAGACAAAATACTTATAGCTCAAAGTCGACAAAAAAGGTACTATAATAAGAGACATAGACCTCTAAAGTTTGAGGAAGGATACCATGTATTTTTCAAACTTTTCCCGACTACTAGAGTTGGTAGGTCTCTTAAAACTAGAAAGTTAAGTCCGCAATTTTTGGGATCCTACCAAATTTTGAAGAAAGTGGGGATATCAGCATATCAAGTTGCCTTCGTACCTAATTTTTCCAACCTGCATAATGTTTTCCACATATCACAGCTCCGGAAGTATCTTCCAGATTTCTCACATGTAATACGGGATGAACCAATCTAAACAAAAGATAACATGATATACCAACTAGTACTGGCATCCATATTGGACACTAACATGAAGCAATTGAGGAATAAAATCATTCCCCTGGTTAAGGTGTTATGGGAAGGTTTGACTTTAGAAGAATCAACTTGGGAGCTTGAAGAAGTCATGAAGAAGAAATATTCGCAATTGTTCTTATTAGGTAATTTCTAAAATTTTGAGAACAAAATTTCTTTTAGGGGAAGAGAAATGTAACATCCCTAATTTCATTTCTTTTATTAATAAAGGTACATAAATAGTTATTTAAGGAAATAAAACTTATTAAACAATTTTTTGATATTTAAGAAAAAATATAAGCATTAGAAAATCTTCACCTTATGTGTACGTATAGAATATGTTTCTAACATTAAGGGAATAGGTAAAGAGAGAAAATCTAATAGAAAAAAATTAGAAATAACATCCTAAAGATAGGTGAAATTCTTGAGTAAGAAATATAAATTTTTGGAAGTAAAAGTCTTAAAAATTTCAAGAAGATTGGATTAGGGTAATTTTTCCTAATTCAAGAGCTAGAGTTTCTAAGTTTAACATCTCTATCCATACATTGGGTCTTCACCTATGGACACTTCATAGAGTTTATTTTTTCACTTCACATAAGTTTCTAGGATATAGAAATTGGGCCGATAGCCCAAAAATCATGAAAATATAACCAAGCCCTTCATGAGATGTAGAATCTCAACCAAAACAAAGGAAATGGGCAAGAATGAGCCCAAATCCAAGAAGGAAAAATAAGAACCATGTGATGAAATAGTAGTGCAATAATCATCAAGATTAGGTCATATAGCATTAGAACAAAACATCAAGAGTAAATACACAATTTAGTCCTTAAATTTATTAAGTCATTATACTTTAATCCCTGAATTTAACTTGTTGCACAATTTAGTCTCCAAATTTACCAAACGTCAAACAATTTAGTCTTTTCGTTATCTCTACATTAACGGCTTGCTGATGTGGCCCGTTAAGTGCTTACGTGGCACCTTAAATGCCAAATAACCTTGCCACGTCAGCGTTAACTCAACTTTAAAAAAAGAGTAAATACACAATTTAGTTCCTAAATTTATTAGGTCCTTACAATTTTGTCCAAATCATGCCACATCAGCACTGACTTAACTTAAAAAAAGAATAAATATACAATTCAGTCCTTGAATTTATTATGTCCATACAATTTAGTCCTTTACTTTATTATATCTCTACAATTTAGTCCATAAATTCATGTCATTACACAATTTAATTTTTGAATTTATCAAACATCAAATAATTTAGTCATTATGTTATTTTTATCTTAATTGTTTGTTGATATAACTTGTTAAGTGTTTACATAGTACGTTAAATGTTAACTAATCATGCCACATTAGCATTGACCCATCTATAAAATTTTGAAATAAAATTGTTCCCTCAACCTCATACAATGTTGTTTACTTCAAATTGTTGAACTAAATATTGCATTCATTTTGCGGGGTAAGGGAAATTGTAGAAGCATTCAAATAAAAGGGAAGCGTCGTAAATGTATTTACAATTCAATAAAAAATTTCTTCATACTATCAACTATTTAGTAGTAGAGTGACAATATTTTCTATAAATTAAAGCACATTTTTTCTTGTCCCCAAAGGAAAAAAATGATCAGCAAAAATATCTGTAATAAAAGAAGTATCTTATTAAAATACACAATAATATTCAAACACAATCATGAGGGCTAACTAATAAATATCAACTATAAAATTTTTAACATTAAAATATATGAATTAGAGCAAAAATTATAAGAACTAACACAACACTGAATAAGAAAGAATTAAGAACGTTGAAATAATGGCCTCTTGTTATAACTCAAGATGTGTTAAGTGTCAAATTAAACTACCCATGGTTGTTAATATCATAAGTTTCAGAATACATTTTTTTATTTTTAATCATCAAAAAATTATTAGAATAATTTCATAATAAGGGGGTGTTTTATGGCATTATCAATTGAAGATTGAAAATGAGATTTTTCATATGAGAAGTGAAAAAATAAAGTGAAAAATAAAGCATTTTGAATTTTTTTAAACTGAGTCAGCATTGATGTAATGAGTTATATTACAAATAGCTAGTGTAAAAATAATAAAAGGACTAAATTGTTTAATCCTTGGTAAATTCGAGGATTAAATTGTACAGTGATTTAATTTAAGGACTAAATTGTAGGAATATAATAAATTAAGGGACTAAATTGTGTATTTACTATTTTTGTAAACTGAGTCAGCGCTGATGTAGAATAATTAGTTGACATTTAACGTGTCACGTAAGTACTTAACAGGCCACGTCAGCAAGCCGTTAATGTAGAGATAACAGAAGGATTAAATTGTCTAACGTTTGGTAAATTCGGAGACTAAATTGTGCAACAAGTTAAATTAAGGGATTAAAGTATAATGACTTAGTAAATTCAAGGACTAAATTGTATATTTACTCAAACATCTATATCTTACACTAATAATTTTAGCAAGCCATGTAATGATATAGTAGGTAATAATACATGGCATTAGGACAAAAAATCTATATCTTACACCAATAATTTCAACAAGCCACGTGATGCTATAGTAGGTAATAATAGATGGTATTAGGACAAAATATCATTATCCTACACAAATAATTTCAGCCAAGCGAGAGAGACTCAAGGGCTAAAAATTTGCCACTTAGAAAGGTAAACCTATCATATTTGAGTGAGACAAAAGAAAAAGAAAATGAATCTCTAAATTAAAAGGACCTCGTCCCTTGTCTTAAGAATATTTTATTATGATTTCAAATATAAATCTTCTTTTGCTATGCATATCTTGACTAAGGGAGAGGAAGACAAGAACATGATTTGTCTTTCCCTAAAAAGCAATCAAGTGCATCTTAATTGTGATAAGGTAGACTCATGATTATGAAAGAAAGACCACTTGATAATTTATTTAAGCAAAAATCATACTTATAACATTATAATTTCATCCAAGTGAGGGAGAGGAAAAACAGAAGGAAGGTAGAGTGAGGAAATGAGAGAAAAAGAGGAGAAGAGAGGAAGGAAGAAGAAGAAGAAGTCTAAAGGACTAAGTACTTAAGATAAGTTACCTTAATCTCCACTTGAATCCATCTTTTCTCTTCATCCTTGGGTTTCAAAACTCGCCCTCCCTCTCTTATTCAAGTTATTAGAATAGATAAGGGAAGGAAGGAATCTTGCCACTTCCTTCAAGAGGAAACCAGATAAAGAATTCACTAAGTGAGCCAGGGAGATCTTTAGGTAGGTTTAACAATATCTCTTTTTAAAGAAAAGTTTTAAAATTTGTAACATTTATATGGGATTTTGATCTTAGAACTTTGATAAAATTTATAATATTTTCTACCTTGATGATTGACCATGGATGTTGCTATATCATGTTACATTTTGATCTTTCATGTGATAGATGTTTTGAATACTTCGATTGGTATGAAAAATTCTACATAGATATGGCTATGGGTGGCAAAAATTTAAGGCTTTTATGCTATTTTTATGTATATTTGAATGTGGTGAAAAATTTATAGAATATGATTACATTGATAAAATGAGTATGGCCTTAAAAATTTAGAAGAAGACCATGAGAATTTTCTGTTGAGAAATACCTTTAGTGATGCATGATTTGATTTTTGTTTTCTTTTGAAATGGATGCTAGAATATGTTAAATTAAGTAAGAAATATAATTAAATGTTGAGATGAGTAATTCTTTGGTTAGGTGGAAATTTGAAAGAAAAATGGTAGAGGACTTAATAAAAGGATAAACTAGAACTTTAGGAAAGGCTAGGCTAAGAAAACTGGATTTCGGAGTAACCAAAGAAGCTTTTATTTTTAGAATTTTGGGAAGAATATATTGAAAATTAAAATAAATAGTTATCTAAAATCTCTCAATTTGGATTCCATAAGAGGGAGATATGGTCAGATTAGTAAGTAGTCGTAAGAAACTAACTAAACAAGGAAGAATATGTTAAGTATGCTTTTGTGTTTAAATTTCTGGGCAAAATTTGTAAGACATTAAAGGAAATTGTTAACATAATAAATATAGATATATGTCTCACTTATCTATAGGCTCTAAAATCACTTAATTTGGAGTCCATATGAGGGAGATATGACTGATTAATGAGTAAATGTCAGAATCAGTTTAGAATCTAGGGTGGTAAATGAAAGCGTTTTTGTTTTCGATTTTTTAGGACTAATTTGTAAGGAATATGAATAAATGATAAACATGAAAGTTGTAGATAAGTATCTTATCTTTTTATAGGCTTTAGAATCACCTTTATTGGAGTTTGTATGAGGGAGATATGGTTGAATAAGTGAGACAAGGTCATAGAACACGACCATGCCCGGGTTGCTTCAGCACGGGTAGGCCGTATTCAGGGCTATTTTTGAGTACGTTTGAAGTATTTTTCAAGCATGGCTGTGGTCTGGAACATGGCCAAGCCCTGTTGAGACTTGGTAAATCTTATTTTCAATATTTTTTATCCTAAATGAACCTAATTAACTATAAGGTATTAATATAAACCAAAATGGAAAAGAATGCCCTATAAAATTTGTGAGAACATATGTTAGAAATGATATAAGTAGGAGAAAAGTAACTAGAGGTCAAGCATAAAGAAAATAAAAAGATGAAAATAATATTTAAAAAAGAAGAAGAATCTTAAATGAAAATAATAAATGACTAAAGTATGCCCTAGCCATTGCTATTGTATAAACTCCTTACCATCTTAAGTGTGAAACTTTGACATGTAAATATTTTATAAAGTGATATTCGAAAATGATTATGATCATGGAATGATTGCATTTTACCAATGATTTTTGGTACTGATTATGCTTAGATGATAAATTATGGCATGTGAGTATAATGAACATATTTATTATTGAAATAATATTTTTGGCTATTAACGTGAAATGAAAATATACGAGCACGGTCACATGGCGGTCCATGTGATGCACCAGCAGGGGACGCCTTACTAACGGCTATGATTATACTAATGAGAAAAGAAAGAAAAAGTATGCTATGTCGAACAGAGTGAGAAAAGCCTATATCGGAGAGTAGAAAATACTTACCCTGACCAAGGTAGCTTGATATAAAAATAAGTTGATTTCCATCATATGATATTTTAAAAATAATTATTCATGCCATACATGTCATTACTATATCATTTTTATGTGTATAGATAAAGTGCATTCATGTGACCTAAGGTATTTGTTGTAACTTATACAGATAAACATGACATGATGAGCTATATTGATAATAATTATGATTTATTGTTGAACCTACTGGGATTTAATTCTCACTATATTTCAATATCATGTTTAGAAGACTAAATATGGAGATATTCTCTATAACCGGCTTTTAGCGTATGTTGGGTCAAGTTGGCTAAGATCCCAGTGAAGATGCAACCACCCGCACCCGTATCCCTAGAACTAGTCAATATAGATGAATAAGATGTAGATATATATATATGTTTGATTTTTATATAGACGTTTTTAATTAATGATGTGTATGTAAATCTAGAATTGTATCAGTGTTAATGGTATACCATAAACCTTAATTATGCTTGGTTAATTTAATTGAATATTATTATGAGTTAAATAGTTATAAGTAAAGAGCTTTATGGGATTTTAAATATATATATATATATATATATATATATATATATATATATATATATATGCAATAAAAAATAGAGTTCTTATAGGAAACATAGGGGAGACTTATTTGGCCCCAAAAGGGTTATAACAACACTAAATTAAAGGAGCAAAAATGCTTATTGTACGATCCAGAAATTGGAATTGGAGATTGAGAGGCTTGCAAGACTTTTTTATTCTATTTTTTTCTTCTTTTTTATCTTGATGTTTTCCTTCCTCGAAATCATGCTTTCATAAGATAGTATGTTCTAGTTTAGCTTTTTAGGGATTAAATGGATCTCAATTATGTAGTTTATTTCCAACTCTTCTCTTTGAATTATTTGTTTAATTCCATTTTAATGCTTCTATTAACTTTGCAAACAAGTAGATAAGTAAGGTTCAATTGGTTATTCTTGATTAAGGTAATTGGTTAACTTGACTATTGAATTGAACAATGAAACATTGATCTTAATAGCCAGGTCATAAATGGATTAATTTGTATGCTAGGATAGCAATATACCTTAATATTTTACTTGATCATAATCAAGCTTTGTTCCTAATTTCTGAATTAGTACTCAATAAGTGAAAGAGGTAATGGTTGAGAAGCAGGATAAATAAAGCCAAGACTTAATCTACACTACCTCAACCACTTTTCCATTATAGCTCTTAGAATAGATAGGTAACATTTAAAATTTTTAATTCATATAGTTACTTGATGACTCAGTAAAATATTTTGTAGGTAAATAGAAAACAACAACAACAACAACTAAGCCTTTTCCCACTAAGTGGGGTCGGCTACATGGATCAAACGGCGCCATAGTGGCCTATCATGGATGAGATCAATAGATAAGTTATTAACTATTAAATCATTTTTAATAGTTTCACTTATTGTTTTCTTTGGCCTCCCTCTACCTCTAATTATTGGACTATTCTCCATCCGATCAACTCTTCTCACTAGGGCTTCTGCAGGTCTTCTCCACACATGGCCAAACCACCTTAAGCGAGTTTTAATCATCTTCTCCACAATAGGTGTTATCCCAACTTTCTCTCTAATGCACTCATTTCTAATCATATCTCTTCTGGTGTGTCCACACATCCATCGCAACATTCTCATCTCTGCAACGTTGAGTTTATCTTCATATTGTCTTTTAACCGCCCAACATTCCGTACCATACAATATAGCAGGTCTTATAGCCGTACGGTAGAATTTTTCTTTAACTTTGAGCGGCACTTTTTTATCACAAATGACACTCGAAACTTTCCTCCATTTCATCCATCCAGCTTGAATCCTGTGGTTTACGTCCTCCTTTACTTCACCGTCATTTTGAATAATGGACCCAAGATATTTAAAACTTGTAACTTGTTTTAATATATAGTCTCCAAGTTTCACGTCGACATTCGTATTTGTTCGTCTCTTACTAAAACTACATTCCATATATTCTGTTTTATTTCTACTTATCCGGAAACCGTGTGTTTCTAAAACTAGTCTCCATGACTCTAACTTCATATTTATTTCCTCTTTCGATTCACCAACTAAGACTATATCGTCTGCAAAAATCATGCATTGAGGCCCCAACTCTTGTATATGTTCAGTAACTGCGTCCAAAATCAAGTTAAAAAGATACGGACTCAGAGAAGACCCTTGATGTAGTCCAATAGTTGTGGGAAAATCCTTTGTATCCCCATTTTGTGTTCTCACGCAAGTCGTTATCTCGTCGTACATGTCTTTGATTGCTCGAATGTACGTAATACGTACTCCTTTCTTTTCTAAAGCCTTCCATAGGATCTCTCTTAACACTCTATCATATGCCTTTTCCAGATTAATAAAAACCATGTGCAAATCTTTCTGTCTGCTTTGATACCTTTCCATCAATCTCTATAGTAAATAAATTGCTTCCATAGTTGACCTTCCTGGCATAAATCCAAACTGGTTCTCTGTAACTTGAGTCTCTTGTCTTAATCTTTGCTCAATGATCTTCTCCCATAACTTCATAGTGTGACTCATGAGTTTAATCCCCCGATAGTTGGAACAATTCTGTATGTCTCCTTTATTTTTATATATAGGAATTAAAGTACTTCTCCGCCATTCATCTGGCATTTTCTTAGATTTCATTATCACATTAAACAACTTAGTGAGCCAACTTATACCCTTCCTTCCTAAACTTTTCCACACCTCAATAGGTATATTATCAGGTCCTACTGTTTTTCCATTTTCCATTCTCTTCAGAGCTTTCTCTACTTCAAACTCTTGGATTCTACGATAAAAAGTATAATTACGGTCTTCTTCTGCAGTATTAAGTCTGTCAGAGTTGTAAGTCAACTGATGCCCTTCGTTAAAAAGTCCTTGAAAGTAACTCCTCCATCGTGCTTGGATATCATGCTCCCTTACCAAAACATTACCCTCTTCATCTTTAATACATTTCACTTGATCTAGGTCCCTTGTCTTTCTTTCCCTACCCTTCGCAAGCTTGTAAATTTTTCTTTCTCCCTCCTTAGTTCCTAAAGATTGATATAATCCCTCAAAAGCTCTAGTTCTTGCTTCACTCACAGCCTTCTTAGCGTCTTTCTTAGCCGCTTTATATTTATCCCAAATTGCCTTATCTTTACATAAGTGCCACTCCTTATAACACTCTCTTTTAAACTTAATCCTATCTTGCACCTCCGCATCCCACCACCAAGATTCTTTACCCTTAGGTCCAACGCCTCTTGATTCTCCAAGTGTCTCTCTTGCTATATTCCTAATCCCTTTGGCCATCTCGTCCCACATATCATTAGCATTTCCTTTGACCTCCCAAAGCCTTTCTTCCTCTACTCTTCTTTGAAAATTCCTTTGTTGCTCATTCTTCAAAGACCACCACCTAATTCTAGGAATTGTTTTCTTACTCTTTCTTTCTACTCTTCTCATAACTCGTACGTCCAAAACTAAAACTCTGTGTTGGGTAGCCAAGCTCTCACCGGGTATGACTTTACAATTTGTGCAGAACTTTCTATCTGATTTCCTTACCAAGAAAAAATCTATTTGAGTACTTGACCCATGATTGTTTTCTACCTTAGAAAACAACAATGAGTAAATAATTGAGCACTCGAAAGTTTCAGATGCACTACCCATGACAAAAGATACTTCTCAATTGATGTCAATCGACATTCTAGGATTCACTAAAATGGCAACAAGCCCTATTATTGAGCTGCCATTATTGGATTATAAACTATTGCCTATACATATAAAAGATTATAAAATAATAGTAGGATGGTCTAAAGCTAACACAAAAGAAGCAAGCTTGGTGAAAAGCAAACAAGCAAGTCATTGAGAGTACAATCATGGTCCATTCATAATGGATCCACATCGGTTCTACTTATCTTTATTAGATACAGGCTAAAGCACAATTGAGATAGTCTAGCAAAAGACTATAAATCAAGCACTTCTTAGGAGGTAACCTAAGCATTTGTTTTTATCTAAGTCTTTGTTTAGTTGATTTATTGTCTTTTTTTTGTAGGTGCCAAATTTAGTGCAAACCTCAATTTTCCTTAATACTTCCATTATGAATGTTGAGATAAATTTTGGGGGTGAGAGATACTCTTTGAGTTGTGATAAAAAAAATTTCAAAATTCACTTTGTTTATCTTAAGTTTGGGGCAGAGAAATTCCTTTTATATGAACCTAAATGCAGGATTTTTGCATGATTTCTTGGATTGACTCTAAATTGCATAAACAATTTCTTGAATTGTTCTGGATTGCAAAGTTCAAAATTATTCTGAAATTTAAGTGTTTTCCTTATTCAATGAGGATATTAGTTGTGGATTATCTAATTTTTAGTAAGATATAGATATCTTCATAAGTAAAGTTTAGTTCTTTTGTGAATTTCATTGTAGGATGTGATAAAAAATAAAATTGAGCACTTGAAAAAAGGGTTTAGCTAGTGAACAATGATTGGCTCTCGAAAAGTTATAATAAAAGTGTGAAAAAAAAAAGAAAAATAAAGTGCCTAAGGTGAATTAAACCTTAGGGGTTGTTTGGTAGAAGGAACCTTTTTGGATTCCTGGGAATCTATATTTGGGAATGTCAAATTATTTTGTTTGGTAAAAAATTTTGTAACATGATTCCTAGGAACTTCAATTCCTGGGAATTGAATTTTGGGATACATTCCCATGAAAAGAATCCTTGGGTAAGGGGTGGGAATTGAAGATTCCCATGAAGGTGGCAATCCTTCTATATAATAAAATGACTAATTTGCCATTCATTTCTATCCTTCACCGATACTCTATTTTTATCCCTCATTCTCACCCTCTCATTTATGTAGGAATAAGAAAACGGAGCAAGCGCACCCTCCACCATGAAGCACCCACCACCTCGAGCAAGACCCACATTGTAAAGCCCTACTGCTAACAGCATCCACTGCATTGAGGCATTGCAATGCATTGCAAAGTCACCTTTGTTGCCTTGGGAGGGCAATTATAGCTATTTTTTAATTTATTTATTCTTTTAATATTTTATTTTTTTATTAAAAAATAAATAGATAAAAAAAAGAGATAATGGGCATTTTTGAAAAATTACCAAAGATTCTTAGGAAACTTAAGTATAACCAAATAGAAAAATAGAAGATTCACAAAATGTGTTACATAAAGATTTTCAATAATCTTAAATGCTAACCAAACACATTTTGCATAT
The DNA here is from genome assembly GCA_037074535.1 of Gleditsia sinensis. Classification (NCBI taxonomy): domain Eukaryota; kingdom Viridiplantae; phylum Streptophyta; class Magnoliopsida; order Fabales; family Fabaceae; genus Gleditsia; species Gleditsia sinensis. The sequence continues at coordinate 56,558,795 of CM073463.1, read as the reverse complement.
TCCTAGGAATTACCATTCCCATCAATATGTTTCCCAAGAAATATAATTCAAGAACAAAAAACTTTGTCGTAGAACAAACGAACCCTTAAATTTTATCCTTAATCCTACCTTTACCTTAGTCTTTCATTACAAACTAGTAAAGACCAAATGATCATTAGCTAATTGTAATATACTTTAGTGAAGAGAATGACAAAAAACAAATATATGAGATTTGAGAACTATTTTGATTGTTTTGTAAGCATAAACTTAACCATATATCATACAATGATTGATAAAGAGATTATACACACACACACATCCATTAAAGAATGATTTTCACATTTGAATTTAACATTTACTTGAATTACGTCCTGCTTTGAGTGAAGATATTGAAGCAATTTTTAAGGATTTGGGAACAATTATTCCATACACTTTGCATTCTTCTAGCTTGATATTTTTTGTTTGTTTAGAGATTCATTAATAGAATCGTATTAATTGTTGAGAATTATAGTAATTTCTTGGGTCTTGTTCTACTTGCTTGAGGATGAGCAAACACTTAAGTTTAAGGTGTGCTAATTCTCCATAAGAGAGTTATTTTGCCTTGATTTATACCTAAGCATTTTTTCCTTGAGTAAAGTAAGAAATTAGTTGAGCTTCTGGTTTATTTTTTTTATAATTGATGGATATTTGACCCAAGAATGTTTTCTTTTATAGATTGGATCTTGACATTTGATGAGAAAAGTAGGTTTTCAGACATGAAAATTACCTCATTTTTGGGATTTCTTGAATTAAGGTAACGGTCACAAAAAGAGCTTTCCAATGATATATATGGGCCTCGTAACTTATGTCACGCCCCTACTTTTAAGGACATGTGAAATACATACTTTACAGACAGATCTTTCCTATAATAGGTATAATACAAGCATTCATTATGGAAACAGATACAGATAAGTTCTCTCATGTAAACATAATGTACATACCAAGTTTATAAATATCAGAGTAGCAACAAAAGTAAGGATCCTGTCTGTGGCATATAGAGCATACTCTAGAGTACAAGTACAATATAAATCAAAATCTACGAACCTTGGAAACAAAATAGGCTCACCAGAGAATATGGCGCCTAATTGATCACATATCTGAAGAAAAATGACCATACTCTGTATTCTTATTTAAAAAATCTGAAAATATCGTGTAGTGAGTTTGACAACTCAGTAAACGGATAATACCTCACATAATCTCTTAGGTCAACAAATGGATGTACTCATATTTTAAAATTTGTCACATAGAAAATACAATTTGAAAGTACATCCATATAAGACCCGTATTTCAAATATTCTCAAAACAAAGGATATCCATATCCAAAACCATATACTGTACTATATGATCATTAAACAAATGTTGTTATGCATCAAAATATTTCACATGAAAACATTAGTTGGATCACATATCAGAACCACCATATCAGAGTTCAAGCCCTTCTGTACTTTGGCGGTGTAGGATTTGTTTATACTCAGCATCCCAGTTAAGATTTTCCCTACCACCATTCAAAAGGACATGTGAAAGGACTCTAATATGGGCCTTTTCCAAGCACACAACAAGGGAGGGAAAATCACATATCATATAGTCGACATCTCGCCTAGATAGAAGGCATCTTGCTCTTTTTTATATATCATATCCCGTGTGTTAGCTGTCACACGAGGTTAGCACCACCCCTTCTAACTGAGGTGTCAAGATGCACCAGGGCTAACATCACTTACTGTTAGCAAACAGTGTTTCCAAAAGGATTTCTCCACAAAAATCATATTTGCACATATGCCATATCATTCAAAACAGAGGTTTCATATAATTTAAATTTTTAGTCTTAGTACAATTCCTCTGTCAAAAAATTTTCAATCAGGATTATCACATATACATGTTTTTTCTAAGGCAATCTTATAGCTTTACAAATCAATGCCACATGCACAATATATTTCCTTTACCATATGATGAGAAATACATTTAAAATCACATATTCAATGAGTTTAAAAATTCATTTTTAAAACAATACTCTTCTTGAACTATATACCAGATAATAAACAAATAAGGTAATTTAATGCATTTTAGAGACATATAAAAGTATAAATAACTTGTAAACATAACCAATTATATATTTAAAGTTCAAAAAGAGCATAGGGTAAGTCATAGGAAGAATTATCTACTCACAAGGTAAGGCTTCAGGTTGGACAATCCTAAAATGTAATTTTTCAATCCAAATAGACTTCAAAAGAGTCCGGAGGGTCCAAAAACTTAGAAAATGACTTCGAGAGCTTAGTTAACCGATGGTCACTATGGCTAGAAATACTATTCACATTGGCAGAATCACTATTTATGTCGGGCGAAGTTACTGTTCACACCTACCAGAATCATTATTCACGTTAGTTGAAGTTATTGTTCATGACACTAAAAGTTGTCAAATGACTGTGAAACTTCATATACTATAGTTTATCTATTCTTGAATCGATCTACGGTGTTAAATTTTTAATTTAAAATCTCTAAATAGGAGTTTCAAGACTTACCTTTTTATAATATTTTTCTACCGATCTGTAGCGATTTTGCAGCTGATTTGAAAAATTATTCGGCCAATATCGTAGTACTCTTCGTCCTGAATCTAGTGGTACCGTTAGTTTTGAGATCGGAGGATCAAAGGTACTCCAGATCTAGAGAGAGAAAATGAGGAGAGAGAAAGTTACTATTTATTCGCCTTAGAAATTTTCTGTCTCTTTTTTTTAAATAATAATGGAGAGACCAATTAGCAATTTGTTAATTGTTAGAGAAAGTCTTAAAATTTTCATTATTTACATTTTGACCCCTAAACTTTTAGGAAATTATAATTTGACCCCAAAAATATTAATAAGTTTTTATTTTCATCCTTAAAACATTTTAATTATATCTCTACTCCTTTATTTCTTTAAATAATCCATACATATATGAAAATTACTAAATCTTAGAGTTGTTACAACTTAACCCAAAGCACAAAATTATAAAGGTCAAAATTTGGATCCTAATACTAGACTTACAATGCTAAATCATAAGCCAATGTTGCAACAAAATCACTCTCTCTAGATCTCGCAGTGTAACACCATGGGCTAACATCACGACAATCAAATTAGGATTTTTTTCACCACAATATAAATAGAAGACCTAAGAGAAACATATATAGGGGAGAGGTTTCTCACCCCAAAGGGGTTAGAATGACATTGAATTGAAGGAGGAAAAGTTGGAAGATCAAGAAATTGCAGTTAGAGATTTAGAGGCTTGCAAGAGTTTTTAAGTTCTATTCTCTTTTTCTTTATTCTCTTATTGTTTTCCTTCCTTGAAATCACACTTTCATTAGATAGTATGTTCTAGTTTAGTTTTTAAGGGATTAAATGAATCTTAATTATATAGTTCAATTCTAACTCTTCCTTAGCTTATGAATGACATTGTTTGAATTTTTTGTTTAATTCCATTCTTAATGCTTTTATTGTCTTTGCAAGCAAGTAGATGATTAGGGTTCAGTTGGTTATTCTTGATTAAGGCAATTGATTGATAGTACCATGAAATTAAAAAATTTAAAATTGATATTAATAGTTAGGCCACAAATAGATTGATTTGTACATTAAGATAGCAATATACCATCATAGCTTACATAACTGTAATTAAGCTTTGTCCCTAATTTCTGAATTACTACTCAATTACTCATATTTTCGGGGGTTTATCTTATAGGTAATTACTTTTATTTATCTTAAGAGATATTTATAAATAATTAAGTGTTTGGGTCAATAATTCAGTAATGTTAAATTAATTCAAGGGAAAAGTAAAGTTAGATAAAGTAATTGAGTGAAATTGAAATTCTTAGAACGTCATTCATTGATAGTTAGCTTGCACTTTTGTAGCTATATATTAGTTTGTTTATAAATTAGATAATTGTGTTTGAATGAAGTTGAGAAGTTAAACTTGGTCCTTAATTATGATTTTATTTGGCTCCCTGTGAGGGACAATTCTCTACTCATCCTTGATATAGCTTGCAATACGTGTGTTTTCATTATTGTATTACATTTAAATACTAACAATTATAAATTGTTGTAGCACAACAGTTGACTTTTGTTTGGGTTTCTATGAAAAATATGAAAAAAGCCTCATCTTAAAATGGTTTAGAATAATAAAATAGTAGTCCATTTTTGGCCTTGAGTTAGTTTTTTTACCTTTCTTCTAAACGATAGTCAACTATTGGTTTTCAATAGTTGGTTATTGGTCATAAAAAACAAATTTTAATGAAAAATACCAGCCTTTTACACCAATATTCACTGTAAAAAAATCCTTGAGTTTTTAAAGAATTTTTTTTAAGTTTTATGAGCTCATAAGTTCTTTACCCTTTTTACAAAAGTTCTCTAAGTCTAAGATACCTAAAGATATGAGCTTGAAGTCTTGATGGTTCCTTGACTTGATAGATACACTAAAAAGTTCTTTACTTTTTTGTTATCATCAAAACTTCATAGAGTGGATATTCCAAAGAAAATTTTCAAATGCTGTGACCTACTTTGGATATAGACTTATTTGTTGCCGCTTATGTTGTTGGGATAAAAGAAGTATAAAAAAAAGGCATCAATAGTCACAACGACCTTGAACTGGTCATCTAAATGCCTTCACCATAATTTAGGAGCTGGGTGTAAGTTAGGTGGGAAACATTTATAGCATTTAGTACGTCAATTTAGAACTAAGTGAACGGTAACATCTCTAATTTCATTTCTTTTATTAATAAAGGTACATAAATATTTAATTAAGAAAAAAAAATTTATTAAACAATTTTTAGATATCTAAGGAAATATAAGCCTTAGAAATTCTTCACCTTATGTGTATGCATATAAAATGTTTCTAACATTAAGGGAATAAGTAAAGAGAGAAAACCTAATAGGAAAAATTAGAAATAACATACTAAAGAGAGGTGAAATTCTTAGGTAAAGAAGATAAATTTTCTGGAAGTAAGTAAATGTCTTAAAATTTCAAGTAAATTAGATTAGGATAATTTTTCCTAATTCAAGAGTTAGAGTTACTAAGTTTAACATCTCTATCCATACATTGGGTTTTCACCTATAGACACTTCATATAGAGTTTTTTTCACTTCACATGAGTTTCTAACAAGCCAATTGGATAGCCCAAGCAAGAAATAAAACATAAACTTGGACTAGGATATAAAAGTTGGACCGATAGCCCAAAAATCATGAAAATGTGATCAAACCTTCCATGAAAGGTAGAATTTTAGTCAAAGCAAAGGAAATAGACAAGAATTAACCCAAATCTAAGAGGGAAAAATAAGAACCATGTGAGGAAATAGTAGTGTCATAACAATAAAGATTAGGTCACATGGCATTAGGACAAAACATCTATATCCTACATTTATAATTTCAACAAATTAGTAATAATACATGGCATTGGACAAAACATCTATATCCTACATTCATAATTTCAAAAAGTAGGTAATAACACATGGCATTATGATAAAACATCATTACCCTACATAAAGAATTTTAGCCAAGAAAGAGAGATTCAAGGGCTAAAAATTTGCCACTTAGAAAGGTAAACCTATCATACTTGAGTGAGACAAAAGAAAAAGGAAATGAGTACCTAAATCAAAGGGACCTTGTCCCTTGTCTTAAGAAAATTTTATCATGATTTTCAAAATACAAATCTCATTTTGCTATGCATATCTTGACTAAGGGAGAGGAAAACAAGAACATGAGTTGTCTTTCTCCAAAAAAACAACTAAGTGCATCCTAATTGTGATAAGGTAGACCCATGATTATGAAAGGTGAACCACTTGATAGTTTATTTAAGCAAAACCCACTCTTATAACATTATAATTTCGTCCAAGTGAGGGAAAGAAAAAATAGAAGTAAGGTAGAGTGAGGAAATTAGAGAAAGAGGGGAAAAGAAAGGAAAGAAGAAGAAGGAGAAGTCTAGAGGACTAAGTACTCAAGGTAAGTTAGCTTAATCTCCACTTAAATCCATATTTTCTCTTTATTCTTAGGGATCAAAACTCACCCTCCTTCTCTTATTTAAGCTACTGAAAAAGTTAAAGGAAGAGAGGAATCTTACCACTTCCTTCAAAGGAAAACAAGAAAAATAATTCACTAAGTGAGCTAGGGAGATCTTTAGGTAGATTTAACAATATCTCTTTTTGAAGAAAAGTTTTGAAATTTGTAACATTTATATGGGATTTTGATCTTAGAACTTTGATGAAATTTATAATATTTACTACTTTGATGATTGGCCATGGATGTTGCTATATCATGTTACATGTTGATCTTGCATGTGATGGATGTTTTGAATACTTCGGTTGGTATGGAAAGTTATGCATAGATATGGCTATGGGTGGCAAAAATTTAGGGCTTTTATGCTACTGTTGAATATGGTAAAAATGGATGGAATATGTTTAGCTTGGTAAATTAAGTATGGTCTTAAACACCTAAGGGAAAACCATGAGAAATTTCTGTTGAGAAACACCCTTAATGATGCATCATTTGATTCTGTTTTTCTTTTGAAATGGATGATGGAATATGTTAAATTAAGTAAGAAATATAATTAAATGTTGAGATGACTAATTCTATGGTTAAGTGGAAATTTGGAAGAACAATGGAAGATGAATTAATAAAAGGATGAACTAGAACTTTAGAAAAGGCTAGACTAAGAAATTTGGATTTTGGAGTAATCAGGGAAGCTTTTGTTTTTGAAATTATGGGTTAAGAATTAAAATAAATAGGTAACATGAAAAATGTAGATATATGTCTCGTAGATTTTTAGCCACTAGAAGCACCCAATTTGAAGTTCAAATAAGGGAGATATAGTCAGATTGGTAAGCAGTCGTCAGAAAATGGTTAACCAAGGAAGAATCTATTAGGTAAGCTTTTGTGTTTGAATTTCTGAGAAAAATCTATAGGGAACTAAAATAAATAGTTAACATGAAATATATATATATATATATATATATATATATATATATATATATGTATATGTCTCAAGAAATTTTATCCACTGGAATCATTCAATTTAGAATCCATATTAGGAAGATATGGTCAGATTAGTAAGCAATGGTCAGAAACTAGCTAATCAGGGAAGAATCTGTTAAGTATGCTTCTATATTTGAATTTTTGGGCAAAATTTGTAAGTCATTAAAGGAAATTGTTAACATAATAAATATAGATACTTGTCTCACGGATCTATAGGCTCTAAAATCGCTTAATTTAGAGTCCATATAAGGGAGATATGTCTAATTAATGAGTAAAAGTCAGAATCAGTCTAAAATCCAGGGTGATAAATGTAACCAATTTTGTTTTCGATTTTCTGAAAATAATTCATAAGGAATCTGAAAAACCTATTAACATTAAATTTGTAGATAATTGTCTTAGCTATTTATAGGCTTTAGAATCAACTTAATTGGAGTTCGTATGAGCGAGATATGGTTGAATAAGTGAGGAAAGGTCACAGAATATGGCCAGGCCATGTTCTAGGTTGTTTCAACACGGGTAGGCCGTATTCAGGAATGTTTTTGAGTATGTTTGAAGTTTTTTTAAACATAGCCATGTCCTGAAACATGAAGAGGCTGTGTTGGGAGTGAAAAAGCTTATTTTTAACATTTTTCTACCATAAATGAACCTTATTAACTATAGGGTAATAATAGAAACCAAGTTGGAGAAGAATGCATAAAATTTGTGAGAACATGTGTTGGAAATGATATAATAAGGAGAAAAGTAACTAGAGGCCAAGCATAAAGAAAATGAAAAGATGAAAATAATATTTAAAGAAAAGAAGAAGAATCTTATGAATAGAAATAATAAATAACTAGTGTATGCCCTAGCCATTGCCATTGCATGAACTTCTTACCATCTTAATTGTGTAATTTTGACATAGAAATATTTTATAAAGAGATATTCAAAAATGGTTATGATCATGACGTGATTGCATTTTACCAATAATTTTTGGTAATGATTATACTTTGATGATAAATTATGGCATGTGAGTATAATGAACATACTTGCTATTGAAATCATATTTTTGGCTATTAATGTGAAAAGAAAAGAGACGATCATGGTCACATGGCAGTCTGTGTCGTGCACCAATAGGGGACTCCTTACTCACGGCTATGATTATGCTAATGAGAAAAGAAAGAGAATGTGTGCTATGTTGGACGAAGCAAGAAAAGTCCGTACCGGAGAGTATAAAGTTCTCACCCTGACCAAGGTAGCTTGTTATGAAAATAGGTTGATAGCCATTATATGATATTCTGAAAATAGTTATTCATGACATACATATCATTACTGCACCATTTTCATGTGCATAGATAAAGTGCATTCATGTGACTTAAGATATTTGTTGTAGCTTATACAGATGAATATGATGTGACGAGCATTATTGATGATTATTATGATTTATTATTGAACCTACTGAGATTTAATTCTCACTATATTTCCATATCATGTTTAGAAAGCTAGTTATGCAAATTTTTCTATGGCTCTAGCTCTTAGTGTACGTTGGATCGAGTTACTTTATGTTGGGCAGATCCCAGAAATTAATAAGGTGTTTGTAGTCAAGTTGGCTAAAATCCCAGTAAAGGTGCAACCACCCGTACCCGTATCTCCAGAATTGGTTAACATGGATGAATAAGATGTATATATATATATATATATATATGTGTGTGTGTGTGTGTGTGTGTGTGTGTGTGTGTGTGTGTGTGTGTGTGATTTTTGTACGGATGTTTTTAATTAATGATGTGTATGTGAACCCAGAATTGTATCAGTGTTAATGGTATACCATAAACCTTAATTATGCTTGGTTAATTTAACTGAATGTTATTATGAGTTAAATATTTAGAAGTAAAGAGGTAATGACTTTGTTGAATTTTAAAATATATATATATATATATATATGTCTATATGTAAAATAAAAATATGGAGTTGTTACACAACTGGTATTAGAGAAGGTCGATCCTAGATGGCCAGTGGGTGGATGGTTATCTGAATCAATCTTATAATGTCTTAATTATGTTGTGGTTGTGCTGTGTAAGGGATCTGTGATTTCATATAGGTAAGAAATTACTAGTGTTTTCTATCTATATGCCAATGTGGTGTTATGACTGCTGTTAAATATTTTTAAAACTAACTATTGGGCTTGATCACCTCAATAGCAGCATAACTTTATTTTTACCACAATAGAAAATGGCACCATCAAGGATGAATCGGGCAAATAATGCAGAGGAAACCCTGCACAACCTTACCACGGCAATTCGAGACCAACTCATGAGCACCAACCAAATTCTACAATACGTCTAGAATGCTAATAACTCGAATGGTGAGAAAGGTGCTAGTAACCGGATGGCAGGGAATGATAACGACATATTTGAGTTCCTAAGGACTATACCAACTTCTTTTCAAGGTGGCTTTGACCTGATTATAGCTGAAAGGTGAATAAGGAAACTGGAAAAAATCTTTGAAGTGATAGGCAGTACTAAGGAGCAGCAAGTTATCTTCGCTGCATATATGCTGAAAGATGAAGCAGAATACTGGTGGTGTAGAGCTAGAGAACTTTTAGGTCACTAGGGAAGGTAGATCACCTGGCAGGTGTTCAAAGACACCTTTTAGGAAAAGCACTTCCCAAGTACTGTGTAGGTGGAGAAGGAGATCGAATTTCTCCAACTCAGGCAGGGCAGCATGATCATAGACCAGTACATCGCGAGGTTCGAGGAGTTGTTTAAGTTCTCCTCTTACCTGCGATTTAACCCCAATAAAGCATTGAAGGCTATTAATTCAAAGCAGGATTGAACCCAGAGATAAAGAATGCTGTTGTAGCTATGGAGATCAGAAAGTTTGTACCTCTGATAAATAAATACAGACTCCTAGAGAAGAGCTTGAGGGTAGTGGAGGATAAGAAACAAAGATGAAACTTCTGGAAAATGAAGAATGGGCTACAAAACTCTAGCAGAAATGTTAGAGGAAAAGGACAGGGTACTGGCAAAAGGTAATGACTACAAGTCCCCGAACAAATCAAGATATGAGACAAAATACTTACAGCTCAAAGTCGACAAAAGAGTTACTATAATAAGATACATAGACCTCTGGATTTTGAATAAGGAGATCATGTATTTCTGAAGGTTTCTCCGACTACTAGAGTTAGTAAGTCTCTCAAAACAAGAAAGTTAAGTCCATGATTTTTAGGACCCTACCAAATTCTGAGGAAAGTGAGGATGTTAGCATATCAAGTTTTCCTTCCACCTAATTTTTCCAACCTACATAATTTTTTTCATGTATCACAGCTTCAAAGTATCTTCCAAATTCATCACATATAACACGAGATAAACCAATCCAAATAAAGGAGGACATGACATACGAGCTAGTACCGGTATCCATATTGGACACCAACATGAAGCAATTGAGGAATAAGACCATTCTCCTGGTTAATGTGTTATGGGAAGGTTTAACTCCAAAAAAAGCAACTTGGGAGCTGAAAGAAGTTATGAGGAAAAAATATCCGCAATTGTTCTTATTAGTTAATTTCTGAAATTTTGTGGACAAAATTTCTTTTAGGGGGAGAGAAATTTAGCATCCCTAATTTCATTTCTTTTATTAATAAAGGTACATAAATATTTAATTAAGAAAATAAAATCTATTAAACAATTTTTAGATAACTAAGGAAATATAAGCCGTAGAAATTCTTCACCTTATATATCTGCTTCTATTGTTACCATTGAATGTATGCGTCAAATTAATTTTTAAACACTCAAGTAGGTCACCTCATCCTTTAGATCTCCTTAGGTTGCCTTACCCTTATTTCTATTTTCACTTATTTTCTCAATCAATTTCTTTTATTTCTCATCATTTTTTGTCTATTTCATTCATCATCTTTTTTTTCTTTTATAGAAATATGCAGTGAGTGAATTTTATTCTCCATCTCACTAGGGTAAAGCCAGCTAGGTACTCATACTAGGGCCTTTTTGGTGCCTTGAAGGGGTACTCAGAGTGAAAACTCTTTGGGTTTTATATTCCCTCATTTTTTACCTCTCCCAGCCTTTGTACTCTCATAGTATTAAAAATAAATAAAGGCATACAATTCACAACACAATAGGAGAGATATTTTTCGAAAAATTAGAGGTTTAATCCTAGAAGAGAGAAACTAAAATTTAAACTACCTATTTCATATCTTATTGTGCATCACATGTTCATGAGCTAAAATTAACCTATATTACATCAATCTATCTCTAAAACAGCAAACTATATGATTATGCAATAAAACAAAAGAGATGTGATATGTACAGTATATACATGCAAAAGACAACTAAATCAGCCAGTGCAAATCAAAAGTTAAAGTCTATTCCCCCATGCTTAAACTTGACATTGTCCTCAATGTCAATAATAAAGAAAGAACAAGCAAAGGGATAAGTGATTTACTTGCTCACTAGTCGTCTGGAGGAGAAGGTGGAGGATTTTGGCTTAGGTGCCAGTTGTACCAACCATTCATCATTCCCTGCATGATGTGGATTGATTCTTGCATTGCATGCAGGGTAGCTATCTGCGATAGTTGCTCTACCTCAATTCGGCTGAGCCGTGAAGAGATGGAGTCCTGATCCTCTATGGGAGCATATGATGTACTTGTACAGTCAGTAAAATGGGAAAGGGGCGGGGGTGGGGGTGGTAGAGCCGAAAGTGGCTCATGGGGGAAGTCATCCCCCTCAGAATCATCATCACCTTCTCTACCCTCTTCTAGAGGATAGATCCAAATCTCTTCACTAGTAACTGCAGTCCTAATGGGGTTAGGGAAGCGAAAGATATTATGGCCTCTGAGATGCAACCAATAGTCAGCATTTCTTTTCACAATTAATTTCATATGCAAACAAGATTATAAATCAATCCTACTGCTGCCGACTATTGGTTGCAAACCTTGGAGATTTACCTCAAATCCTAGCCCTCTAGCTATTACAGTCACTAGTCCCCCAATGACCACTTTTCCATTCATGGCATTACCTACCCTGGCCAACTATTGGGCCATGAAGGCGCCAGTATCCACCTTATGATCGTGTATCATGGCCCAAAAAACCAAAGCTCTCTTTTATTTGCAACTCCATCACTTTCAGCTCTACCAAAAAGGTATGGTCCATCAAGCACTGTAAATATCTAAAAGTGGGATTACAAAGAAAAGAGACTTTTGAACTCGATGCATCATATTGCCCCCCAACAGAAATAGAGTTCCAAAAATGTTGGGCAAGAAAACTTGAGGGGACTGATCTGTCTCCCCTGGGAGGCAATGTAAATAATGCATTAAATTCAACCAATGTTAAACTAAATGATCGGTCAAATAGTCTAAAGTTAATGCAACCCTGGTCGACGTCGGGACCCCAAAACAAAACCACATTAACTGAACTAAAAAACTCTAAGGTGGTCTTAGCATAGGCCAGGTAACATAGGCCAATGAATGTAGTCCACCCAATCCTATCAACTAGGTAGTGGACATTAGTTAAAAGACCTAACCGATCCAAACATTCATCATCCATGGGTACTCAACATTCCCCGTTTAACTAGAGTATCATATCGTGTCCATTGACTATCATCAACAAACACAATACCATACTCATTTATTTGGTGAGGAAGTTAGGACGGTATTTGAATTCGTCCTCTATGTGGTTGTTGGGATTGGGAGGATGATTGGCCAGTTCTGGCTCTTTTCGGACCCATGTTTGATGATATGCAATTCAAGATATAATAGGGAGTGGGGTGAGCAAGGCCAAAAACTAATTAATCAAGCAATGCAGTCACACTGTAAATTAGGACACCAAAATTTTCAAATGCAAAGCAGAAATTAGTCCAAGCAAACCAGGAAATTTTAGCAAGGTTATTTCAATTTTAGTTGGTTATCATGCAATTAAAACTTCAAGTAATCATTCATATGTGCAACAAACCAGTAATAGTGCATATTAAACCAAGTCCAAAATCAAAATTCAAATAATTATCCAAAATCAAGATTCAAGCGACCAGTGAAGTAATGCAACCAACCAAGTAACCAGCAAATTGAGTAACTAAGTTTTCCAAATACTGCAGTTTTTTAGCTAAAATTAATCAATGAGTCCCATGCAAATAAACCATCCATCAATTCTAAATAGTGGGAGGGAAATTTAAATGCAGCAAGTCCAGCAAGTGAAGCTCAAGTGAAGTAAGAAAAAGCATAAAATTAGGCAACAAATGTGAGCAATGGCGGACAAGTAAAGTGCAGAAAGTTCAACGCATTAAACCAGCAAATTGAAACCAATTGTAGAAAGCAAAACTAGCCCAATTCAAAATCAATTACCAAGTGCAAAATGTCCAATCCAGAATTTTAAATAAATGGCAAGAAATCTGAAATTACCTGAGTGAAGTATGATGAGATGCAGCAATGTGCTTCTAGTAGCCAGTAATGCAATGCAGTAAAGGTAATGCAAGGGAAAGGGGCATGGGGCTTCGGGTTATGGGTGGGAGATGATGCTTGGAGGAGGATGGGTTACTGGTGAAGGTTTTGTAGGGATTGTATAGGCTACGGGTATTTGGGAAATTTATGGGTTTGGGTTAGTGGAGAGTATAGGCTAGGTTTGTTTATGGGGGTGGTGTTTAGAGTTGGCTTAGAGAGAAATTTTGGGAAAGTGGTAGGAGTAGAGTGGAAACAGGTTGGGGAGAATAGTGAGGGGCTCGGGTTTTGGTGTGCTGGTTAGGGCGTGGGTAATGCAGGGGAATTCGGGTTTGGGTGTGCAAGGAAGTGGAAGAGCCGGGTGAGGGAGATGGCTATGGGTTACTGGTGTGCAGGGGAACGGTTTCTAGGTATAGGAAAGCAAGGATTTGGGAGGCTAAATTCGGGTGTTTTTCTTGGCTAGGGCACGGGTAGATTTGGGTATAGGTGAAGAAGGTTGAGGAAGAAGATGGAGTTTTGAGTTGCAGAGGGAAGAGGGAAAAGAGCACGGGAACTTTGGGAATAACACGGGCTAGGGCATGGTGAGAATGAGGTGAGACACGGGAGAAGAAAAGAAGAAAAAGAGGGAAAAATGCTTACTTGGGCCCGAAGCACAGTCATGCTTCTCAGCACTGCCCACCCGATCTTCGGGTTGGATTTTGGAATTTCTAAAAAAGTGGCCCGTGTTGGATGGCACGAGGAGGAAGTGCTTAGCATAACATGAAGCACGGCCGTGGTAAGAGACACGACCAGGCCGTGCTTCGCGCTGGAATCCCAGAATCTCTAAATTTGGCCCGTGTTGAGGAACACGGGCAAGGGGTGCTTGGACCTATGGACTAGGGCACAACTGTGTCCTGTGACATGGCCTACCCGTGCTTAGTGCTGGAAGTACCAAAATCTCCAAATTGTTGCCTGTGCTTGAAGCATGGGCATGCCCTGTGGCACGAGCTGCCTGTGTTTGGTGTTGGAACTCACTTTTCTTCGAAATTTGCTATAGTTTTTTATTCTCTTTGATTTCCTTTGATTTTCATCCTTTTATATAACCTTGGGAATATAGGAATTTACCTATAAAACATATGGAAACACTCATCAAACCTATAACCTAAGAAATCAACTAAAATTAAAGATAAAAACAAAACCAAAAGCAATGAAACTAAACAAAAAGAAACTCAAAAATTAAAATGTGGGTTGCCTCCCTGAAAGCGCTTGTTTAAAGTCATTAGCTCGACTCCTTTTCATACTTTTACTCAAGGAGGCTTGAAGAGAGTTTGAATAACTCTTTTTGCTATCCATTGCCTCTTAGTATGATGCTTGAGGCTTTGTCCAATAGCCTTCAAAATTCCTTTTAGCTCATTCATTTCTTCCTTAGCTCCATTGAGGTTAAGAGGAGGTGGCTTAGGTTTTACTTTTGGAGCTTGGATTGCCTCCTCACAGCAAGTGGGTTAGAAGGAGGAAAATTCATGGCATTATCATTCATATTAGGTTCAGGTTAGACAATCATACAGCAAGATTCATTTAGAGATGGAGGGTTCATAGTATCATTCAAATTAAATTCTAATTTTTCATCCCCTACATTCAAAGAAAGCTTTCCATCTTTTACATTAATATTTGCACCAGCTGTAGCTAGGAAAAGTCTTCCAAGAATGATAGGGATTTTGTCATCTTTCTCCATTTCTAAAATAGCAAAATAAATCAGTATATAAAACTTACCCACCTTTAGAGGAACATCCTCTAATATACCTATTGGATGCTTGATGGATCGGTCAGCCAAATGAAGAGAAAGGGTGGTAGGCTTCAAGTCACCTATTTGAAGCTTCTTGCAAACCGAAATAGGCATGAGACTTACACTTGCTCCAAGGTCACATAGGGCTCTGTCAATTTTCATATCACCAACAGAGCAAGGAATAGAGAAGCTTCCGAGATCCTTAAGCTTTTGAGGCAGCTTATTTTGGATTAATACACTTGATCCCTCTGTTAATGCCATGCTCTTCAATTTTCCTCTTGTTTGAGAGGATTTCATTCAGAAACTTTGCATAAGAAGTCATTTAGGAGATGGCTTCTAGGAATGTGATATTGATATTGAGCTTCTTCAAAACATCCAAAAACCTCCCAAACTGCTTCTCTAACTTAGCCTTAACCAATCTTTGAGGAAAAGGGATTGGTGGCTTGTAAGGTGCATGAGCCATATATTTGGGCTCTTCTTCCTTCTTTTCCTCTTCTTCTAGTTCCTCTTTTCTTCTCTTCTCAGATGCAGCCTGAGGTTCATCTTCTTTTACATCTTCACTTTTCTCAGATTCAACCAACTATTTATCACTCCTCAAGGTAATAGTATTGCAATGCTCTCTAGGGTTCTCAGTCTGGCCTAAAAGTCTGTTAAAGTTCCTGTTAGATATGCTTGCTTGCTATTCTATTTGAGTTTCTAGAATCTTACTATGAGTAGCAAGTGAGTTAACCTTAGAGGCTAAATCTTTTATAGCTTCATTCATTGAGTGGTGTTGGGCTCTAAATTCATCATTTTGCTTACTTTGTGTGGTGATGACATTTTCCATTAGAGCCTCCAAATATGACTTTGACTAAGGATGAGTATTAAATGGCCTCCAATTTTGGAATCCAGGAGGTTGTCTAAAATTATTCTGAGGCTGATTCACATTAGGCTTGTGTGAGAGATTCAGGTGGTTCCTCCAACCTAGGTTATAGGTGTTGTTGTAAGGATTTTTTTTCTGATTATTCACAAAACTTACCTGCTCACAATTCTGAGGAGCATAGTTTCCAAGCTGGCATTCATTGGCCACAACCAACACCTCCACAAATCTCACATGCAGAAGATGGAGAGGAACCAACGGCATTGATGCTTAATTTATCTAATTTCTAAAACAATGCATCAACCTTAGAAGTTAGATTATTAAATGCATCTACTTCATACATACCTGATGGTTTTCTTAGTTGCCTCTCACTAAACCATGAGTAATGATTTTGAGCCATATCTTCAATCAGCTCAAAGGCCTCATCCATTGTTTTGTTCATCAAAGCTCCTCCAGCTACAGCATCTACAGACATACAGGTGTTGTAGATTAGTCCATTGTAGAACGTATGGATTATAAGCCACTTCTCTAACCCATGGTGTGGGCATATTCTGAGGAGCTCTTTAAATCTCTACCAAGTTTCATACAAAGACTTGCCATCTTTTTGAGCAAAAGTAGTGATTTGGTTCTTAAGTTGGGCTATCTTACTTGGTAGAAAGTATTTGGCCAAGAAAGCTTGAGAAAGCTGCTGCCATGTAGTTATTGACCCTGATGGGAGGAAATGCAACTATGCATGGGCCTTGTCCCTTAGAGAGAAAAGGAATAGCCTCAGTTTGATGGCATCAGAAGATACTTCATTCATCTTCAATGTGTCACAGTACTCCAGAAACACTGATAGATGGAGATTGGGGTCCTTAGTAGGTGACCCTCCAAATTGATTATGCTGAACCATCTATAGAAGAAAAGGTTTCATCTCAAAATTTTTGGCCTCAACAACTAGTCTAACAATACTAGGATTCAGGCCATGAGCATCCGGGGTGGTGAAATCCTTAAGAGAACAGTTATCTCTCTCCGCTAAGGTAGGTGCAGAATGTTCTTGCTACTGTCTCCTTCTTCTCCTTCGTAGTGTGCGTTCAATTTTAGATTAAATTCAGCGACGAACTCACGTTCTCTTCGCATAAAAGAGAAACACACCTATAAAGGAAGAAAAGAAGCAAAAATCAACAAGATAAAATTATGTAGAAAAATTGAAAGAAAGTTATCTAGTCTAGCTATTTCGTAATATATCTAATTTGACTATTGTTCCCCAGCAACGGCACCAAAAACTTGTTGTGTATGTTTTATAATTAACCGCAAGCACATGGCATAGCTGTAGCTAGTCCGACAAGTATGGGTCATATCTCACAGAAAATAATGTCAACTACTAGAATTATACGAAATATGCTATCTAAATAGATGTAATGCGATAGAAAGTTTGTCATAATTAAACTAATAAGTAATTCAATTAATAAAAGCCAACGGTTAGGGTTCACTGCACTTATGATATTCAACATTCAACATGTACCTCTAATTGCAATTATCTAGATAATTGGGGATGGTTTAGTCTTAATTAACTAGCAATCTCTTTCAAGTATTACTAATTGTACCTAGGTTAATCCAATTGCCTACTTTCATGGTTTTTAGTTTAACTTAGGTCCATTAAGTTCTATGCCAACCATGGAATACAATTACTCGATTTTCTTGTGCCCACTAATTGATTCATTCCTAAAGAACCTTAAACTACTTTCGTGATTAAGATATCCCTAATTAACTATTAGGTTCTGGTATTAATTTTTACCTTTCAATCCATCAATTAATATCCTAAGACGTGATAAAACATTGGCCAGACATTCATCAACTCATATAATCAATGCATAATAGTCAATCCTAATTAACCATGGATAATACAATTAGGGTTCCACAATTCAATTCAATAGTTCAGCATCATCATACCATAAGTGGGTTTACCAAAACCCTAGATCATATATACTCAAGCATAATAAAATCAGAAATCAAAATCATATTCATTAAGTAAACCATTAAAGTTCAATACAATCTAAAAGAAAGGAGTAGAAGAAGAAGAAAGTGCAGAATAGAAAGATATAACCTAGTTTGCAGAATGTAATAGAGATACAATGTTGAACATGAAAGTAACACTAATTCTACTCTAAACCTAATTTAATGGTGTTTCCTAAGCCTAAAACTAAGTAAAAGTGAATATGAATGAGTCTGGATAGTCTTGGTTGTGCTTCCCTATGTATTTATAACAACTTGGCTGCTCAAAACCCTAAAAATCACGTGGTGTACAGACACGAAGCATGGTCATGCTTCATGACACGGCCTGGCCATGGTTCGAGCTGGAAATCTTGGAAATTCTCTATTTCTTGCATAGAGCACATCCTGGCCATGCTTCATGAACAGAGCACAGCCTGGTCGTTCTTCATGCACATCAAACACGGCCTGCCCGTGCTTTAAGCTGCCAGGCTCAAAATTTGCCAATTTTTGGTGTGTTGCCTCCTTGCTTCCTCCTTAACTTGTTCTAAGTCCTCACAGCTCTTTACATAATTGTTTTCCATTGCTTATTGACCTCTTTTGCTCACCTACAAGTATAAAACCAACCAAAGCAATACCCAGAGCAAAGCATAACCAAAAGCAGGGGAATAATCAGAAGTTTCCTTTAAATTAGGGGATAAAATATAATCATTAAGCACTCAAATTTCCCCTTTATCAATTTGTCACTTAAAAAGGCAAACATATCATACATGAGTAAGACAAAAGAAAAAGTAAATGAATCCCTAAATCAAAGGGACCTTGTCCCTTGTCTTAAGAATATTTTATCATGATTTTCAAAATACAAATCTCCTTTTGCTATGCATATCTTGACTAAGGGAGAGGAACACAAGAAAATGAGTTGTCTTTCTCCAAAAAGCAACTAAGTGCATCCTAATTGTGATAAGGTAGACCCATGATTATGAAAGGTGAACCACTTGATAGTTTATTTAAGCAAAACCCACCCTTATAACATTATAATTTCGTCCAAGTGAAGGAGAGGAAAAAAAGAAGTAAGGTAGAGTGAGGAAACGAGAGAAAGAGAGGAGAAAAGAGAAAGGAAAAAGAAAGAGAAGTCTAGAGGACTAAGTACTCAAGGTAAGTTAGGTTAATCTCCACTTGAATCTATCTTTTCTCTTTATCCTTGGGGTTCAAAACTCACTCTTCTTCTCTTATTTAAGTTGCTAAAAAAGTTAAGGGAAGGGAGGAATCTTACCACTTCCTTCAAAGGGAAACAAGAAAAATAATTCACTAAGTGAACTAGAGAGATCTTTAGGTAGGTTTAACAATATCTCTTTTTGAAAAAAAAAGCTTTGAAATTTGTAACATTTATATGGGATTTTGATGTTATAACTTTGATGAAATTTACAATATTTACTACTTTGATGATTGGCCATGGATGTTACTATATCATATTACATGTTGATCTTGCATCTAATGGATGTTTTGAATACTTCGGTTGGTATGGAAAGTTCTGCATAGATATGGCTATGGATGGTAAAAATTTAGGGCTTTTATGCTGCTATTATGTATATTTGAATATGGTAAAAATGGATTGAAGATGTTTAGGTTGGTAAATTAAGTATGGAATATGTTAACTAAGGAAGAATCTGTTAGATAAGTTTCTGTATTTGAATTTTTGAGAAAAATCTATAGGGAACTAAAATAAATAGTTAACATGAATATATATATATATATATATATATATATATATATATATATATATATATATATATATAGCTAACTAGGAAAGAATCTGTTAAGTATGCTTTTATGTTTGAATTTTTGGGCAAAATCTGTAGGGAATTAAAGAAAATTGTTAACATAATAAATAATAGATACTTGTCTCACGGATCTATAAGCTCTGAAATCACTTAATTTGGAGTCCACATGAGGGAGATATGACTAATTAATGAGTAAATATCATAATCAATCTAGAATCCAGGGTGGTAAATGTAAGCGTTTTTGTTTTCAACTTTTTGGGAATAATTCGTAAGGAATCTGAAGAAATGATAAATATTAAAGTTGTAGATAAGTGTTGTAGATTTTTATAGGCTTTCGAATCACCTCAATTGGAGTTTGTATGAGGGAGATATGGTTGAATAAATGAGGAAAGGTCACAGAGCACAGCCAGGCCGTATTCTGGGTTGCTTCAGCACGGGTAGGCCATGTTCAGAGCTGTTTTTGAGTATGTTTGAAGTATTTTTCAAGCATGGCTGTGTCCTGGAATATGACCAGGCTGTATTGGGAGTAGTAAAGCTTATTTTTAATATTTTTCTACCCTAAATGAACTTCATTAACTATAGGGTAATAATAGAAATCAAATTGGAGAAGAATATTTTATAAAGAGATATTCAAAAATGGCATGTGAGTATAATTTTGTCATGAAAATATTTTATAAAGAGATATTCAAAAATGGTTATGATCATGACGTGATTGCATTTTACCAATGATTTTTGGTAATGATTATAATTTGATGATAAATTATGGCATGTGAGTATAATGAACATACTTGTTATTGAAATTATATTTTTGACTATTAATGTGAAAAGAAAAGAAAAGAAAATAGACGAGCACGATCACATGGCGGTCCGTGTGGTGCACCAGTAGGAGATGCCCTACTCACGACTATGATTATGCTAATGAGAAAAGAAAGAGAATCTGTGCCATATCGGACAAAGCGAAAAACGCTCGTACCAAAGAGTATAAAGTTATCACCCTGACTGGGATAGCTTGTTATGAAAATAAGTTGATAGCCATTATATGATATTCTGAAAATAGTTATTTATGACATACATATCATTACTGCACAATTTTCATGTGCATTCATGTGACCTAAGATATTTGTTGTAACTTATACAAATGAACATGACGTGACGAGCTTTATTGATGATGATTATGATTTATTGTTGAACCTACTGAGATTTAATTCTCACTATATTTCCATATCATGTTCAAAAAACTAGTTATGCATATTTTTCTATGACTCTAACTCTTAGTGTACGTTGAATAGAGTTACTCTATGTTGGGTAAATCCCAGAAATTAATAAGGTGTTTGTGGTTGAGTTGGCTAAGATCCCGATAAAAGTGCAACCACCCGCACCCGTATTTTCAGAATTGGTCAACATGGATGAATAAGATGTAGATATATATATATATATATATATGTTTGATTTTTTACGGATGTTTTTAATTAATGATGTGTATGTGAATTCAGAATTGTATTAGTGTTAATGGTATACCATAAATCTTAATTATGCTTGATTAATTTAACTGAATTTTATTATGAGTTAAATAGTTAGAAGTAAAGAGGTAATGACTTCGTAAAATTTTAAAAAATATATATATGTATATATGTAAAAAAAAATATGGAGTTGTTACATGAACTAAGGGAGAACCATATTTGTATTGATGGTCTGATGATACATCATAAACCGGTTTTGATTGCTAGATAAGGTGTCTTCTCCTTCTTAAATTAAGCCAATCATGAACGAAGGGGATAACTTATACCAACTTATACACTTGTCCCATAGTCAGTTGCATCGGTCCTACATACAATAGAAGGAGACTACTAAGAATACATCCCAATGGTCCTATGAAACACTGACTTATTCACTTATCCTAGTTATGTCGTTGGTCTTGGGGACCACAAGGGCCATAATAGGCATATGTGTGGGTAAAGGTGCCTCTGCTTATCCTTCCCTATTATGCGGTCAGATCAACACCTCAATGACCTCCACCTTATCTTCCTTTGTGGATTCACTTAATGTAGACATTTCCTTCTCCCCCAAATCATTAACCCACATTTGTTCACCTTATGAGAGACTAATTGATTTTCTTGGAGCAAAATATTAATGTTCAAGAAGCTACTATGTATTGAGCTCCCACTTTTCACCTATTTGAGAAGAAATGCAAAATAAACCACGAATCAATCCTTTTGATGATTAAAAGGGGCCAATCCTACCAAGGACATACCATAATCCTCTAGAATCCTTTGTTTGATTAAGTGTTAAGGGGAGAATGGGCCTTAAACCTGATTAAACACCAACCAAAAACTTGAAACTAAAGAAGAAAGGGAAATAGTACTTACTAATGAAAGAAAAGTAATGACTTTGCAATGAAAGCCTTTACATGCATCAAAAGTTGAGAAACGAACACAAAGTCGACAAGTGAAAAGAACATGTACTTGACAAGAACAAGATAAATATGGAAATGGCAAGAGCAAATGCATAAAAGAGAAATTTCTAAGACAATTTTTTATAAAAGTAAAGTGGAAGAGAGAAAGAAAAGGTTTATAAACAAATCTAATATAATGTTTCACATTCCCCCTTCCAAAACATTTTAAAAGGGATGCGAAACTATGGGAAAATTTAAAAATATATTCCCTAAAGGTAATTATACCCTGGTAAACAAGATTGTAGACACATGTTCAAAAAAATATGCCTTTCATGAAATCTCTTCAATTGACCCATCTATCAACTTGTGTTAAAAGAATATAATACAAGGCAAGAATATGGAATACAAAAGCCCACACTAGCTAGAGGAGTTTTTGAGACACTTTTCATAAAGGTAAAGTAAAAGCAAGAGAAAAATGAGGCTTATAAAGAGAGTTAATCCAATGTTTCACATTCCCTCTCCAAAACATTTTGAAAGGGAAGCAAAATAATGGGATAATTTCAAAAATATATTACCCAAAGACAATTATGCCCTTGATAAACAGGATTGCAAACATATGTGCAAAACACATGCCTTTCATAAAAGCTCTTTGATTGACCCATCCATCAACTCATGTTAAAGGAGTATAATACAAAGTGAGCATATGAAAAATGAAAGCCCTTACTAAATAATGTGTCCTAAAA